>CM046030.1:18192265-18721237 GCA_025215565.1 Flaveria ramosissima
GTAGAGATCTATAGATATATAGAGATAGAGGAGCGATAGTTATATCTCTATCTCTCTCTCCTCTCTCTCTCTAGAGAGATACTAATCTCTATATATATATATATATCTATATATATCTATATATAATATCTATTATAGATATCTCTGTGTGTGTGTGTGTGTGGTATATATATATTACCTATATATATACATTACATATATTATATATATACACACACATATTGTTACATCCCGGCGGAAGCGTGAAATGCTTAGGGTGTGACTTGTTTGCTCAGAACTCATTGGTTTACAATTATTACAACATATCACATAATAAATATATTTCATGGTGAGTCAATTAAATATATATAATATCACATGACCTAAACCAGATTAATAATAAAGGAGTTGGAATTACATCAGTTTATCATAGTCAAAATTTGAACTAACATAACCCTATTACATTAAAAGCCTAACAGTAACATCTTCAGAGACGATGGAAGTGAGCATCCCACCGAGACACTGAGATCATACAAGTTCACTGTCAGGTTTACACAAACTTTCCCCACAACCTCTCCCCAGCCATTATAAACATCAAAGGAGAACATTAAGCTGTTAGTCATGGTGAATTCCTGAAAAAGCATACTCAAAACAGTCAACATAAAGTTGGTGAGCTTCACAGATTTATCATATAATATAGATGAATTATATACAACACAAACCTTACATAGCAACTAGATCATTTATATCTGTCATAATATATTTCATAAATTAGATAATATAGCATCACAATACTCATCCTATTGGTGCAGGAAATATTTTTCCTAAGTAGCGCTACCAATATTATCTAACGGTTACACATCCGAATTAATGGTTGTAACATAAATCTCATAAAATAATGCATCAAATAGTATGCTTTTTCCCCAAAACTTTTACAAAACAAAATGGGCCATGAAACTCACCTTTACTCCAAATGGTAACCTATACAAGAAAAATATTATAATTCAGAAATGTATATTTCTTTAACATTTTTAGTACCTCAGATTGAAGAATCTATTTTATAAGTCAGGTCTTAGTATAAATTCCGAAATTTTTACAGTAGATGTATCTTAGTGTTAGGTAAAATATACTAAAATTTCATATTCAAATTATTTTTAGGCTAATTTTTATTATTTTTACATTATTCACATAATTCTTTAGAAATACCTTCGGGCCTCTAAAATTAGTTAAATTTGTCAGATTAATAATTATAATTCGTAAGGTCTTTCAGAATTTTCTCATGCTCTAAATTATAGCAGAGCTATTTGTATAATTTTTCCTATTTTAACCTTATTTTGCTAAAAATACCAGATCATGTCCAAAAATTCTAATTTTTACACAAAAACTGCTCCATTTTTATTCTTATATTTTCTATAAATTTTCCATAATTTATTTCATACCTTAAGTATTTTTCCCGATTTTTGGTTAACAGAATAGTTAAAAATTAATATTTCAGAAAATGTTTTGAGTTAGGTCACGAAATTTTTCCAGTGGATTCTATAATTCTTAATAGTCAGTACATAATTTTTCTATACCTTTACTAGGATCGGTTCTTTTAATATAATTTTTCTCTTTTATCTTTAAATATTGCATATAAATTAATTAATTCATAGGAATGGTATCAAATTTTGCAGAGTTCTATTCCCTAATATTCTAAGTATATTTTTAATATTTGTTCCCACAATCATAGTTATTTTATATGCAAAATCAATTTAACAAACTATGACTAGATTTTTAACCCTTTTGTTGATAATTTCTTGCTATAAATTTGATTTTAAGGTTTGTTTTACTTATTTCAGATTTTTTTAAAAATCTTTCTTTTGTCTGAAAAATAAGTTTGATTTTTATATGTTTTTATAAAAACCTTGAATGTTTAATCAAAAGGGTTAATCACATGTGTTTGTTTTAACACATGTTTGATTTTCATAACTTTAATCTAGTAGGGTTTTAGGGGTTAAAACCTTGATTTTGACAGAAGGAGAGTATGAGAAGAAGGTGAGGATGGTCTAAGCTCGCTTGGTTTTGGTGTTCTTGATAATCTTTCGGGAGGTGATGCTTCCACGAGGCTTGGATGTTGCTGTCTTGTATCCGAGAGTGTGTGACCGAGTGAAGTTGAGGATGGTATTTGGTTGGAGAGGTGGCGACCGAGAGGATTGTGATGGTGACTTGTTGGCTTATGGTGGTGATGTTGGAAAGTGGTAACCGAGAGACACAAATGGAAGGGATGGTGTTAGCAGAGAGACAAGATAATCGGGATGGTGGTGATGGATTTCGGGGTGGTGGTGATCGGTAATGGCCTTCGGCCGAGTGGGGTATTAAGTGAATGTTGTAATGATGAAGCTAGACTATAGGTTAGTGAGGTGGTGAGGTTTAGGTTTGCTTAGTCACCTCTTAGGCATAGGTGGCGGGTTATAGATGTTGTTGGTGTTCTTTGGTGAGGCTAGGTGTCGACTCAAGAGCCTCTTGAGTCACCGGTTTCATAATGGTTATGTTAACTATTGTTTAGGGGTTAATCTTAGTCGTTTAGATCGGGTCTTTGATGTCTTAGTTAGTGTTTATATGTTTAAGGTTTACTTAGTTTTGTTTTGATGCCAAGTTCTTTATATGTTATCTTGTATTTGTGATGTTTGTTTGAGTTGTGTTTTGGTTTTGTTTGATGTTGTGTAGTTGATGTATTTTGATTATATAGCATTTGGTATCATAAAGTTATGAATATAGATACATGCATACGTAACCTCTTGAGTTTGCATGCAATCATGCAATGAATAATACTTGTATTCACATGGTGTGTAAATGTTTCTTAGCAAGAGATGGTATATGTACACGTAAAAAAGGTATGCATGCACCCATGCATACGTATACATATATATATGTGATTCTTGCCAATTTCATGTCTGGATACGATTTCTCGTATGTAGATTCTTGCCAATTTCTCTATTTTGTAATCTTCCCTGATTGGCAGGAAGTGTGCTGATTTGGTCAACCTATCTACTATAACCCAAATTGTGTCATAGCCACTTGAGGTCCTTGGTAACTTGGTTACAAAATCCATAGTAATTTGATCTCATTTCCATTCTGGAATTTCAGGTTGTTGTAGATATCCCGAAGGTTTCTGATGTTCTGCTTTAACTTTTGAACACGTATTGCATTTCTCTACAAACTCCCCAACTGATTTCTTCATACCAGGCCACCAGTAATGATTTTTCAAATCCTTATACATTTTGTTATTTCCTGGATGTACGGAGTATTTTGACTTATGTGCTTCCTGTAATATAATCTTTCTAAGTATGGCATCATCAGGTATCCAAGTCCTTCCTTTAAATCTTAGAATTCCATGTGTGTCTGCCTGTAAATCCTTTTCCTGTCCTTTTATTTCTATTTTACTTTTCTGTTGGGCTTCCCATATTTGTCTTAACAGATCTGATTGTAGTTCCATTCTCATGGCTCGTACTCGTAACGGTTTAACCCTATCTCTTCTACTTAAAGCATCTGCAACTATATTTGCTTTACCTGGATGATATTTGATTTCACAATCATAATCACTCAGTAATTCTATCCATCTTCTTTGTCTCATGTTCAGCATTTTCTGCTCAAATATATGCTGTAAACCCTTATGATCCGTATATATTGTACATTTTGTCCCATACAGGTAATGTCTCCAAATCTTAAGTGCAAAGATTACTGCTCCTAATTCCAAATCATGAGTAGTGTAGTTTTTCTCACTTCCCCTAAGTTGTCTAGAGGCATATGCGATGACTCTACTTCGTTGCATTAATACACATCCAAATCCTTGACGAGACGCATCACAATATACTACAAAATCATCAGTCCCTTCTGGTAATGACAAAATAGGTGCACTACATAACTTACTTTTCAAAAGTTCGAATGCATTCTTTTGTTTTTCTCCCCAGACATATGGCTTGTCCTTTTGAGTTAGTTCAGTCAAGGGCTGAGCTATTCTTGAGAAATTTTCTATGAATCTTCTATAATATCCTGCTAATCCTAAAAATTGACGTACTTCTGTTGGTGTCTTGGGATCCTCCCATTTCTTAACAGCTTCTATTTTTGCTGGATCTACCTGTATTCCTTCTTGATTGACTATGTGCCCTAGGAATTGCACTTCTCTTTTCCAAAATTCACATTTTGAGAATTTTGCGTATAGTTTTTCTTTTCTTAACAACTCCAAGGTCAATCTTAAGTGTTGCTCATGATCCTCCTTATTCTTAGAATAGATTAAAATGGCGTCTATAAAGACTATGACAAACTTATCTAAATAGGGTTTACATATCCTATTCATCAAATCCATGAATATGGCGGGAGCATTGGTTAATCCAAATGGCATTACCAGAAATTCATAATGTCCATACCTTGTTCTGAATGTTGTCTTGGGTATATCTTCATCCTGTATTCTTAGCTGATGATATCCTGATCTCAAGTCTATTTTTGAAAAGTAACTAGATCCTTGTAATTGATCAAATAGGTCGTCTATTCTAGGTAAGGGATATCTATTCTTTATAGTTACTTTATTGAGTTCCCTATAGTCTAAGCACATTCTAAATGTTCCATCCTTTTTCTTAACAAATAAAACTGGTGCTCCCCAGGGTGATACACTAGGTCGTATAAATCCTTTATCCAAAAGTTCCTGGAGTTGGCTCATTAATTCCTTCATTTCAGTAGGTGCTAAACGGTAGGGTGCCTTAGCAATAGGGGTTGTTCCTGGCATCAATTCAATTTTGAATTCTACTTGACGTGGGGGTGGTAATCCAGGTAATTCATCAGGGAATACATCTGAATATTCATTGACAATTGGAACATCTTTCAGGTTTACTTTGTCTATCTTAGTGTCAACAATGTGAGTCAAATAAGCCAGACATTTCTTCCTTAGGCATTTTTGTGCATTTTTACAAGAAATTATTTTTATGGTGCCCCTAGGTTTTTCACCATATATGCACAGTGTTCTATTCTCATTAACTAAAGGGATTTTGATCATCTTCTTACCACATATTATTTCAGCTTGATTCTTACTTAACCAATCCATTCCTACAACAATATCAAATCCTCCTAAATCAATAGGGATCAAATCTATATTGAAATAGTTCTCATCTAAATTCATGGTACAATTAGGAATGATTTCATAAGCTTCGATTATCTTACCATCCGCTAATTCTATCATATATTTTTGATTTAGCTTTTCTGTGGTCAAGTTAAGTAGTGGCCTAAATGTATTTGAAACAAAGCTACGGGTTGCTCCAGTATCAAATAATACAGTAGCATACTGATCGTTTACAGGGAACGTACCCGTGACAACTTCTGGTTCGTGTCGAGCTTCTTCTGCCTGCATTATGAATGCTCTCCCCCGAGGGTTGTTCTGATTAGTCGGTGCCTTTCCTTTCAGCTGTGGGCATTCATTCCGGCGATGATTTTCATTCCCACATTGATAGCAGACCGGTTTTGGATTTGCAGGGTTTTTGCAGTCTCGGGATATATGTCCCTTTTTCTTGCAGTTGTAACAGATTACCATCGCACAATTGCCTTGATGGTATCTTTGGCACGTGTTACACCATGGCTGGTTTTCTGTCTGGGGTTTCTTTTCCCGTGTCATTCCTAGGTAGTTTCGAGGAGGCTGTCTAACTATTCGTTTCTGAGGGGTTCCCTTAAATCTTCCCCCTGGGTTATCATCACTCCACTTTCTCTTTTCTCCAGATCTAGGGTTACCTAGTGATCCATTTCTTATCATCTCATCTGTCAGACTTCCTGATAAACTTACAGTATCTTGAAAAGTCTTGGGCCTAGCTGATTTTACTAATCCCCTTATTTGTGGCACTAGTCCCCAAATATATCTTCCTATTCTTTTTTATTCTGGGGCCACTAGATGTGGTACTAACCTCGAGAGTTCATTGTACCTGTCAGTATATTCACGATGTGCTGCTCCTTTCATTTCTAAAGCTAAAAACTCAGTTTCTAATTTTTCTATTTCATTATAAGGACAGTATTTCTCTATAACCAGATTCCTGAATTCCTCCCAACTCAAATCATTCATAATGTGCCTACCTTTAGTGGTCATCTCCATCTTCCACCAAGATTGTGCTTCCCCTTTCAGTGAGTGTGAAGCAAACAAGGTTCTGTTGTTATTGGCACATTTGCTGATTTCCAGAGTTGACTCCATTTCATCTAACCAGCGTAGAGCCTGTACTGCTCCGCCTTTACCATCAAATTCTCGAGGTCTACATGACATAAAGGCTTTGTAGGAACATCCTTTCTCTGTTATAATCTCCTCTGCTGGTTGTTCTCTTATGGCATCATCAGTTGGTATTTCGTTGCCGGGGGTTGTGGTACCAAGGTTTAGGTTTTGTTGAAGTTGAGTTACTAGTATGGGTATGGCAGCTTCTAACTGCTGTGACACTATTCGGGAGATCCTTTCATCTTCATTGGTTGTCGGGTTAACAGGTGTTTCTTCTCCAAGTCTAGTTCTAGGTCGTCCCACTCTCGAGTCCTCCTTATGGGTTGCGCATTTCTTCTTGGCGGCATGCTTTTCTATAGTTAATTATAGTAAATATTAAAAAAAAAATTTAGATTCTCGACAATATTCTACTTAACACATAAGCAAGTAATAGTTCAAATACAAAAGATATTTTTCATTTAAGTTCTTATTTAAAGATTTCACACTAAAAGTTAGCTCCTAATTTCCCTGCATCCATTTCCATATTCTTGAGAAGATGTTTCCCTTGGGTGCCTTTAGTTCCTTCACATCCTTCTGAATTTTCCTGATCTCTTGTTGAATTTTCTTGAGCTGTTTAAGGGTTTGTTGAGTGGCTGCGTTCTGATCTCCATCCATCCTTTGTCTTTTAGCTTCACTTTCTTCGTTTCTGAGGGAGTCAGTTTCTTGTATCTCCTTGCCTTCATCTTGCTTGGTCTTGAATTTGTTCCCGGGTCGTACTCTTTTCCTAGGAGTTTTAATGGTATATCCTCCTACCATTACAGGTGCACGACGGACATAAAATTTGGGCTTAGGATTATCTTCCCTTTTGGTTGGAAAAGGTTCTAGAATTTGCTGAGGTTTAGGTTCAGGCGTAAGTTCTTTGTGATTATTATAATCCGAGTATCCGGATGAGTTAGTCTCACAAAAATTGTTATCGGTACTCATAGCTGCAAAACAAATCTTTTCATGGTTTGAACCCAACAGTTAGTTACCTATTTTTATATATATAAGTAAAATGCTTTAGTATTCATGGAATCATGACATGCAAAATCATATATACACATAATTACACAGACATGAGCTTATGGTTATAGTCTAGGTATTTTATGGTACCTAATTCTCTATAACCAATGGCTCTGATACCAACCTGTCACATCCCGGCGGAAGCGTGAAATGCTTAGGGTGTGACTTGTTTGCTCAGAACTCATTGATTTACAATTATTACAACATATCACATAAATAAATATATTTCATGGTGAGTCATATTAAATATATATAATATCACATAACATAACCAGATTAATAATAAAGGAGTTGGAATTACATCAGTTCATCATAGTCAAAATTTGAACTAACATAACCCTATTACATTAAAAGCCTAACGTAACATCTTCAGAGACGATGGAAGTGAGCATCCACCGAGACACTGAGATCATACAAGTTCACTGTCAGGTTTACACAAACTTTCCCCACAACCTCTCCCCAACTATTATAAACATCAAAGGAGAACATTAAGCTGTTAGTCATGGTGAATTCCTGAAAAAGCATACTCAAAACAGTCAACATAAAGTTGGTGAGCTTCACAGATTTATCATATAATATAGATGCATTATATACAACCAAACCTTACATAGCAACCAGATCATTTATATCTGTCATAATATATTTCATAAAGCAGATAATATAGCATCATAATACTCATCCTATTGGTGCAGGAAATATTTTTTCTAAGTAGCGCTACCAATATTATCTAACGGTTCCACATCCGAATTATTGGTTGTAACATAAATCTCATAAAATAATGCATCAAATAGTATGCTTTTTCCCCAAAACTTTTACAAAACAAAATGGGCCATGAAACTCACCTTTACTCCAAATGGTAACCTATACAAGAAAAATATTTATAATTCAGAAAATGTATATTTCTTTAACATTTTTAGTACCTCAGATTGAAGAATCTATTTTATAAGTCAGGTCTTAGTATAAATTCCGAAATTTTTACAGTAGATGTATCTTAGTGTTAGGTAAAATATACTAAAATTTCATATTCAAATTATTTTCAGGCTAATTTTTATTATTTTTACATTATTCACATAATTCTTTAGAAATACCTTCGGGCCTCTAAAATTAGTCAAATTTTGTCAGATTAATAATTATAATTCGTAAGGTCTTTCAGAATTTTCTCATGCTCTAAATTATAGCAGAGCTATTTGTATAATTTTTCCTATTTTAACCTTATTTTGCTAAAAATACCAGATCATGTCCAAAAATTCTAATTTTTACACAAACTGCTCCATTTTTATTCTTATATTTTCTATAAATTTTCCATAATTTATTTCATACTTTAAGTATTTTTCCCGATTTTTGGTTAACAGAATAGTTAAAAATTAATATTTCAGAAAATGTTTTGAGTTAGGTCACGAAATTTTTCCAATGGATTCTATAATTCTAAATAGTCAGTACATAATTTTTTTATACCTTTACTAGGATCGGTTCTTTTAATATACTATTTCTCTTTTTATCTTTAAATATTACATATAAATTAATTAATTCATAGGAATGGTACCAAATTTTGCAGAGTTCTATTCCTTAATATTCTAAGTATATTTTTAATATTTGTTCCCACAATCATAGTTATTTTATATGCAGAATCAATTTAACAAACTATGACTAGATTTTTAACCCTTTTGTTGATAATTTCTTGCTATAAATTTGATTTTTAAGGTTTGTTTTACTTATTTCAGATTTTTTTTAAAAATCTTTCTTTTTGTCTGAAAAATAAGTTTGATTTTTATATGTTTTTATAAAAACCTTGAATGTTTAATCAAAAGGGTTAATCACATGTGTTTGTTTTAACACATGTTTGATTTTCATAACTTTAATCTAGTAGGGTTTTAGGGGTTAAAACCTTGATTTTGACAGAAGGAGAGTATGAGAAGAAGGTGAGGATGGTCTAAGCTCGCTTGGTTTTGGTTTTCTTGATAATCTTTCGGGAGGTGATGCTTCCACGAGGCTTGGATGTTGCTGTCTTGTATCCGAGAGTGTGTGACCGAGTGAAGTTGAGGATGGTATTTGGTTGGAGAGGTGGCGACCGAGAGGATTGTGATGGTGACTTGTTGGCTTACGGTGGTGATGTTGGAAAGTGGTAACCGAGAGACACAAATGGAGGGGATGGTGTTAGCCGAGAGACAAGATAATCGGGATGGTGGTGATGGATTTCGGGGTGGTGGTGATCGGTAATGGCCTTCGGCCGAGTGGGGGTATTAAGTGAATGTTTGTAATGATGAAGCTAGACTATAGGTTAGTGAGGTGGTGAGGTTTAGGTTTGCTTAGTCACCTCTTAGGCATAGGTGGCGGGTTATAGATGTTGTTGGGTGTTCTTTGGTGAGGCTAGGTGTCGACTCAAGAGCCTCTTGAGTCACCGGTTTCATAATGGTTATGTTAACTATTGTTTAGGGGTTAATCTTAGTCGTTTAGATCGGGTCTTTGATGTCTTAGTTAGTGTTTTATATGTTTAAGGTTTACTTAGTTTTGTTTTGATGCCAAGTTCTTTATATGTTATCTTGTATTTGTGATGTTTGTTTGAGTTGTGTTTTGGTTTTGTTTGATGTTGTGTAGTTGATGTATTTTGATTATATAGCATTTGGTATCATAAAGTTATGAATATAGATACATGCATACGTAACCTCTTGAGTTTGCATGCAATCATGCAATGAATAATACTTGTATTCACATGGTGTGTAAATGTTTCTTAGCAAGAGATGGTATATGTACACGTAAAAGGGTATGCATGCACCCATGCATACGTATACATATATATATGTGATTCTTGCCAATTTCATGTTTGGATACGATTTCTCGTATGTAGATTCTTGCCAATTTCTCTATTTTGTAATCTTCCCTGATTGGCAGGAAGTGTGCTGATTTGGTCAACCTATCTACTATAACCCAAATTGTGTCATAGCCACTTGAGGTCCTTGGTAACTTGGTTACAAAATCCATAGTAATTTGATCTCATTTCCATTCTGGAATTTCAGGTTGTTGTAGATATCCCGAAGGTTTCTGATGTTCTGCTTTAACTTTTGAACACGTATTGCATTTCTCTACAAACTCCCCAACTGATTTCTTCATACCAGGCCACCAGTAATGATTTTTCAAATCCTTATACATTTTGTTATTTCCTGGATGTACGGAGTATTTTGACTTATGTGCTTCCTGTAATATAATCTTTCTAAGTATGGCATCATCAGGTATCCAAGTCCTTCCTTTAAATCTTAGAATTCCATGTGTGTCTGCCTGTAAATCCTTTTCCTGTCCTTTTATTTCTATTTTACTTTTCTGTTGGGCTTCCCATATTTGTCTTAACAGATCTGATTGTAGTTCCATTCTCATGGCTCGTACTCGTAACGGTTTAACCCTATCTCTTCTACTTAAAGCATCTGCAACTATATTTGCTTTACCTGGATGATATTTGATTTCACAATCATAATCACTCAGTAATTCTATCCATCTTTTTGTCTCATGTTCAGCATTTTCTGCTCAAATATATGCTGTAAACCCTTATGATCCGTATATATTGTACATTTTGTCCCATACAGGTAATGTCTCCAAATCTTAAGTGCAAAGATTACTGCTCCTAATTCCAAATCATGAGTAGTGTAGTTTTTCTCACTTCCCCTAAGTTGTCTAGAGGCATATGCGATGACTCTACTTCGTTGCATTAATACACATCCAAATCCTTGACGAGACGCATCACAATATACTACAAAATCATCAGTCCCTTCTGGTAATGACAAAATAGGTGCACTACATAACTTACTTTTCAAAAGTTCGAATGCATTCTTTTGTTTTTCTCCCCAGACATATGGCTTGTCCTTTTGAGTTAGTTCAGTCAAGGGCTGAGCTATTCTTGAGAAATTTTCTATGAATCTTCTATAATATCCTGCTAATCCTAAAAATTGACGTACTTCTGTTGGTGTCTTGGGATCCTCCCATTTCTTAACAGCTTCTATTTTTGCTGGATCTACCTGTATTCCTTCTTGATTGACTATGTGCCCTAGGAATTGCACTTCTCTTTTCCAAAATTCACATTTTGAGAATTTTGCGTATAGTTTTTCTTTTCTTAACAACTCCAAGGTCAATCTTAAGTGTTGCTCATGATCCTCCTTATTCTTAGAATAGATTAAAATGGCGTCTATAAAGACTATGACAAACTTATCTAAATAGGGTTTACATATCCTATTCATCAAATCCATGAATATGGCGGGAGCATTGGTTAATCCAAATGGCATTACCAGAAATTCATAATGTCCATACCTTGTTCTGAATGTTGTCTTGGGTATATCTTCATCCTGTATTCTTAGCTGATGATATCCTGATCTCAAGTCTATTTTTGAAAAGTAACTAGATCCTTGTAATTGATCAAATAGGTCGTCTATTCTAGGTAAGGGATATCTATTCTTTATAGTTACTTTATTGAGTTCCCTATAGTCTAAGCACATTCTAAATGTTCCATCCTTTTTCTTAACAAATAAAACTGGTGCTCCCCAGGGTGATACACTAGGTCGTATAAATCCTTTATCCAAAAGTTCCTGGAGTTGGCTCATTAATTCCTTCATTTCAGTAGGTGCTAAACGGTAGGGTGCCTTAGCAATAGGGGCTGTTCCTGGCATCAATTCAATTTTGAATTCTACTTGACGTGGGGGTGGTAATCCAGGTAATTCATCAGGGAATACATCTGAATATTCATTGACAATTGGAACATCTTTCAGGTTTACTTTGTCTATCTTAGTGTCAACAATGTGAGTCAAATAAGCCAGACATTTCTTCCTTAGGCATTTTTGTGCATTTTTACAAGAAATTATTTTTATGGTGCCCCTAGGTTTTTCACCATATATGCACAGTGTTCTATTCTCATTAACTAAAGGGATTTTGATCATCTTCTTACCACATATTATTTCAGCTTGATTCTTACTTAACCAATCCATTCCTACAACAATATCAAATCCTCCTAAATCAATAGGGATCAAAGTTCTTTATATGTTATCTTGTATTTGTGATGTTTGTTTGAGTTGTGTTTTGGTTTTGTTTGATGTTGTGTAGTTGATGTATTTTGATTATATAGCATTTAGTATCATAAAGTTATGAATATAGATACATGCATACGTAACCTCTTGAGTTTGCATGCAATCATGCAATGAATAATACTTGTATTCACATGGTGTGTAAATGTTTCTTAGCAAGAGATGGTATATGTACACGTAAAAAAGGTATGCATGCACCCATGCATACGTATACATATATATATATATGTGAGCAACATAATTATGTAAATAAAGTAAAAGCATGCATACGTACACGTATGTAGAGAAAATATATATGTATTACCCTAGGTGTGGCTTAGAATATTCAAATGAACTTAGTGTATAGAATTTCTTAATCTAGGGTTGTCACACACACATATATATATATATTTATATATATATATATATATATATATATATATATATATATATATATATATATAGATACATATATATATATGTATATATGGTATATATAGATATGTATATATAGATGTATATATATATATATAGTATATATCTATATATATATATCTATATAGATCTCTCTCTCTCTATCTATATATCTCTCTCTATCTCTCTCTCTATATCTCTATATATCATATGTATATATATCTCTATATGTATATATCTGTGTCTCTATATCTATCTGTCTATATATCTATATCCTATTGTTGATAATCTATCTATCTCTCTCTCTCTATATCTCATATGTATATCTATATATATATATATATATATATATATATATATATATATATATATATATACTAGGCTAAAGTCCCGTGTAACACACGGGTTCAATCAAATAATATTATTGTTATTTAAAAAATGTACGTAAGTTATAATATTGTTGATAATATTTTGTATATCGACTTTTATGTATAATTTTTAACATTAGCTATATCTAACATTAGTAGGTTTTCTCTGTTAATATTTATACATCTAAATAGTGTATAATATGGAATGAAATAACTTTATAAATAAGAACTTTAAGTAATAAACAAATTAAATTAAACATGAAAAATAATATTTCAAATTCATAAACATCCGAAAATTTATTTGTATACAACATTTGATGTTTTGTTGGAAATTTATCTATTATTATCTAATATTAATAGTTTTAACCTCTATCTACTTTTAACTCGGGATAATGCAACATAGAGCTGATCATGATCCTTATTAAAAAAACAAACCAACTTTGTATAGCGATTATCCTTGGCTTTTGTTTATTGTCATTTCAAAACACATTGATAATAGAAACTGTCTTCTTTGAAATTTAAAATAAATCCTTTTGTCTGAAGGTGTCAAAGTCAATCGTGAAATAAAAGTGTGATTTTCAATATTACTTGCAGATACATCAAAACAATTTTTTCATATCAAACGAATTCCAATCAAACATAATAATAATAATAATAATAATAATAATAATAATAATAATAATAATAATAATAATAATAATAATAATAATAATAATAATAATAATAATAATAATAATAATAATAATAATAATAATAATATGGCAGTACATATAAAAAGAAATTAAAAAGTTCAAAAAGTAAAAACATGTAATACCTCTTCACAGATGGACTGTTGAAGCAGATCACCTTCAAAAAAAATTAAAGTAAAATAATATTAATCCAAAAACATAATTGTAAACAATGACAGGTTAAATCATAATTGCAGAGGATGAAAGATCAAATATAACAAAAAATAAATACATTTTGTTGAAGAAAACTTGATAAAATCGAAGCCAAAATGAGAACGTAAATAAAGTCTGTCGAATGCGATATCATCAGACTTTATAAAGACAAATCGCGAGGGTCGTAAACCTTGGATGGTTGTGAAATATTTTAAAATCGGGTATGATTTCATTTCCAAAAAAAGATACCCATGAATTTCTTCAAACTGAAGATGAGTCGATTAAAAAATTCTGTAACTTTGGTCAAAATTTGAATATAAATAGAGAATTTAATGGAAAAACACAATCAAGAAACTGATTTCATAGATGAAGAAAATCATAAATGATTTGTATAATTTTTATTGATGAATTATTTGAAAAAAAAAAAGAAATATCAGACATGATTTAATTTCCAAAAAAAGATGTGCTCTAATTTAGGGTTAAATTTCCAAATTTTCCTTAAATACCTCTTGTATAAAAGTTGACTTTTAATCAAATGAACCTAAACTAACACTAAGAATAGATAGATATTTAGGCGGGAATTAAAAAAAATAGAGGCTTAAGAGAATGCCACGTGGCACCAAAGTTATTGTTTTATTAATAAATATAGATGTGTACATATGTATGTATATATATATATATATATATATATATATATATATATATATATATACATACATATGTATATATATATATATGTATATATATATATACACTACCTTATAAAACATAATTTTGGACAATAAGGTAATTTCATCCATTTTTGTAAGACGCGCCTTTAGGTCTCCTCCATCACCCTCACCACCCACGGGCGTTGTTTACACCTTCATTCACTCTCATCGTCGATGCAACTAAAGGCACCATTAAATAAAGATATTCACTCACGCTTCCTTGGCCTCCTTATCCCTTCCCATTCCCCTAACCGGCGGTGACTAATTTTTTATGGTATAGTATTAGGGTGAGTGTGACTAATTTTTATTTATATTCCAAATGCAAGACAGTAAAAATTATGTGGCACTTATAGTCATTTGATTTGGCTATAAGAAAGACGTAAATGACTATCTATTTCATTTTACTTTAGTTGGCAGCTAATAGTATATGAATTTTAGCAATCTTGAACCATAATTGTATTATAAATACAAGAGAATGTGATTGATGATCTTGGTGCAGATTGGCTGAGTTACTTTTCAGAAAACTAGAACTTCTTACATGTCCTCAACTTCTCAAGTTCCTATGCAAATGTACATTACAATAAGGCATTCGAAACTGATCCTAGATGTTATATCCGTAGCAACACATGGAGTTATGTGCTTGCATTTTTCCATGGCAACATGCCAACTCCCTTTTACTTAGATAGAGTCTTTGGTCTGAATTGATTGGATCTAGATGGCAAAACCCATTGATGTTTAATTTTCTAACATAAATTGCATTTGCAGCTTGTGATTACTTGTTACTGTTTAGTTTTCAATTGTTTTCCAATTACATTACCAAAAGCGGTAAAGAATGCCATTCACAAAAATGATTACTTGTTACTGTTTAATTTTCAATTGGAGTTATTGAGAAAAGAAAAATTATATGGAAAATTCTCAAAATGTGAATTCCGGAAAAGAGAAGTGCAATTCCTTGGACACATAGTCAATCAAGAAGGAATACATGTAGATCCAGCAAAAATAGAAGCTGTTAAGAAGTGGGAGGATCCCAAGACACCAACAGAAGTACGCCAATTCTTAGGATTGGCAGGATATTATAGGAGGTTCATAGAAAATTTCTCAAGGATAGCTCAACCCTTGACTGAATTAACTCAAAAGGACAAGCCATATGACTGGGGAGAAAAACAAAAGGGTGCATTCGAACTCTTAAAAAGTAAATTATGTAGTGCACCTATTTTGTCATTACCAGAAGGGACTGATGATTTTGTGGTATATTGTGACACGTCTCGTCAAGGATTTGGATGTGTGTTAATGCAACGAAGTAGAGTCATTGCCTATGCCTCCAGACAACTTAGGGGAAGTGAAAAGAATTACACTACTCATGATTTGGAGTTAGGAGCAGTAGTATTTGCACTTAAGATCTGGAGACATTATCTGTATGGGACAAAATGTACAATATATACAGATCATAAGAGTTTACAGCATATATTTGATCAGAAAATGTTAAACATGAGACAAAGGAGATGGATAGAATTATTGAGTGATTATGATTGTGAAATCAAATACCATCCAGGTAAAGCAAACGTAGTCGCAGATGCTTTAAGTAGAAAGGATAGGGTTAAACCATTACGAGTACGGGCCATGAGAATGGAACTGCAATCAGACCTGTTAAGACAAATATGGGAAGCCTAACAAAAAGGTAAATTAGAAATAAAAGGACAAGTGAGAGATTTGCAGGAAGATACAAATGGAATTCTAAAGTTTAAAGGAAGGACCTGGATACCTGATGATGCTATACTTAGAAGAGTCATACTACAAGAAGCACATAAGTCAAAATATTCAGTACATCCAGAAAATAACAAAATGTATAAGGATTTGAAAAGTCATTACTGGTGGCCTGGCATGAAGAGATCAGTTGGAGAATTTGTGGAAAGATGCAATACATGTTCAAGAGTCAAAGCAGAACATCAAAAACCTTCAGGATATCTACAGCAACCTGAGATTCCAGAATGTAAATGGGATCAGATCACCATGTATTTTGTAACCAAATTACCAAGGACCTCAAGTGGATATGACACAATCTGGGTTATAATAGATAGGTTAACCAAATCAGCACACTTCTTGCCAATCAGAGAAGATTATAAAATAGAGAAGTTAGCAAGAATTTACATACGAGAAATTGTATCCAGACATGGGATACCCATCTCAATTATATCCGACAGAGACAGTAGATTCATATCAAGGTTTTGGCAAACCCTACAAAAAGCTCTAGGAACCCAAATAAATCTTAGTACAGCCTTCCATCCACAAACAGATGGACAAAGTGAAAGGACAATTCAAACATTAGAAGATATGTTACATGCTTGTGCATTAGACTTTGGTGGCAACTGGGATATGCATCTACCTCTGATAGAGTTTTCTTATAATAATAGCTATCATTCCAGTATGAGGACCGCCCCATTTGAAGCTTTATATGGAAGAAAATGCAGATCGCCACTATGTTGGAATGAAATAGGAGATAGACAACTTATAGGCCCTAACCTAATTCAAGAAACATCTGACAAAATCAAAGAAATCAAAAATAGATTAAAGACAGCACGGGATCGACAGAAAAGTTATGCTGATAAAAGAACAAGGCCATTAGAGTTTCAAATTGGAGATAAAGTCTATCTAAAAATATCACCCACCAAACGAATCTTTCGATTTGGAAAGAGAAATAAGTTAAACTTAAAATATGTTGGACCATTTGAAGTTATTGACAAAATTGGTCCTGTTGCGTATAAGCTAGATTTACCCCAAGAATTAAGTGAAGTACACAACACGTTCCATGTGTCCAATCTGAAGAAATGTTTAACAGATGAAACGTTAAAAGTTCCAGTTCAAGAAATAAAGATAGACAAGAAGCTTCATTTTACAGAAGAACCAATAGCCATATTAGACAAAGACATTAAAAGTTAAGAAGAAGCAAGATTCACATAGTAAAAGTTAAGTGGAATGCTAAGAAAGGACCATAATATACATGGGAAAGAGAAGATGAGATCAAAAGAAGATACCCTCATCTATTTTAAGTCAATGGTCAGATAAGTTCATCTCAAACTTAAAATATTACTATCCAAATAAATTTCGGGACGAAATTATTTTTACGGGGTAGAATGTGACAACCCTAAGTATAGGATTTTATACACTTGTACAATTAATTACTTCGCCACACCTAGGCTAACTTATATATGTTTTTATACGTGCATGTGTGTTATACGTATGCATGTTTTCATTTTATTTAGGCATGTGTTATCTTTACTTAAATACACATGTATAATATATATGTGAATATATGTATTGCGTGCGTACATGCATGCACAAGAATTTACGTATGCATGTATTCATAAACATGATTCTTTGATATAAAACCATATATGATCAAGATACATCAATTACACAACATCAAACAAACCAAAACACAACTCAACCAAACATCATAAACAAGTTAACATCAAGAGAAACTTAACATCAAAACAAATCTAAGCAAATCTTCTACACTTAAACCCCAAACCAAAGTACCATCTAAGATTGAGAACCGGCTCATTAACCCTTAAAACACCCGACTTAAGAGGTGATTAACACCTCAAATCGGGCGGGACACCTCACCACCCATCAAAACCGCCACCTAGCTATCCAAACACCAAGCATATTTGTGTGCATGCCACCTTGAAAGTCTAGAATCCTAGGGTCATGATGGGGCTTTTAATGGCAGCCGACTTCACCTCCTTTATTTGTAAACTCTCGGTTGAAAGGAACACACTACAACTTGGACACAAACCTCTTCCTTGCACCGCCACATCCTCGGCTCCTCCTAGACACACCCACAAACCCGCCACCTTAACATCTAGTAGAGCCACCTAAGAGCTCTATAAACCGCACATCATCACCCTAGACTTAGGAGTAATAATTACCTCCTCCATTACATAAAGAACTCTCGGTTGAATGAAGCCCACCGCCAACTATCTCACCACCTTTCCTCTCTAAAACTCTCGGTAACTATCACCATAGCCGGACACCACAACCATTTTCACTCAAACTCCTCACCATACACCACCACCATCATCCCCATTCTCGGTTATTACCATAACAAACCGTTATCATCATCACCTCCTACTTACATCACGGTTACAAAGCAGCAACATCCAAGCCTCGTGGAAGCACCATCTCCCGAAAGATTGTCAAGAACACCAAAACCAAGCGGACTCTTAGGCCATCTTCATCTTCTCCTCATACTCTCCTTCTGTCAAAATCAAGGTTTTAACCCCTAAAACCCTACTTGATTAAGGTTATGAAAATCAAACATGTGTTAAATAAACACATGTGATTAACCCTTTTGATTAAACATTCAAGGTTTTTATAAAAACATATAAAAATCAAACTTATTTTTCAGACAAAAAGAAAGATTTTAAGAATCTGAAATAAGTAAAACAAATCTTAAAAATCAAATTATAACAAGAAATTATCAACAAAAGGGTTAAAAACCTAGTTATAGCTTGTTAAAATCGGTTCTGCATATTAACAACTATGATTGTGGGAACAAACATTGAAAATATATTTAGAATATTAGGAAATAAAGTTCTGTAAATTTTGGTGTCATTCTTATAAATAAATTAATTTATATATAATATTTAAGAATTTAAAAGGAAAAATCATACTAGAAGAACCGACCCTAGCAAATGTATGGAAAAATTATATACTGACTATTACAATTTATAGAATTTACTGAAAAAGTTTCGTGACCTAACTCAAAAATATGTCTGAAATATGAATTTTTAAATATTTTGTCAACTGAAAATCGGGAAAAATACTTAAATTATGAAATAAATTTATAGAAAATATAAGAATAGAGATGGAACAGTATGTGTAAAAATTATAATTTTTGAGCATGATCTGATATTTTTAATAAATATGAGTAAAATGAGAGAAATTATAAAAATTGACTCTACTATGATTTAGAACATAAGAAAATTTTGAGAAACTATAAGAATTATATAAATTATTCTGACTAAATTTGACTAATTTTAGAAGACCAAAGGTATTTCTAAGAAATTATTTAAATAATGTAAAAATTATAGAAAATAGCCTGAAAATAATAGTAAAATGAAATTTTAGTATATTATATCTAATATTAGAATATGTCCACTGTAAAAATTTCGTGATATATACAAAAGCCTAACTTATGAAATAAATTTTATAACCTGAGGTGCTAAAAATGTTAAAGAAAAATACATTTTTCTAAACTATAAGTATTTTCTTGTTTATAGGTTATCATTGGGAGTAAAGGTGAGATTCATAGCCTATTTTTATTTTATAAAGTTTTGGGAAAAAAGCATACTAATTTATGAATTGATGCATTATTTCTGAGATTTATGTTACAATCATTAATTCGGATGTGGAACCGTTAGATAATATGGGTAGCGCTACTTAGGAAATATTTTCAGCATTAACAGGATGAGTGTTGTGATGCTATATTATCTGATTTATGAATTATGAAATGACAGATATGAATGATCTAATTGCTATGTAAGGTTTGGTTGTATATAATGCATCAATGCTAAATGATGAATAAACCTATGAAGCTCACCAACTTTATGTTGACTGTTTTGAGTATGTTTTTTCAGGAATTCACCATGAGTAACAGCTTAATGTTCTCCTTTGATGTTTATAATGGCTGGGGAGAGGTTGTGGGGAAAGTTTGTGTATATCTGACAGTGAATTTGTATGACCTCAGTGTATCGGTAGATGCTCACTTCCATCGTCTCTGAAGATGTTGCTGTTAGAACTTTAAGGATGTAATAGGGTTATGTTATTTTAAATTTTGACTGTCATGAACTAATGTAATCCTAATCCCTATATTATGTATGAAATATGATAAGCTTATGTGATAATATCTGTTATGCTTTGCTATGAAATATGTTATATTTATGTGATACTTGGTAAAAGTTGTGAATCAATGAGTTCTGAGCAAACAAGTCACACCCTAAGCATTTCACGCTTCCGCCGGGATGTGACAGGTTGGTATCAGAGCCATTGGTTATAGAGAATTAGGTATCATAAAATGCCTAGACTATAACCATAAGCTCATATCAGTATGATTATGTGTATATATGAATTTATGTGATATGATTTCATGAACATTTTAACATTTTCTTTTAATTAATAGTAAAGGATTTATAATATATGGAAATAGGTAACTAACTGTTTGGGTTCAAATTATGAAAAGATTTGTTTTGCAGCCATGAGTACTGATAACAATCTCTGTGAGACTGACTCATCCGAATATTCGGACTATAACAATCATAAAGAACTTACATCTGAACCTGAACCTCAGCAAATTTTAGAACCTCCTCAAACCAAAATTGAAAATAATCATAAGCACAAATTTTATATCCGTCGTGCACCGGTAATGGTAGGAGGATATACCATTAAAACTCCTAGGAAAAAGGTACGACCTAGAAACAAATTCAAAGCCAAGCAAGACGAAGGCAAGGAAATACAAGAAATTGACTCCCCCAAGAACGAGGAAAGAGAGGCTAAAAGACAAAGAGGTGAAGACCAAAACGCAGCCGCTCAACAAACTCTTAAACAACTCAAGAAAATTCAACGGGGAATCAAGGACATTCAGAAGGATGTTAAAGAACTGAAAGCAACTAAAAGAAACATCTTCTCAAGAATATGGAAATGGATGCAGGGAAATTAGAAACTATCTTTTAACTTTAAAATATGGAAATCTCTAATAAGAACTGGAATGAAATACATCTTTTGTGTTTGAACTATTATTTGTTATGTGTTAGCTAGAATATTATTAAGAATCTAAAATTATTTTAATATTGACTACAATTAACTATAGAAAGACATGCCGCCCAGAAGGAATACGCAGCCCGTAAGAAGGACGGCGCGAGTGGGACGACCTAGAACTAGACTTGGGGAAGAAACACCTATAAACCCGACCGCCAATGAAGATGAAAGGATCTCACGGATAGTGTCACAGCAATTGGAGGCTGCCATACCCATACTAGTAACTCAACTTCAACAAAACCTAAACCTCGGGACAACAACACCCGGCAACGAGATACCTATGGATGATACCATGAGAGAACAACCAGAAGAGGAGATTGTAACTGAGAAAGGATGTTCTTACAAAACTTTTATGTCATGTAGACCCCGGGAATTTGATGGTAGAGGCGGAGCTGTACAAGCTCTACGCTGGTTAGATGAGATGGAATCAACTCTGGAAATCAGCAAATGTGCCATGTAACACCCGGAAATTTATTATTTTGAAGCCGGCGAAGAAAGAAAAGAAATAAAGTCCAAAGTTGAGGGACCAAACTCGCCAACGAAGAAAAGTCGGGTAAGGTGGTGATATGTGTAGGGAGAGGGCAGCCCACTCTCCCCACACTTCACACATTTCAGCCACCAAAGAAGAGAGAAGAGAGAAAGAAGAGAAAAAGGGAGAAAAGGGGTTGATTCGGGTGATTCGAGTGTCCAAATCCGTCGAGTAGCAAGCCAAATCGAAGCTCTTGTCTTTGTGCTCGATTGTGTGAGTTCTAGGACCCCACATTTACTTGTTTTCAACTGATTTTGGGGCTGGAAGATGTCAAAAACCCGTTTTTATGTGTGTGTGTGTTTGACCCATTTGGGTGTGATGTGTATGATGCGTTTAGAGTATGATTTCGGGCTTGTGTGTGCTTGTATGGTGTTAAGGTATACATTCCTAAGGTCCAGGAGGGTTAACTTAGGCTTAGAATGGGTTTGGATGAGCTTGGAGGCCGAAAATGGCAGATTGGGTTCGGGATGAACTCCATTCTGCATCAGCTAGGGCTAGGCGACCGAATGAAGGCCATACGGCCGAATGAGGGCGATTGAAGGTCATTCGCACGATTGGGACTCAGTCGCACGACTGGGAGTCCAGTCGCATGAGGGATGTGCGACTGAGGGTTCAGTCGCATAGATGCTTAGTCGCATGAGTCCATTCGCATGAGTTTAGTCGCATAGGCGCCCATTCGCAGTAGTCCCATTCGCACAAAGTCCATACGCACGATTGGATGTTCATTCGCATAGATGACCATCCGCATGAGTTCAGTCGCATGATGTTCAGTCGCATGGAGGCCATGCGACTGAAGAGTGTCCATACGCCCGAATGGGGCTGTTGCACTCGAGGGAATGTGTAGTTTGACTTCTGGCCTTCGGGGAAAGGTGCAGATGTAAGTGTGATGTAAAGTAACCCGTAGAGCATGTAAGATGAATGTTATGGCCTTAGAGAGCATGTAGGGCATGAAGATGATGATGTTGCATGTTTATGCATATTATGAATGTATGATGTTGCCCTGTATGATGATGATGAATGTGTATGAATGTTCCTTATTATGATGTATGCTTATCTTTCTTGTGGCTTTACATGTCATGCTAATGAATGAATAAATGAATGAATGAATGAATGAATGAAGGAATGAAGTATTATGTAATGTAAAGCGAAAGATAATGAAAGAGGAACATGAAGTAAGAATGCATGCATTAATGAACGATGAATGAATGAATGAAAGGCTTGCAAGCATATATATTGGGGTGAGCGACTTTGTGTTGCAAAAGACTCGGATGAAGTGCAATCATTTAGATTGCCTATGAGGTGAGCAACCTTGTCGTTGCAAAAGACTCGAGTAAGAGCTATCGTGACGTTGCCTTGGGGTGAGCAACCTTGTTGTTGCAAAAGACTCGGATAGCTTGCTATCGTGATGGGCAATTGGGGTGAGCAACCTTAGGGGTGCAAAAGACTCGGATAGCGAGCAATCATTGAGATTGCCATTGAGGTGAGCGACCATATTGTCGCAAAAGACTCGGAAGACAGAATGAACGAAAAGAATGGAAGATAATGAATGAGATGAAAGATAATAATGAAATTATCTGTGTATACGTATGTTGCATGATCGTATGATAAAGGAATGGTTTTTAATGAAAGTAAAGTATGTTTTATTATTAAAACTAGAACTCACTCAGCAACGCTGACTTTTATTGCATTTTCCAGTTGGCAGGTAAATGATTGCTGAGGATGGCATGAGGTGGCTACTCAGCTCTTTTGGGATGGCATCCATTCATTTAATGCTTTTGTGATGTAATGCAACAATGTATTTTGTAACCGATTGACGCTGTATTATTTGGCAAAAGTTTTTATAATGAAACGTGATGTAAATTTTGAATGTTTCCGCTGCAATGTTTTCTTAATGCAAATGAAATTATATGTTTTATGTGCGATGAATGACCAACTGTAAGCGTCCCGGGGACGGGGCCTTACATGCCAATAATAACAAAACCTTGTTTGCTTCGCATTCATTAAAAGGGGAAGCGCAATCCTGGTGGAAAATGGAGATGATCACTAAAGGTAGGCATGTTATGAATGAATTAAGTTGGGAGGAATTCAGAGGATTAGTTATAGAAAAATACTGTCCTTATAATGAAATAGAAAAATTAGAAACTGAATTTTTAGCGTTGGAAATGAAAGGAGCAGCACATCGGGAGTACACCGACATGTATAATGAACTCTCAAGGTTAGTACCACATTTAGTGGCCCCAGAATCAAAAAGGATAGGAAGATATATTTGGGGACTAGTGCCACAAATAAGGGGACTAGTAAAATCTGCTATGCCCAAAACCTTTCAAGATGCTGTAAGTTTATCAGGAAGCTTGACAGATGAAATGGTAAGAAATGGATCGTTGGGTAACCCTAGATCAGGAGAAAAGAGAAAGTGGAGTGATGATAATCCAGGAGGAAGATTTAAAGAAAATCCTCAGAAACGAATAGTTCGACAGCCCACCCGGAACTTCCTAGGAATGACACGGGAAAAGAAACCACAGGCAGAAAACCAGCCATGGTGCAGTACTTGCCAGAGATATCATCAAGGCAACTGTGCAATGGTAATCTGTTACAACTGCAAGAAAAAGGGACATATATCCTAAGACTGCAAAAGCCCTGCAAATCCAAAACCAGTCTGGTATCAATGTGGAAATGAAACCATCGTCGGAACGAATGTCCACAATTAAAGGGAAAGGCTCCGGTTAACCAGAATAACCCTCGGGGAAGAGCATTTGTAATACAGGTGGAAGAAGCTCGACACGAACCAGAGGTTGTCACGGGTACGTTTCCTATAAACAATCAGTACGCTACTGTACTATTCGATACTGGAGCAACCCGTAGTTTTGTTTCAAATGTGTTTAGACCACTGCTTAACCTAACCTCAGAAAAGTTAAAACAAAAATATATGATAGAACTAGCTGATGGTAAGATAATCGAAGCTTATGAAATCATTCCTAATTGCACAATGAATCTAGATGAAAACTATTTCAATATAGACCTGATTCCTATTGATTTAGGAGGATTTGACATTGTTGTTGGGATAGATTGGTTAAGTAAATATCAAGCCGAAATAGTATGTGGTAAGAAAATGATCAAAATTCCTCTGCTTAATGAAAATAGAACACTGTGTATATATAGTGAAAAACCTAGAGGTATCATAAAGATAATTTCTTGCAAGAACGCATAAAAATGTTTAAGGAAGAAACATTTGGCTTTTCTGGCCCATATTGTTGACACTAAGATAGACAAAGTAAACCTAAAAGATGTTCCAATTGTCAATGAATATTCTGATATATTTCCTGATGAATTACCTGGTTTACCACCCCCTCGTCAAGTAGAGTTCAAAATTGAATTGATACCAGGAACAACCCCTATTGCTAAGGCACCCTACCGTTTAGCACCTACTGAAATAAAGGAATTAATGAGCCAACTTCAGGAACTATTGGATAAGGGATTTATACGCCCTAGTGTATCACCCTGGGGAGCACCAGTTTTATTTGTTAAGAAGAAGGATGGAACGTTTAGAATGTGTATAGACTATAGGGAACTCAATAAGGTAACTGTGAAGAATAGATATCCCTTACCCAAAATAGACGACCTATTTGATCAATTACAGGGATCTAGTTACTTTTCAAAAATAGACTTAAGATCGGGGTATCATCAGTTAAGAATACAGGATGAGGATATTCCAAAGACAGCATTCAGAACAAGGTATGGACATTATGAATTTCTGGTAATGCCATTTGGATTAACCAATGCTCCCGCCATATTTATGGATCTGATGAATAGGATATGTAAACCCTATTTAGATAAGTTTGTCATAGTTTTTATAGATGACATTTTAATCTATTCTAAGAATAAGGAGGATCATGAGCAACACTTAAGATTGACATTGGAGTTATTGAGAAAAGAAAAATTATATGCAAAATTCTCAAAATGTGAATTCTGGAAAAGAGAAGTGCAATTTCTTAGACACATAGTCAATCAAGAAGGAATACAGGTAGATCCAGCAAAAATAGAAGCTGTTAAGAAGTGGGAGGATCCCAAGACACCAACAGAAGTACGCCAATTCTTAGGACTGGCAGGATATTATAGGAGGTTCATAGAAACTTTCTCAAGGATAGCTCAACCCTTGACTGAATTAACTCAAAAGGACAAGCCATATGACTGGGGAGAAAAACAAAAGGGTGCATTTGAACTCTTAAAAAGTAAATTATGTAGTGCACCTATTTTGTCATTACGAGAAGGGACTGATGATTTTGTGGTATATTGTGACACGTCTCGTCAAGGATTTGGATGTGTGTTAATGCAACGAAGTAGAGTCATTGCCTATGCCTCCAGACAACTTAGGGGAAGTGAAAAGAATTACACTACTCATGATTTGGAGTTAGGAGCAGTAGTATTTGCACTTAAGATCTGGAGACATTATCTGTATGGGACAAAATGTACAATATATACAGATCATAAGAGTTTACAACATATATTTGATCAGAAAATGTTAAACATGAGACAAAGAAGATGGATAGAATTGTTGAGTGATTATGATTGTGAAATCAAATACCATCCAGGTAAAGCAAACGTAGTCGCAGATACTTTAAGTAGAAAGGATAGAGTTAAACCATTACGAGTACGGGCCATGAGAATGGAACTGTAATCAGACCTGTTAAGACAAATATGGGAAGCCTAACAAAAAGGTAAATTAGAAATAAAAGGACAAGTGAGAGATTTGCAGGAAGATACAAATGGAATTCTAAAGTTTAAAGGAAGGACCTGGATACCTGATGATGCTATACTTAGAAGAGTCATACTACAAGAAGCACATAAGTCAAAATATTCAGTACATCCAGGAAATAACAAAATGTATAAGGATTTGAAAAGTCATTACTGGTGGCCTGGCATGAAGAGATCAGTTGGAGAATTTGTGGAAAGATGCAATACATGTTCAAGAGTCAAAGCAGAACATCAAAAACCTTCAAGATATCTACAACAACCTGAGATTCCAGAATGGAAATGGGATCAGATCACCATGGATTTTGTAACCAAATTACCAAGGACCTCAAGTGGATATGACACAATCTGGGTTATAATAGATAGGTTAACCAAATCAGCACACTTCTTGCCAATCAGAGAAGATTATAAAATAGAGAAGTTAGCAAGAATTTACATACGAGCAATTGTATCCAGACATGGGATACCCATCTCAATTATATCCGACAGAGACAGTAGATTCATATCAAGGTTTTGTCAAACCCTACAAAAGCTCTAGGAACCCAAATAAATCTTAGTACAGCCTTCCATCCACAAACAGATGGACAAAGTGAAAGGATACTTCAAACATTAGAAGATATGTTACGTGCTTGTGCATTAGACTTTGGTGGCAACTGGGATATGCATCTACCTCTGATAGAGTTTTTCTTATAATAATAGCTATCATTCCAGTATGAGGACCGCCCCATTTGAAGCTCTGTATGGAAGAAAATGCAGATCGCCACTATGTTGGAATGAAATAGGAGATAGACAACTTATAGGCCCTGACCTAATTCAAGAAACATCTGACAAAATCAAAGAAATCAAAAATAGATTAAAGACAGCACGGGATCGACAGAAAAGTTATGCTGATAAAAGAAGAAGGCCACTAGAGTTTCAAATTGGAGATAAAGTCTATCTAAAAATATCACCCACCAAAGGAATCTTTCGATTTGGAAAGAGAAATAAGTTAAACCCAAGATATGTTGGACCATTTGAAGTTATTGACAAAATTGGTCCTGTTGCGTATAAGCTAGATTTACCCCAAGAATTAAGTGAAGTACACAACACGTTCCATGTGTCCAATCTGAAGAAATGTTTAACAGATGAAACGTTAAAAGTTCCAGTTCAAGAAATAAAGATAGACAAGAAGCTTCATTTTACAAAAGAACCAATAGCCATATTAGACAAAGACATTAAAAAGTTAAGAAGAAGCAAGATTCCCATAGTAAAAGTTAAGTGGAATGCTAAGAGAGGACCAGAATATACATGGGAAAGAGAAGATGAGATCAAAAGAAGATACCCCCATCTATTTTAAGTCAATGGTCAGATAAGTTCATCTCAAACTTAAAATATTACTATCCAAATAAATTTCGGGACGAAATTATTTTTACGGGGGGAGAATGTGACAACCCTAAGTATAGGATTTTATACACTAGTACACTTAATTACTTCGCTACACCTAGGCTAACTTATATATGTTTTTATACGTGCATGTGTGTTATACGTATGCATGTTTTCATTTTATTTAGGCATGTGTTATCTTTACTTAAATACACATGTATAATATATATGTGAATATATGTATTGCGTGCGTACATGCATGCACAAGAATTTACGTATGCATGTATTCATAAACATGATTCTTTGATATAAAACCATATATGATCAAGATACATCAACTACACAACATCAAACAAACCAAAACACAACTCAACCAAACATCATAAACAAGTTAACATCAAGAGAAACTTAACATCAAAACAAATCTAAGCAAATCTTCTACACTTAAACCCCAAACCAAAGTACCATCTAAGATTGAGAACCGGCTCATTAACCCTTAAAACACCCGACTTAAGAGGTGATTAACACCTCAAATCGGGCGGGACCTCACCACCCATCAAAACCGCCACCTAGCTATCCAAACACCAAGCATATTTGTGTGCATGCCACCTTGAAAGTCTAGAATCCTAGGGTCATGATGGGGCTTTTAATGGCAGCCGACTTCACCTCCTTTATTTGCAAACTCTCGGTTGAAAGGAACACACTACAACTTGGACACAAACCTCTTCCTTGCACCGCCACATCCTCGGCTCCTCCTAGACACACCCACAAACCCGCCACCTTAACATCTAGTAGAGCCACCTAAGAGCTCTATAAACCGCACATCATCACCCTAGACTTAGGAGTAATAATTACCTCCTCCATTACATAAAGAACTCTCGGTTGAATGAAGCCCACCGCCAACTATCTCACCACCTTTCCTCTCTAAAACTCTCGGTAACTATCACCATAGCCGGACACCACAACCATTTTCACTCAAACTCCTCACCATACACCACCACCATCATCCCCATTCTCGGTTATTACCATAACAAACCGTTATCATCATCACCTCCTACTTACATCACGGTTACAAAGCAGCAACATCCAAGCCTCGTGGAAGCACCATCTCCCGAAAGATTGTCAAGAACACCAAAACCAAGCGGACTCTTTGGCCATCTTCATCTTCTCCTCATACTCTCCTTCTGTCAAAATCAAGGTTTAAACCCCTAAAACCCTACTTGATTAAGGTTATGAAAATCAAACATGTGTTAAATAAACACATGTGATTAACTCTTTTGATTAAACATTCAAGGTTTTTATAAAAATATATAAAAATCAAACTTATTTTTCAGACAAAAAGAAAGATTTTAAGAATTTGAAATAAGTAAAACGAATCTTAAAAATCAAATTATAACAAGAAATTATCAACAAAAGGTTAAAACCTAGTTATAGCTTGTTAAATCGGTTCTGCATATTAACAACTATGATTGTGGGAACAAACATTGAAAATATATTTAGAATATTAGGAAATAAAGTTCTGT
Organism: Flaveria ramosissima; assembly: GCA_025215565.1. Lineage (NCBI taxonomy): Eukaryota > Viridiplantae > Streptophyta > Magnoliopsida > Asterales > Asteraceae > Flaveria > Flaveria ramosissima. Next base: position 18,221,897 of record CM046030.1, read on the forward strand.
AAATTTTGGTGCCATTCTTAAATAAATTAATTTATATATAATATTTAAGAATTTAAAAGGAAAAATCATACTAGAAGAACCGACCCTAGCAAATGTATGGAAAAATTATATACTGACTATTACAATTTATAGAATTTACTGAAAAAGTTTCGTGACCTAACTCAAAAATATGTCTGAAATATGAATTTTTAAATATTTTGTCAACTGAAAATCGGGAAAAATACTTAAATTATGAAATAAATTATGAAAAATTTATAGAAAATATAAGAATAGAGATGGAACAGTCTGTGTAAAAATTAGAATTTTTGAGCATGATCTGATATTTTTATTAAATATGAGTAAAATGAGAGAAATTATAAAAATTGACTCTGCTATGATTTAGAACATAAGAAAATTTTGAGAAACTATAAGAATTATAAAAATTATTCTGACTAAATTTGACTAATTTTAGAGGCCCGAAGGTATTTCTAAGAAATTATTTAAATAATGTAAAAATTATAGAAAATAGCCTGAAAATAATAATAAAATGAAATTTTAGTATATTATATCTAATATTAGAATATGTCCACTGTAAAAATTTCATGATATATACAAAAGCCTAACTTATGAAATAAATTTTATAACCTGAGGTGCTAAAAATGTTAAAGAAAAATACATTTTTCTAAACTATAAGTATTTTCTTGTTTATAGGTTATCATTGGGAGTAAAGGTGAGATTCATAGCCTATTTTTATTTTATAAAGTTTTGGGGAAAAAGCATACTAATTTATGAATTGATGCATTATTTCTGAGATTTATGTTACAACCATTAATTCGGATGTGGAACCGTTAGATAATATTGGTAGCGCTACTTAGGAAATATTTCCTGCATTAACAGGATGAGTGTTGTGATGCTATATTATCTGATTTATGAATTATGAAATGACAGATATGAATGATCTGATTGCTATGTAAGGTTTGGTTGTATATAATGCATCAATGCTAAATGATTAATAAACCTATGAAGCTCACCAACTTTATGTTGACTGTTTTGAGTATGCTTTTTCAGGAATTCACCATGACTAACAGCTTAATGTTCTCCTTTGATGTTTATAATGGCTGGGGAGAGGTTGTGGGGAAAGTTTGTGTAAATCTGACAGTGAATTTGTATGACCTCAGTGTATCGGTGGATGCTCACTTCCATCGTCTCTGAAGATGTTGCTGTTAGAACTTTAAGAATGTAATAGGGTTATGTTATTTCAAATTTTGACTGTCATGAACTAATGTAATCCTAATCCCTATATTATGTATGAAATATGATAAGCTTATGTGATAATATATGTTATGCTTTGCTATGAAATATGTTATATTTATGTGATACTTGGTAAAAGCTGTGAATCAATGAGTTTTGAGCAAACAAGTCACACCCTAAGCATTTCACGCTTCCGCCGAGATGTGACACCTAAAGATCGCGAGAACTGCAAGAACTAATCCTAGCCACTAGTTTTATTTTGTTTGTTGTTTATTGTATTTTAATTTAAAGGGTAAAAGTGTAATAAACCAATATGTGAGTTGTAATTTCCTTATTTATCTCCATTTATCAAGGAAGTTTCATATCATGAAGATTATAGTCTGACGTTTTTTTGAACCAGCCAAATCTACATCAATTTTTGATTTTTATATTGAAGAATATGAATATCATGAAGTTTTGAATCAAATCAGTTTGTTTTTGGAGCATGTTTGAAGCGCTCCACGTGCGATTTTTCTATATCTTATCTTGTCTAAAACGATATCATACTCGAGCATCAGAAATCAGAATTAAGGTTACAAGAAGAAGGCGGTTTTGCGGATTTAGTCTGTTCATCTTTGATGTAAGTTAATCGTATATATTTCTTAAATTTTTGGTAAGCTTACGTGTATATGTAATTCGTAAGGATATTTATAACAACAACTTTATTTTACTTTTTTAGACTCCGATGTCATCTAACAAATCGTATTTATACCGGTGTTCATCAGAGTGTTCGTTAGACTGTTCATCAGAGCGTTCAACAAAGTCTAAGTGAAGTTATGAGTTATTACTGTAACTGAGATGATCATATCAACGAATTTGATAATGATGTTGGTGTTAGTGATGAAGGTTATTTTGTAGGCATTTATAAAAAGATGAGGAAATGGTTTTGTCGTATATATGGTGTTTTTGGTTACCATAATGTTAGGAAATGTCTGTTATAATTAATTCATACAATTGTTATAGTTTAAGAAATTTTTGGATATATCTTAAACGAGATTATGAACCTGACCATATGATATATTTTTATTTAAATATTTTTTGTTACATTTTACGTGTATGTAATATTTGTAAAATCAAAACTAGCTACTATTTAATTTTTTTGGAGTTTTTGTTTTGATATTATTTTCTACTTACACATATTTGTACGAACCAGCATGAAGTTGATGAAACAAGTTTGTCGTAATGTGGTGTTTGGGTTACTATAATGCTAGGTATTGTCCAATGAAATATCTATATATTATTATTTATATGATATGTAATGATTTGAATTTTATTGTTATATCATATTTTTTTATGTGTTTACATGTTTTAATAAAAACAAATAGTTGTTTTTTTCTGAATTATATGTTCGCTAACATAGCTACATACATGTAAATTGAGTAAATCATACAAATTAAGAATCTTGCTCATATTTGTAAAATAGTTTGTTTATATTATGATTACTTTAGTTATTTTAATTCTAATTTTTATTATCTAGGGTAATAAATGGTCTCACCTCTTTCAACTATCTCCCTAATACTTACAACATGGTTTTCAATGCTTCGTTCAATCACATATTCATTCATTGAATTTTCTTTATCTTACTCCCCTACTTGTAAAACACAATTATAAATAAATAGATACATATATGTAAACCAACCGAATGAACAGTTTAGCTATACCTATATGTAAACGAAAAGACCTAAACAATAGAATTATTTACAAACATGCATTATTGATACATATTTACATGCACGTAAATAAATAGAATGTTATGTAATTTTGATCCATGTGTACTATGAGTTGTTTAGTTGTACATATATGTAAACAAATAGAATGTATACCAATAGTTTTATTTACAAACATGTAAGTTTATATAAATACTTTACATGTATGTAGATGAAATGTTAATTATAATAAACTTCTAGGAAATTTTAGGTACATTCTAGTTCTTAAACCTTAAAAACTTATCCTTTAGTTTCGTAAATTCTGTTGATGGATATTATAAACATTAATCTGCTTTAATCCAAAACATCATAATCTTACTTACATTATCATTTTTTGAGTGCAAACAAAACTGACTTAATAAACTTGAATAAATTTTACAAGCACCTAATAAAAAAGTAAATTAGATACCAAACTATCATAATAACGACTTCAAACAAAAAACTTCATCGTCTTACAAAATTCATACGCCCCATTTTTTGAATCAATTCACGTGCCTCATCACAAACACTCCAAACTAAATTGGACTATTACTTTGTTGGCCAACTCACTTCCCTATTTAAAGAGTAATGCTTTAATTTCTTCACATTTTCTGTGGCGGCGCAGCTTGTTGCCCGTCTACCTTCTATTTTGATGTAACTTGACAAAACATTATTAATGGAAGTTTATTTAATTCTATGAAAACAATCAACTTGTAGTTTGACTTTTACATATATGTATAACAGCTAATATTGGCATAGCAAATCGAACAATGATTTTTAGTGTGTAGCACTCATAACATTTACATACATGTATATCACTTTAACATACATATAGCAAACAAAACAAACATTTTTAGTTTCTAATTTTAAGTATCTTAACTTTATGATAATAGTTGACTTGTAAAGATATTATAAACTTATTTATTACATATAACTAAATCAATAATAGATTAGTAAATTGCACAAGCTCATACTTCTTAGAGAACTAAATTGCTAACAAAATTTAAATTTATTTTATAGAATTTTGTACAATCATGATTCGAAATCCATTCATCATTAATTTCGTCACATCAATAGAGCAGTTTACATATATAGATTTTAAACTTTTACATAAACGTAAAACATTTTTCCACCGCAAGATTGTTTATTTTTTGAATATATTTATGTACATTTACCATGCCCTGTAACCTTAAACAAAGTTCTAACATGAAACAATGAACAACCTTCAACTTTTATGTTCTTTTGGAAAATAAAAATGTATGTATGGAGGTAAAAACACACACTTTAGCACCAAAAGATGGATCACCAAAATCATTATCGCCTATTGCTAAAAGATGGATAACATGTAAAATATGATTATCTTTGATCTTCCTTCGTAAAACCTGTAATCCCTTTGGCGATAAATTTCTCTTGAACTAAAAACATGGATTAGTTTGTTGTAATTAATTGAGTAGCTATATATGGTATCCCAATCTTTAGCAGGTTTCCAAAGTAAAAATTATATGATTTTACTAATCTACCCTTTTGTGTTTAAAATAAATAATTATTTGATATGAGAATTTACATCATTACCCTTTTTAATCTCAACCATTGATTAGTATAATCAATGGTTATTAAGAGTTCTCCAAGTTCTTATTTAAAAAGAAGTTTTGTAAAGAACCTAACCCTATATAATATATGTATATATATATATATGTATATATATATATATATATATATATATATATATATATGTATATATACATATATATAAATATATGTATATATATAAATATATGTATATTTATAAATCTATATATATAAATATATGTATATATATAAATATATGTATATTTATAATCTATATATATAAATCTATGTATATATATAATCTATATATATGTATTATGTTTATATGTATATATATATATCTATATATATATATATATATGTATATATATATATATATATATCCTATATATATATATATCTGTATATATATATATCTATATATATCTATATATATCTATATATATCTATCTATCTCTATATATATCTATATATATATATGTATAACATAACTAAAGTACTAGTGTCTTAACCTGAGTTGGTATCTTGCTCGTCTTCCAAAGGGTTATGACATCGAGCACTAGTTGGTATGACATTGAGGTTGCATGTTATAAGGATGAGTATGTGTTGTTGGGGGTGTGTTTACGAGAAGAATTCATGAAAAACTGATGTGACATGTTAAAAAGACTTGCACGTGGAAAGGATGACTATCAGCGTTGGACACTCTTAAATTTCCTTTAAAAAACTTAATCTGTCACATATATAAAAAAACTTAGTATTTACATGATTCTTATCTTTAACATAACATAATGGGTACTTTATCTACAAAAAAAACCTATCAGAGCCAGGACCTTAGTCTTTATCATTCTAGGTAGCCTTCACTTCCATGCCAAACTATCATCTTTGTTTTGACACATAGATTAACCTAATATATGCATACCGAAATATCAATGTTGCTAAGTGAGTTTGGGTTTTACTTTATGATATATTTGTAAACATACATGGAAATACATGATTTTTATTATATTTTAGAGGGTTTTTGTAGGCAATTTATAAGGATTTTGATGCTTAACTAACCATCTTCAACCTCGTATGAAATGATAGAAGACGAAGGTTAAGAAAGCGAAAATGTTAAAAATATGATTAGATTTGGATCTATAGGGGAAACGAAGCAAGACTGTTGTCCAGTGAAGACCATGGTGAATCGTCAAGCCCTACAGTAGCGGTTTGCAATGAAAGGGGTACAGAGAAACCCTAATCAATCTCATAACGAACCGCCAAACAACTCAAAAGGTCCACCACCAACCCAATCAACGGCAAAATAATAGGTAATGATTGAGTGTTAGAACATGATTAGCAGACCGCCAAGCTTTTCCTTGGCGGTTTGCGATGGACTCATCGAAACAAACTTCCTTTTACTTTGAATTTTTGAAGACCTTAAACAAAAGTTTGCTCATTCATTTGATATACGATCTTAAGGAACGACTCAAGGGAGCAATCAAATGCATTGGAAGGCTGGAATCAAGTGTTAGAAGCTTTAGAGTTAAAGAACAAAATGCACAAGCTTTTGGTTTGACTTTGTTATATTACTTGACTACATTTTTCAATTTTTAAGACTTGTGTTTATCATGTTTGCTAATGGAATTTTATGGTTGTTGTTCTTAATCACACTGAGTAGCTAACTTATTTTAAATTACTTATTTTCCAGTTTATTGACTCAATGGTTATATGTTATTTAAAATTCGATTTATCCATGATTGTTGATGTTGTTTGGTAGTGATTTAAGATTAATGTTTGATGCTTGATCCTCATGCTTGGTTATTCAATGGTTTTTGTATTAGTTGAATAGGTTAACATGTTAAAGTTGCTTACTTTGTGTTTATGATGATTATGTGACTTAGTTAGAAATAATTAGTCATGAGATTTGAGTTGTAACTTTAATAAAAGTTATTTTTTAACCAACTTTTAGACCGGAAGGTGGAAAGGTGTCAACCTCATAAAGTTTTCTTGTTTAATTGGTTTTAAATTACAGAAGAGTGAGTTTTGCCTAATAAATTTTAAAGTTGTGATTTTGTCTTTGATCATGTTAACTTGAATTATTTCATATCTTTGAATTCATAAATAGGTTTTTGGGTGTTCTTTTATTGAGACCGAGAGGTAGAATAGCTTTCGGATACATCAACATATCAATACTAGTGAGACCAGGAGGTCAACTAGCTTATTTAAAACCAATGAGCTTCATACGACTATTAGAAAATTTTCAAGTGGGTTAGTGAGTTCGGAAGGAGATCTAACATATTTATTTGATTCCGGAATAGTTAACGTATATATCTTGGTTACCACAGAGTCATTGAATTCAATTTTAGTTGAAATAACAATACGATTTTCTAATCCAAGTAGTTGTCTTTCCATCATTAAATTTTGTTGAGGATTTCCAGATGTCTATATAAAGTTGCGGTTTTTAATAATATTATTTCTTTATATAATTTTTAAATCCAAAAATATCACATTTAAAATTAGGTTAAAACTCGATAAAAGTTTATTAGTAAGAGTTGCCGATAGTGTCTTTGGGTTCAATATTCGGACTTGCTTAAACTACACTATATAACGACAGGTACACTTGTCGTTTGTGTGATGTTTAGTTTAGTAATCCCTTTCATAACTTAAAATTTTGAAAATCATTTTTATAATGAATATATATTTTTCTCTCATTACTTTAACAATATAAAGTTTAACATACTTTAAAAAGTAATTTCTTATAAACAAAGCATACCTTAACACATAATCATAACCCTAGTCTTTACTATTACTCTATCTTTAAATTGTCTTTCTTTATCATTACTATAATGATATTTTAGAGTTGCTAATTATCTAACTTGAATGACAAATGTTTAATTTTAGCTAAATGACAAGAATGATAAATACAGGATCGACAAGTCTTATTACAAGAAATAGAATCACAGGACTAAGAAAATCAAGTGAGGTGACTAAAATAGAATCGCAGGAAATAAGAAAATCAAGTAGAGGTGACTCTAGGTGGCCAATTCGACCATGCCAAAAATCAGGTGTAGAGGCGGCTAGGGAAGATTATGTGGACGCATGAGTAGAAGCATTAAGGGCGTATAAGTGGCTAATATGTATAAACATCATATAAATATTTAGTAAAGATTTTTCACATAATTGAGTTTAAGTTTAAGAAATGATTAGCATCTTAGAACTAATTGTTATAAATAACCCGTAATATGTGGCCTACGGATCATTTAAATAAGTTTCACCAAATGACATAATTAGTCCCTAATAGTATAAGGGGGTTATTTGATGGAAATACCCCATAATTATAATTAGGGTTTCCCCTTAGATGTTATAAATAGAGGAGTAAGGAGATAACAAAACCACACCAATAACTTTTCTCTCAAGATCATCCATCGATCCCTCTAGAAATCATAACGGGAACGCATCAATCGATCATGGCATCATCATCTTGATCAAAGATCACTATTCCCACAAGTAAGTTTTATTATTTTAATGTTTACTTTCATATTTAAGATTGAATAAACATGCAGGACCGGTGAAGGGTGGTCACTTACAACACAACGACACAAAGAGGAGATTAACCAAACTTAATCAAACAGTAAACTGGATTAACCATAATAATGATACTAAAAACACAAGTAACAAGTAAGAGACAGAACAAGAGATCACAAGAGATTGGGTTTCAAGGATGCAGTATATTGCTTTCTCAAGTTCTATTACAAGTGTTACAAAGCATAAAGAAAGATACTAGAACATGGAATACTTATACTACAACCTATAGACATTCTCAACACCTTGATCTCTGATTACATGCCATATTTTTGGATTAGTAGAGAAGGTCCAGGATAAGATGGGTGTCTCAGCTGCAAGAGGAGCCACTTGTATTGGAGTTGATTGGGCTGCCTCTTCATGCACTTCCTCAGGTTGATCTGACTCAGCCTGAGGTGTAGAGGTAGATGATTTAGGATTCTTCTTCTTAGACTTTGATTTAGAAGCCATCCTCTTCTTCCTCTTAGAGGACTTTAACTGAGAAGATTGGTCTGCAGCACCTTGTTGATCATCCTTGTCTTTCTCAGTTGGGTGTTCCTCCCTCACAGGTTCAGAAGGAGAGGGAGTTTGACCCTGCTGTGAATCAGAAGATAATGCTTGTTGAGGCTCAGCAGGAGGTCCAGGTTGTGTTGTCTCTGGTTGTTCAACCTTAACCTCTACTTCAGGTGGGACTTGACTTGGAAGAGAGTGTAAGTCAATCAGCTCCCCACTCTTGATCTTCTACTTGATCACCCTGATATGCTCATCCATTATGGATAAAGACATAGGGCCAAGTATCCTTCCGGAGAATCCATACAGCTTCAAGAAGCTCATCATCCTTTGTCTGTCAGCAGACTTCTTCATACTCTTTTGGATGATGGCTCTTGACTTTGCAGCCTCTTCCCTCATCTTTCTCTTTGTAGCTTTTTGTTCTTTGAGCACTTGAAGTTCAAGTTGTTTGAGATACTCAAACTCAATGTACTCAAAGGACAAAGGAAGAAGTGCAGATGCCTGGTAGAGACCTGTGGCACTCAGGTAGTTGATCATGTTTTGTCTGTCTGTTTCTTTGTCTACCTGAGGTTCTTGTGTTGAAGCCATAGTCTCTTGCACAGGACTTTCTTGAACTGGGGAGAGAGTAGGAGCATGCTTGTAGAGTCTTTTCTGTCTCTTCTCCTCTTTGAATTGGAGAAGTAACCTTGCATCCTCTTTTACTTTCATCTCTCTTGACACTTCCATGTCAGCCAGTTCATTTAGCTGTTCTAAGGGAAGAGAAATAATTTCATCTATGTCATAGTTCCTGGTCTGCAGGTAAGTAATCCTGACTGCCCTCAACTCATCATCTTGAGTATTTGGTTTGGGAGCAGCCCTGATTGCAGCTTGCATAAAACCTGAAGACCCAGAGGAACTTTCTCCCCTTAGCTTCCTCTTCCTCTCTCTCTCTCCTCCTCCTCAATTTTTTCAGGAGTCAAAATCCTTTTCCCTTTGTCACCCACAAACCTTTGTGACTCAGGGTGGATAGAGGTTTGGCCTTCATTTCTTGGTGTAGCATCCATGCTCTGGCCAGAGAGAGGTTGTGAGACACCTTCACCAGCAGGTGTTTCACTGAGGGAATGAATTTCTGAAGCAGTTGTTGGTGTGACAGGGCTCTCAGGCTCTATCACTGGGCCTTCAGCCAAGGTTTTCCCTTTGAAGCTAATCTCAGGGTCTGCCTCAGCATCCAGTTGACCAATGACATTACCTGATTGCCTTTGTCTCCTTCTTAGGCTGAACTCTCTAGTAATTCTGTCTTGAATTCTGAGTGCTAACCTGTTAGCTTGTCTTGATTTGCTTGGATTGACAAGTGGCATGTTGACCGGATCAAGACCTTCATAGTAGTTCAAGGTTTGAAAATCAAATACTTCTTGTTGCCCTTGAACTCTGTGAAGAATAAGGGCTCTTCTATCAGCATCATACCTCCACCCAATGATGTAGTTTGAAGTTCCTTGAGGTGGGGATGACATAGCCCTTGGTATACCTTCCTCAAAGAGACTCCTGATGATAGAGTCTATAGAGTCCACATTAATGTGAACTTGAGGAAGTTGTTGAGTATGCACAATTTCAAGTGAGGATGGTGAGTCCTCAATGTTCATACTCTCTAAAGAGCTCACAGGTTCTGTGTCTGTGATGACTTTCTCCTCCTTTTTGGTAGCATCACCCTCTTGCATAGGTGAGCTAGAGGTTAGGTCAACCACATTCACCGGTTCTTGTGTTCCTGGTTGAACTCTTCTTAAAGGTCTCCCAGCTAGTTTTTCCATGAGATAAGATATCTCAAGTTGCTGATCATTGATCCTGTTTTGAAGGGTAGTCACCTGTGATTCAAGATGACTAACCTTGGAGACTAAATAGGAGCATGTTTTTGACAGTTTTTGCACCTTTAGTCTCAGATTCCCCTCTTCTTCATCAAAAGAATCATTGGGGGATGAGATGATTGGACCAAAGTCCTCTCTCTCACCACCAGTTTCAGGTTCTTGGCTGCTGGATTTTCTCTGCTCATTGACATTCTCAGTTGACATGTCAATGGGCTGAGTTGCCATGGTTGAGGTCTTAATAATGTAATCACTTGCAAAAGTGAGAGCCTCTTCCACATGGATATCCTGAACAGGTTCAAAAGTTCCACCTCAGTTATAGGTGACTGATGTGGGCTAGACTGAGGAGATTCAGGAGTACTCATCTCTCTTTGAGTAGGGGAAGAGAAGAGAGACTCATGGTACTCACCGAAATCTAAGTCTTCATTAGTATAGAATGAAAGGTTGGGAATGAGTTTGATTTAGATCTAAAGGCTGGGGATGGTAACTGTCCCCTGAAGGTTGTTCAGTTGAGTGTTGAGACTCAGAGTGAAGGCTTAAGGCAGTTGGACTTGTGAGCTCATCAGGGTGAGCATGAGGAACCTCATCCCTGATAGTTGAAGAGATGGGAGTGGTTTGCTCCTCAGAGGAAATGGGAGCTCTAGTGTCCACTTCCTCCTGTAAAGGTGAGTATATGGGGACCTGCACAGACTCAATAGCTTGAGCAGGGGTTTGTTTGGATTTTCTTTGGTAGGTGAGGGTTACTTGAGGCCTTTTTAGTGGTAGAGAGGTAGAAGGTGTGGGTTCAACACTAGCTTGTGTTGCTAGGTTGTCACCTTGAGCAATGAGCTCTAACATTTTGGGGAGAAGGGCTGTTTCTACCCCTGAGAAGCCTACAGTTGGCTTTTTCATGATTTTAAAGATGCCGAGCTTCATCTGTCCCAATTTAAGAATACTATCTGTTTCCCTCAACTGTGAGCCCAGTTCACAATTGAGAATATGTTGAACATATCTAGGAAACATATAATACTCTAAGGAGTCCAAGTTAGCAAGCAAATTGGTATAGACAAATTGAGAGTACCTGAACTTGACCCCATGAACTATTCCATGCACTATGAAGGAGAGATCCTCAGAAATCTGGTCCCACCCTCCATGCTTGTTAGACAAGCTGTGGATAACCACATGGAGTATGTATTTTCACTGGGATGAGACCTTCCCTTTCCCAAGGTCTGTACAGAGAAATCTCCCTCATAGCCCATCTGCTCAAAGGAATGATTGACAGCTTCCTTTGGGAAGGACAACTCACCTTCTTAATCATCCAGCTGCAAATGAGTGTTGATGATGGCCGGAGTGATGAAGATTGTCCTCCCTTGCACCGTGGCAGACAGTGCCTTCTCCCCATCCATGATGACCTCTTGGCAGGTTTTCCGAAATTCAAGCAGATGATCCTCATAGAGAGTAGGATCAATGGCTTCGGCCCAGTAGCTAAGACTGATCGGTTACCCCTCGTACCGTGGCATACGTTTAGCTGTTCATTTATTGACTTCGGCCCGGTAGCTGAGACTAATTGGGGTGTAGCATATGGTATTGGTATGGATGATGTCCGATGCGCAAGTAAGTTAAAAGGAACGAATGAACGAACGAACGAATGAATGAATGAAGAAGATAATAATGATATTATCGATGCGTACGTATGATGTGTGATCACGTTAAAGTAATGAATGGTTTCATATGAACGTAAAGTATGTTTTATTATTAAAACTAGAACTCACTCAGCAACGCTGACTTTTATTACATTTTCCAGTTGGCAGGTAATGTTGCTGAGGATGGCATGGCGAGGCTACTCGGCTCTTTTGGGATGGCATCCAATTATATAGCTTTTGTGATGTAATGCAAACATGAATTTTGTAACCGGATAATGGTGTATTATTTGGCAAAAGTAATTATAATGAAACGTGATGTCATTTTTGAATGTTTCCGCTGCAATGTTTTCTTAATGCAATGTAATTATATGTTTTATGTGCGATGAATGACCAACTGTAAGCGTCCCGGGAACGGGGCCTTACAAGTTGGTATCAGAGCCAAAGTTTAAGTGAAATGGGTAAATTTTCAAAATAAACCTTAACTTAAACTTAAAATGGGACGAAAAGGGAATGGGATGCCAAACTGAGTAGCTGCGTGCCATCAGGTATTTTCTTAAAGTTAACCGGTTTATGTGCGCATGGTATATGTTATGTGTTGTATGTAGATTTGAATACTGATGTAGTCAGGACAGGTAATACTTGGGGTATGAAGAGTACAGTAAGTGGCTAATCACAACTGGCCACTGTAATTAGGGACTTACTATACTTGACATAAACTGAGTTGTTTCCTTGAATGACCGTGTTGGTGTTTGAATCTTTCAGTGTGATAGAGAATGGCTGGTGGTAGATCTTCTAGAGCTTCTAGGGGTGGAGGCCGTGATGGCCCTGTTGCTGAACCACGCCCTAAAAGAGGAAGGCCTAGAGCTGAGAAAGAGGTTCCTGCGGAACCTGAGACTCCTCATCCAGAAGCTGGGGATGAGAGTGCGAACTTAAGGGCCTCGGTAAAGGAGGCTGTTGTGGAGGAAGTACATCAGGTCATGCAGACAATCTTACCGTCTGTGGTGATCGAAGTCATCAAGGCTGTGAAGGAAGGGGAAAGGAAGGAGAGAAACCGGGCCTCGGGGGAGCAACCGGAGCCTGAAACGATTTTCTCCGATAATGAGGAGGAAGAGGAAGAGGAGCCTGTGCGGGAGGTGGCACGAGGCTGTAACTACGGGGTGTTTATGAGATGCAAGCCCCCTACTTTTGACGGAAATGGTAATGCGGCTGCTGCTCATCGATGGGTGAGAGAAATGGAGGCTGTTCTTGACATCAGCGAGTGCCGAGAAGATCAGAAAGTCAAGTTTGCCACCCACTCCTTCGTGGACTCGGCACTATGCTGGTGGGACAACATTGTCCAAGCAGAGGGTAATCGGGCGATCGGGAGAATGAGGTGGCCCGAACTGAAGAAGATGGTGATCGAGGAGTTTTGTCCTCATAGGGAAATGGATAAGATTGAGAGGGAGTTCCTGCAGCTGGAGGCGGGATCCATGACACACCAGCAATATACTACCAAGTTCAACGAGATGGCACGGTTGGTGCCGGATCAGGTGACGCCTCTTTCTCGGAAGATCAAGAGGTACATTCAGGGTTTACCGGTGGATGTTCGCCGGCATATGATCGCCGCCCGGCCAAGTACGTTTAGGTCGGCGGTCGATTTGGCCGGAAGACTTTATGATGAGAGGGGAGCGGTGGTGGTTGAAGCGAATAGGAAGGGTGGTGGTGATCGAAGCTGGAATGGGAAGAGGTTTGGTCGGGGTGAGGCCTCGACGGGTAACAAAAAGGCACGGGTGGATGACCGCCGCGTGGCCACACCGGGAGCAGGGTCGAGGATATGTGGTAAGTGTGGAAGGGAGCATGCGGGAGAATGCAGGCTGGGTTTGAATGTGTGCTTCAAGTGTGGGAAGACGGGGCATATGGCGAAGGATTGCTTGTCGGGAAAATGTTTTAACTGTGGGGAAACTGGTCATATGAGCAGGGATTGTAAGAAGCCGAGGGCTGAGAGTTCAGGGGCAAAGAGGACGGGAGGTGATGGACCGAGGGCGAGCGCCAGGGCATTCACCATGACACAGGAGGAGGCTAGGACGGACCCTGACGTTGTGTCCGGTACGTTTCTGGTGAACCAAACTTTACCTTCTGTGTTATTTGATTCTGGTGCTAGTAGGAGTTTTATTTCTGCTGCTTTCTGTGCTAAGCTGCCTGTTAGTAGTAGACGTGTTGATGCGCCCTTTGATGTAGAAAGTGCCATAGGTAAGTCTACCAGGATTTCTGAGATGATAGAGAACTGTGATGTGGAGCTCGAGGATTTCTGTGCTTTCTGTGATGTGCCTGTTTGTTCGATCAGCTTCAGGGTGCCAGTTGGTTTTCAAGGATAGATCTTCGATCTGGTTACCATCAGTTGAAGGTGAAGGAGCAGGATATTCCTAAAACAGCTTTCCGTACGCGCTATGGTCACTACGAGTTTCTTGTCATGTCCTTTGGCTTGACCAACGCGCCAGCTGCTTTTATGGATTTGATGAACCGTGTGTGTCGGCCTATGTTGGATAAATCAGTGATTGTGTTTATTGATGATATCCTGATTTATTCGAGGAGCGAAGCAGAGCACGCCGGTCACATTCGGGAAGTTCTTGAGACGTTGAGGAGGGAGAAGCTGTATGCTAAATTCTCCAAGTGCGCGTTCTGGTTGCGCGAAGTTCAGTTCTTGGGTCACGTGGTGAATCCTGACGGGATTATGGTGGACCCGGCGAAAGTGGAGGCGGTTATGCAATGGAAGTCACCAAAGACGCCATCCGAGATTCGCAGTTTCTTGGGTTTGGCGGGCTACTATAGAAGATTCATCCAAGACTTCTCTAAGATTGCTTCTCCACTAACCAAGTTGACCCGAAAAGAAGTAAGGTTTGTATGGGGTCAGGCTCAAGAGAAGGCGTTTGAAGAATTGAAGGCGAGATTGACTCAAGCTCCTGTTCTGTCGTTACCCGATGGAAGTGAAGATCTGGTGGTTTATTCCGATGCTTCTTACTCGGGGTTGGGGTGTGTGTTAATGCAGAGAGGAAAGGTTATAGCCTATGCATCCCGACAGTTGAAGGTTCATGAGGTCAATTATCCTACTCATGACTTGGAGCTAGCAGCCGTGGTCTTTGCATTAAAAATTTGGAGGCACTACCTCTACGGGACGAAGTGCACCATATTCACTGACCATAAGAGTCTGAAGTACTTCTTTGAGCAGAAGGATTTGAACATGAGGCAAAGGCGGTGGTTGGAACTTATAAAGGATTATGATTGTGAGATCCACTACCATCCGGGCAAGGCCAACGTGGTGGCTGATGCCCTTAGCCGGAAAGAGAGGCCCGAGCCGATTCGGGTGAAACCCTATCAGTTGATCATGACCTCCGATGTGATGAAGCAGGTTAAAGAGTTTCAAGATGAGGCACTGAAAGAAGATCATCTTAACTCTGAAAGGATGAGAGGTCTGGTTGGAGAATTGGGTGAAAACATGCTCGGTGTTAGAACCCGATTTGATCGTGTGTGGATTCCTCGTTTTGGGGATCTACGGGGGAAGATAATGGATGAAGCTCACAAGACTCGGTACTCCATTCATCCTGGTGCCACGAAGATGTACCATGATATGAAGAAAGATTATTGGTGGCCGGGTATGAAGCGCGATGTGGTGGAGTACGTGAGTAAGTGCCTTACTTGCTTACAGGTGAAGGCCGAGCATCAAAAGCCGTATGGGAAGATACAACCTTTGGATATACCGGAATGGAAGTGGGAGCACATCACCATGGATTTCATTACTAAGTTGTCGCGTACTCCAAAAGGGTACGATGCCATATGGGTGATAGTTGATCGTTTGACGAAGAGTGCTCACTTCCTACCGATCCGCGGACATATTCATCTGAGAGGTTGGCTGATCTGTTCATCAAAGAAATTGTGACTCGTCATGGTGTACCGGTGTCTATTGTGTCGGATCGCGACACTCGGTTTACATCTAAATTCTGGAAGAAGTTCCACGATGCTATGGGGACGAGGTTACACATCAGCACGGCTTATCATCCCCAGACTGATGGTCAGTCAGAAAGGACCATTCAGACACTGGAAGACATGCTCCGGGCATGTGTGATTGATTTTGGTGGAAGTTGGGATGACCACCTACCGTTAGCCGAATTCTCATACAATAACAGCTATCACCCCAACATTGGCATGCCTCCATATGAGATGCTATACGGTAGGAGATGCAGAACACCCGTTTGTTGGGGTGATATTGGTCAGAAAGAATTGGGAAGCGTCGAGGTAATCGAGGCTACGACTGAGAAGCTTGAGAAGATCAAAGCCTTCATGAAGGCAGCCAAAGACAGACAGAAGTCGTATGCTGATAAAAGGCGCAGGCCGATTGAGTTCCAGGTGGGTGACCTGGTTATGTTGAAGGTCTCACCTTGGAAGGGTATCATTCGCTTCCGAAAGCGGGGCAAGTTGAGCCCAAGGTATATAGGCCCTTTCCGAATCATTGCTCGAGTAGGAGAGGTGGCCTATAGACTGGAGTTGCCAGATGAGTTAAGTGGAATTCACCCGACATTCCATGTATCTCATCTAAGGAAGTGCTTAGCAGATGAAGATATGATTGTTCCATTGGAAGATATCGAAGTAGATGAACGGCTCAATTATGTGGAGCAACCAGTGGCAATCATCGACCGAAAGGAGAAGAGGCTAAGGAATAAAGTGGTTCCTCTTGTGCGTGTACAGTGGAAGCACAGGAAGGGATCCGAGTCAACGTGGGAGACTGAGGAAGAAATGAGACAGCATTATCCACGTTTGTTCGAGGAATAACAGGTTTCGGGGACGAAACCTATTTAAGGGGGGTGGACTTGTAACACCCGGAAATTTATTATTTTGAAGCCAACGAAGAAAGAAAAGAAATAAAGTCCAAAGTCGAGGGACCAAACTCGCCAACAAAGAAAAGTTGGGTAATGTGGTGATATATGTAGGGAGAGGGCAGCCCACTCTCCCCACACTTCACATATTTTCAGATTTGAGAGGAAGAGAAGAGAGAAAGAGGAGAAAAGGGAGAAAAGTGGTGTTTCAGGTGATTCGAGTGTCCAAATCCGTCGAGTAGCAAGCCAAATCGAAGCTCTTGTCTTTGTGCTCGATTGTGTGAGTTCTAGGACCCCACTTTTACTTGTTTTCAACCAATTTTGGGGCTGGAAAATGTGCAAACCCGTTTTTATGTGTGTGTGTGTTTGACCCATTTGGGTGTGATGTGTATGATGCGTTTTGTGTATGATTTCGGGCTTGTGTGTGCTTGTATGATGTTATGGTATGCATTCCTAAGGTCCAGGAGGGTTAATTAAGGCTTAGAATGGGTTTGGATGAGCTTGGAGGCCGAAAATGGCAGATTGGGTTCGGGATGAACTCCATTCTGCATCAGCTAGGGCTAGGCGACCGAATGAAGGCCATACGGCCGAATGAGGGCGATTGAAGGTCATTCGCACGATTGGGATTCAGTCGCACGACTGGGAGTCCAGTCGCATGAGGGTTGTACGACTGAGGGTTCAGTCGCATAGATGCTTAGTCGCATGAGTCCATTCGCATGAGGTTAGTCGCATAGGTGCCCATTCGCAGTAATCCCCTTTCGCACAAGGTTCATACGCACGATTGGATGCTCATTCGCATAGATGTTCATCCGCATGAGTTCAGTCGCATGATGTTCAGTCGCATGGAGGCTATGCGACTGAAGGGTGTCCATACGCCCGAATAGGGCTGTTGCACTCGAATGAATGTGTAGTTTGACTTCTGGCCTTCGGGGAAAGGTGCAGATGTAAGTTTGGATGTAAGGTAACCCGTAAGAGCATGTAAGAGAATGGTTATGGCCTTAGAGTGCATGTAGGGCATGATGATGATGATGTTGCATGTTTATACATATTATGAATGTATGATGTTGCCCTGTATGATGATGAATGCGTATGATCTGTTCCTTATTATGATGTATGATTATCTTTCCTATGGTTTTACGTATTATGACGAATGAAATGAAGTATTACGTAACGTAAAGTGGAAAGAGATGACACGTCTTGCATGCATCGGGTAACGGGTCCTTCTTTGTGATTGACCATTATATGGAACCTCTACCGCTTACCCTTAGTACTGTGGCATACGTTTAGCTGTTCATTTATTGACTTCGGCCCAGTGGCTATGACTGATCAGTTATCATTAGTACTGTGGCATACGTTTAGCTGTTCATTTATTGACTTCGGCCCAGTAGCTAAGACTGATCGGTTACCCCTCGTACCGTGGCATACGTTTAGCTGTTCATTTATTGACTTCGGCTCGGTAGCTGAGACTAATTGGGGTGTAGCATATGGTATTGGTATGGATGATGTCCGATGCGCAAGTAAGTTAAAAGGAATGAATGAACGACGAACGAATGAATGAATGAAGAAGATAATAATGATATTATTGATGCGTACGTATGATATGTGATCACGTTAAAGTAATGAATGGTTTCATATGAACGTAAAGTATGTTTTATTATTAAAACTAGAACTCACTCAGCAACACTGACTTTTATTACATTTTCCAGTTGGCAGGTAATGTTGCTGAGGATGGCATGGCGAGGCTACTCGGCTCTTTTGGGATGGCATCCAATTATATAGCTTTTGTGATGTAATGCAAACATGAATTTTGTAACCGGATAATGGTGTATTATTTGGCAAAAGTAATTATAATGAAACGTGATGTCATTTTTGAATGTTTCCGCTGCAATGTTTTCTTAATGCAATGTAATTATATGTTTTATGTGCGATGAATGACCAACTGTAAGCGTCCCGGGAACGGGGCCTTACACTGTGAAGTTGCATGGAGAAATCTGGGTTGTTTCTGCGGTTAAGGTTGGCCATTTGAGAAGCTTAAGGATGAAGAAAGGTGAAAAGCAAAGGCGGTTTGGGAATTCGGTTTGAGGAATAGTAGAATTGAAAAAGATAGTGAGGGAGAGGGGGAACCGTTGGGTATTTATGTGAAAAGGATTTGAACCAAAGTTAATAAAAGAGGATAAACTTTGAAATCCGAAAGTCGGTCCCACCTCTGAAAAAGTAGTTTGCTTTTGCTCAAAAAGTAGTTTTCTTGGAATTCGAAAAGCTTCCGAAGGTAAATTATCTTCGGAAGTTTTTAATGAAAAAGCTTCCGAAGCTAAAATGACTTCGGAAGATTTTCCTGAGAATCTTGAAAATTTTGCTTCGGAAGAGAAATAAACACTTGAATGCTTTGTATATAAAACAACAAGGCTTCCGAGAGTTAATTTTGCTTCGGAAGGGAAAAGTCGTTACAAATAATAAGTGTCTGAGACAAGTATTTAAGCTTCGGAAGATAGATTGAGACTTCTTCCGAAGGTAAAATTTCTTAGACAGTTATTTATGTTGAAGACATGATATACTTCCGAAGGTAAAAATATATCTTCCGAAGGATCAGAAAATTTTTGAAGAATCTAAGGAAAGTCTTCAAAAAGGATTTGATATCCAAAGAAAACATGAGCTTATGAAAGTGATGAACTAGACAACTTAGGACACACATATTTTAAGAAATAATTAGAATTAGTTTTAAGAAAAGATCTACTCAAAGTTAATCATCCCAATAGCTGATATTAGATATTTAAATCTCTGTTCATCAAAAGCTTTTGTAAACAGATCAGCATATTGTTCATCAGTATGAACTTTCACTAGTTTAATTAATCCCTTTTCATAGTTCTCTCTTATTAAATGATACCTGATATTGATGTGTTTGGTCCTTGAGTGCTGCACAGGGTTCTCAGTGATAGAGATAGCACTATTGTTGTCTATGTGGATAGGAGTCTCCTTGAAGTTAAATCCATAGTCCAGCATCTGATTTTGAATCCAAAGCACTTGAGTACAGCAACTTGCAGCAACAATGTATTCAGCCTCAGCAGTTCATGCAGACACACAGGATTATTTTTTGCATTGCCATGAGACAACCCTTCCACCAAGGAATAGACATCCCCCAGATGTAGACTTTGCAGTCATGTTGCAACCACCATAATCACTATCTGTATAAGCATACAGATTGAAGTCAGGATTCTTTGGATACCATAAACCAAGTGTTGAAGCACCTTTGAGGTATTTTAAAATCCTTTTGACAGTGATGAGGTGAGACATCTTAGGGTTGGCTTGATATCTTGCAGAAATACATGTAGCAAACATGATATCAGGCCTGCTAGCTGTAAGATACATAAGAGACCCAATCATAGCCCTGTATAGGTGTTCATCTACACACTCCCCCTCAAGGTCATGTCCAAAGGAGTGGTTTCTGGCTATGGGTATCTTAGCAATCTTACAATCAGTCATGTTGAACCTCTTGAGTATGTCTTGAACATACTTTGACTGACTTATGAAGATGCCATCTTCAACTTGCTTCACTTGAATTCCCAGAAAGAAATTGAGTTCTCCCATTGCACCCATTTCAAATATGTCTTTCATCAGCTTCTCAAAGTCTTTGCAGAGCTTTGGATTAGTTAAACCAAAGATTTTATCATCCACATACACTTGAACTAGCAATAAGTCATTTCCCTGTCCTTTGATGAACAGAGTTCCATCTATAGTACCTCTCCTATATCCATGTTTACAAAGATACTCAGACAATGTCTCATACCACTTCCTGGGTGCCTGATGCAGCCCATAAAGAGCTTTGTCAAGCTTGCAAACATAATCAGGATGATCGAGATCTACAAAACCAGGTAAGCTTGCAGACATAATCAGGATGATCAGGATCTACAAAACCAGGTGGCTGTTTGACATACACCTCTTCATCAATCACTCCATACAGAAAAGCACACTTCACATCAAGTTGAAAGACCTTGAAGTTCTTGGATGCAGCAAATACCAGGAATATCCTAACAGCTTCTAATCTTGCTACAGGAGCAAAGACATCAGTGTAGTCAATCCCTTCTTCTTATGCGTATCCTTGAACAACTAGTCTTGCCTTGTTCTTGATGATAATGCCTCTATCATCATTCTTATTCCTAAACACCCATTTGGTTCCAATGTAGTCTTCCCATGAGGAAGAGGACAAAGGTTCCAAACTTTTTGCCTTTTGAATTGAAGCAACTCTTGTTGCATAGCTTCAACCCAACTTCCATCCTTTAGAGCCTCATCAACTTTCTTAGGCTCTATCTGGGATAAGAAACAATAGTGAAGACAAACATTTGCTTCATGGGTTTGTCCTCTTGTTCTTACCCCTGTGACAACATCTCCAATGATGTTTGTGGTGGGGTGAGACTTATGGATCCTAAGCTGAGGGATCACAGCAAGTTGCTGAGAAAGATCCAAATTTGAGAAATTTAGATCTGGCATAGATGATTCACCCTCCACATCACCACACTTATCAAGATTGACTTGATCAATGAGTGTGTGACATCATTGATGTTGTCATCTATGGTGTGGTTATTAGCATCAAGGAATTCCTGATCACTTTCACCATCACCATTGTTGTCTTCCACAATTGAGGTATCTTTATCTGGTGAGGAGCCTCTGAGCTGGAATTTGAAGGCACCCCAATGTATCAGCTGAATTTGTCATTGTAGTGCTGATAGAAACCTCATTTGCTGAAGTAGTTCCAACTGGAGCTGAAGATGTATGAGTTGAAGGTCTTCCTAGCTCAAATCTTGGATCAGGATCACCTGTATTTAAATTTTCTGCAGATCCTAAAACATTCTCACAAGATTTGTTAAAACAGTGGTAACTAAATCAAGATCAAATAGCCAATCAGGACCAGAACCAGCCACACAGGGTGTGTGTTCATTGAAAGTCACATTGGCTGACTCCTCAACAATTCTAGTTCTGAGGTTGTATACTCTATAAGCCTTAGCTTGGGAAGAGTATCCAATGAAGTGTTCATCATCTGATTTCTCAGCAAATTTGGCAATTTGATCTTTGGTATTCAAGATGGTGCACGGACATCCAAATGACCTGAGAAAACCAATGAAAGGTTTTCTCTTGTGCCAAAGTTCATAAGGAGTCTTACCATGTGTCTTAACTACTAAAACTCTATTTTGCACATAGCAAGCAGGTTTACTGCATCTGCCCAGAAGGTGATGGGCAGTTTAGAGTCAGACAACATAGTTCTTGCAGCTTCAATTAGTGTCCTGTTTCTCCTCTCAGCAACACCATTTTGCTGAGGAGTCCTGGGAGCACTATATTGTCTTGTAATACCTTTTTCATCACAAAATGTATCAAGATTTGATTCTTGAATTCAGTTCCTTGATCACATCTTATGGTTTTGACCTTGTGATCACTTTGATTCTCAATTTTTAAGATGAAATTCTTCAGAATCTCAGGGGTCTCATCCTTAGTTCTAAGAAAGAAAACCCAAGTGAATCTTGTAAAATCATCTGTGATCACCAAACAATAAGAGGTCCTTCCTAGACTCATTACACTGGTGGGGCCAAAGAGATCCATATGTAATAAGTGTAAGGGAGTAGTGATGGAGTTCCTTTCCTTAGGCTTGTGAGATACCTTATGTTGCTTCCCTTTTAGGCATGCAACACAATGATCATCACTTGTAAACTCTTTCTTTGGCATTCCAGTTACCAGATCATGTTTAATTAGTTTATTCATGTTCTTAAAGTTTACATGGCACATTCTTTTATGCCATAGGAAAGACTCATCACTATTGGCTTTAGACAGAAAGCATGAAACTTCTCCGAGGGAGATGTTTCTTGCAAGTCCATCTTGTACATGTTCCCTTTCCTGGGGGCTCTAAGCAGGATGTGCTCATGAGGAATGACCACTCCAGGCTTGAGAACAATGCACTCATGCTCAGTAAAGAGCATGTTATGACTCTGATCACAAAATTGGGATACACTCAGAAGATTGTACCCAAGCTCCTTGACAAAGTTTACCTTTTCAATGCTGAGCTTACCATTTGTGACCTTGCCCCTTCCAGAAATGTAACCACCTTCATCTCCTCCAAAAGCAACTGGTCCTCCATCAATCCTTCAAAGTTATGGAGTAGTGACCTATTGCCTGTCATGTGCCTGAACAGCCACTATCAATGATCCAGACATTCTTGTTTGTCTTGAGCTGTTCCTGCACAAAGAAAATATTAGTTACATTTGGAAATCCAAGCCTTATTTGTCTTGGGCTCACTAAGTATAATAGAAGGTAATGCAACAGTAATAGATCCTATGGTTGTGCTAGAAGGATCTAGAGCTGTTGTTGATGGAGAAACTTCAGTCACTTGGTCTTTCTTAGACTTCCACACCACCTTTGGAGTCTTGGACTTGACCTTCAAAACTTCGGAAGCTTTTGGGACTTCGAAAGTTTTGATGACTGAACCTTCAGAAGATTCTGCAGTCACTGCAGCAGACTTCAGTGCTTCGGAAGAATTCCTTTCTTCCGAGACCAACTTCTCTTCCGAAGGTAATTTTCCATTTGCCTTCTTCTTTGATTTGGAGCTTCCGAAGGAAACAGACTTTCCTTCCGAAGCTTGAATCTTCTTGAAACTCTTTGAAGTCTTTGTCTTGGTCATATGGACAGTACTTTTAGGATTGTATGGACAATCCTTAGCAATATGAGAGGTACTTTCACACATGACACAAAACATTTTCTTCTTCAAAAGAGTCTTCTTATAAGAACAAGACTGTCTTTGGTCACATCCCTTCTCCACCTTCATCTTTGTAGATGCTGAGACTGTTCTTATGGGCTGGGAACTGTTCTTGGAGTTTGATGGTCCAGGCTGTGCAGCAGTGGTACACAGCAGATCAGTCTTCTTCTTGGTACTGAGATGATTTGAACAAGAACCAGAACTCTTAGCTGAAGAGTTTTGGTTGATGTCTTCAGTCTTACTACTTCAAACCCTGCAGAGATAAAAACTTGTTTCTGCTTAGAGTCAAAAGTAGCCTTGATCTCTTGAGCCTTCTTTGCTTTTCTTTTGCTCTTCCTGATCAAGTTCTTTCTCATTGACTTGGTCATCACAGTAATCTTCTTCTCCTCAGAAGGATAGTGGCCCTTCTTAGACTCCTCCTCTTCACTCTTCTCAGAGGAATTCTTCACTATCTCTTCTTCATCCTCTTCACTTATAGGATCTATGAGAGGAAGCTCATCTTCACAAGTTCCACACCTAGGAGATCTTACAGACAAGATTGTGTGTGGAGGAGCTATCTCATTGGATCCCAGTCCCTGTCTATTTTGATAACACACCTTGTTGTGCAGGGATGAGGATATCATGTTCTTGAAGGTCTCTTCTTCAAGAACACTCTTTTCTGCCCTGGCTTTGCTGATCACAAGCTCAGTCTGGCACTCAGTCAGCTTGGTTATGAGATCTTAGATTTGAGTCCTAAAATCTGTATGCTCATGTTTTAGAACTGAAATGGTTTTCTCTAAGTCCTCTATCTTTAGTTTATAATCATTTTCAGACTTTCTAAAATCATATTTTAAAATGTTTAAGGACACAAGATCAGATCTCATCTCCAAGTTATAGGACCTGTATCTGTTAACTTTAGCAATGCATTCAGGAGTACAGAGATGTTCCAATACCTTGGCTTTATCATGATATGCCATTAGTGCTTGGTTTGGAGAAGCATCTTCTACCTGAAAGCTCCAGTCAAAGCCTCCTTCTTCAACAACAACATCAGCTTGTTTGTTTGGCTTCTCATTCTAAGGGGCTTTGTCAATGTAGTTTGGTCTTGTTTGTGCTTGGCCACCATTTGTTTTAGGTGCCTTACACTCTCTAGAAAAGTGGCCCATCAGGTTACAGTTGTAACACTTGACTTGCTTTTATCCAGGCCAAACTTTCCACTGGTTGCATTGCTTGGAAACCTCCTTCCAGTTCTCTTGTGGAACTTCTTGGCTCTATGAGTGAGAAGAGTCATCTGCTGGACTATTTCCATATATTCCAGATCATCTGGATGGATACAATCCAGGTCTTCAAGAGTGAAAAGAGAGTTGCCACAACTTTCATCAGAAGACACAAAGGCTTGAGAAGAGCTTGTCTCTTGGAATGGGCTTCCTTGAGTGTGTTCTCCCTGGGTGTCTCTGGGAAGGTGATGAAAGGACCCTTTGGTGAGTTGTCAGGGTAGCATATGAGATGATGTTGGGGTTCTATGCTATCCCTTTCAACCACATGCAGGGCTGAACCCAATTGATTGTTGGAGTTGCCAGATGAACCTTGCATGTTCATCTCCATCTGGTATCCACTGAGAATCCCATATAACTCTGTCAGAGTAAGAGTTTTGAGATTTTCAGTCCTCTTGATCACCACACAATAGTGTGTCCATTGCCTAGGAAGTGAGGACATGAACTTCCTTACAATGTCTCTGTTTTCAAGAGGAACTCCTCCATCCACAAGGGTATCCACTATCTCAATATACCTGAAGTATTGTTGAGTCATGGTTTCACCTGTTTTGAAGGTGAAGTTTTCAAACTGCTGCTTCAGGAGATCCTTCTTGTTCTCCTTGGCTTCAGAGGAGCCTTCATACATCAGTTTTAGTGCATCCCACAGCTGTTTAGCTGTTTTGCACTTCTTGAAACCTCTGTACACCGAGTTTGGAAGGGCAGTTTAAAGAGCAGTCCTCTCTTCCTATCTTCATCAGAGTAGTTAGCCACATCTTTGGGGATCATACCAGCACCAGTAGAAGAAGGAGTGCTGAGCATCAAAGGTCCATTTTCAACAGACTCCCATATTCTTGAGTCTAGAGACCTGATGAAACCTTCCATTCTCATACACCAGGTATCAAAGTCATCAAGAGTGATCAGTGGGGACTTGTTCATGGTTCCAGTTTCCATATTAGTCTTTGAAATGGATGCCATTTGAAAGTTTAGTATTTATGTGTGTGAGGGATCTTAAGATGGTGAGATCTTATATCAAGAGCCTAAAATGCTCTGATACCAATTGCAGGACCGGTGAAGGGTGGTCACTTACAACGCAACAACACAAAGAGGAGATTAACCAAACTTAATCAAACAGTAAACTGGATTAACCATAATAATGATACTAAGAATACAAGTAACAAGTAAGAGACAGAACAAGAGAACACAAGAGATTGGGTTTCAAGGATGCAGTATATTGCTTTCTCAAGTTCTATTACAAGTGTTACAAAGTATAAAGAAAGATACTAGAACATGGAATACTTATACTACAACCTACAGTCGGCTATACTTTGAAAGCCAGCTGGATACAATTGACTAGACACAAACAAAATCAATTGTAGAATCAAAAGGCATATCTGCCTTTTGACTTGTGACTATGACATGTCATAGCTCACATCCTAATATATTACAAATAGGATAAAAGTACATAAAGTAGAAAGCATGGACTCAAGACCTCAATGTACAGTTACCAAAAGCATGGACCTTTCACCAACTCATGTAAGTTGGTGACTTTACAGAGTTGCAGCGGAAAGGTGGTCCAGCTTTATGGTAAAGTACATCGGATAAAGGCATATCTCTAAAAGTCTTCGGAAGAAATCTGTCTTCACTATTTGGCTTCGGAAGACTTTGTCTCTGAAGCTTCGAAAGACTTCACTTTTGGCTTCGGAAGATTTTACACTTAGAATATTTCTAGTGCATGGTGTAAAACTTCCGAAGCAATTCTACTTCAGTTCTTTAGTGCATTGCTTGCATAGAGACTTTGGATGTTTTGGTTGCATCAGACTTATAGAAATCCTTACAAAACATGATTAGGATTTCATGTTTTCATTCATGTTTCAAGATATAATCAACATGTGGTATCAGAGCAATGTTGATTATATCAAATCAATTTGTTCATCAATCATTTAATTTTGATTTGCTTGTATAACCTTGTGATGAATCGATGTCTTGGATTTACAAATCATAAGCAATTACCATGATCTTGATTTTTTAATGTTAAGGACACGAAATAGTTTTCTAAAAAACATGTTCATAAAAAGAAATAGCTAACCCACTGGAACTCGATTATAAAACCATATGATTTCGAATTTTGAAATACATGCAAATCGAATTCGACGCCTCTTAATATCATGTTCAAAAGATGAATCATATTTTTTTTCTAATATAAATGGTTTGACAATTTTCGAAGAGATAAGGATCGAAATATTTATTGATTATTCTTTTATTAATTTTTACAATCCATGAATTATCTCTACCACCGCTAAAAGGAAAAACCTATGAATTATTATTGCAATCTGTAATTTCATGATATTATGTTGGTGGTCATAGAATTTTAATGATTTGATGATTATTTGCACTAAATGGGCATGAATGAATGAAATTAAACATTCATGTTTGTGTTCAAATTTTATAATCAAACAAATTTATAATTTGTGATATAATTTATGGTTTTCTTTATATGGAATAAATTACTTATATATTTAATTTCTATTTTATCGATATCAATGAAACTTAAATGAGATTTGTTTCTGTAATAATAAAATTAATTTATGACTTAAATTTAGAAAAACAGTTTGTGTTTCCTTTTTAAACTCAATTTATTTAAAGGAATGAAATTGTTTTACGGGAATCAATTCTTAAATTTACTTATTATAAATGTTTAATTTTGAATAAATTAATAGCCCATCGGATTTTAAATCGATTCTCAATTATATTTAAGAATGTTATTATTTTGCTTTTGTATGAATTATTTCCGACAAAAACTGTCATTTATTTATAAACCTCTTTAATGGTTTTTGATAAATTCCATAATTAATGAATTTGCAAGTTACTCCATACGTTTTCAATTATGGTTCATGTTTGTAAAAATATAGAATGTAATTATATTTCATATTTTACAAATAAAAAAATCAAACTTGCAAAATGTATGTCTTAATATATATTTTGACATAGAAAAAGAGAATGGTAACTTTAATGAAAGATTAAGTGATTAATCCCAACGGTACACCACTTGATTTGACATTAAAATTTAACGCTACCATTTTATATAATTATATAACTATGTGTATCGTCAAATGATAAACCCAAAGGCTAGTTGTTTGATAATACACATGATAAATATTGGAAAATTAATATGAATGTTACACTTCTGCCCAAAGGTGTTGTGTAGTATTTATATGCCTTACTATAATTATGTTCATAATACTTGGATGTTAGTCATAGCCAACGCGAAGCCAACATTCATTTAGAACCTTACCTAATTTGTTCATAACATTTGCACATTGGTCGTAGCCAACGCAAAGCCATCGTGCAAGTAGAACATTACTTTAATTTGTTCATAACATTTGAATTTTGGTCAAAGCCAACGCGAAGCCAATATTCATCTAGAACTTTACTTTTAGCCTATTATTTTGGTGTTATAATAGGTTTTATCTTCAACGTATTAATTATGTCTGCTTTATTTTTTTGTTATCACCCCTAATTAGCTCACTTTAACTCTCCTACTACTTGTATCAATTTAGCATCCACTATCACTCCTAACTTTGGAATTGAAGTTTTAACCGGGGCAAACTTCGTCTCTTGGAGGGACTCTATTAAACTTACTCTTGGCATGTTGGATCTTGATTATTCCTTGAGACATGACGCTCCTGCTACTCTTACTGCTGAAAGTACTGCTAATCAAAAACAAGAGTATGAAAAGTGAGAGAGGTCTAACAGAATGTCTCTGATGGTAATCAAGAACTCCATCTCTGTTGCAATCAGGGGAGCAATACCTGATTCAGATAATGCCAAAACTTATCTGAAATCAGTGGAGGAACAGTTCAAGGGATCTTCTAAAGCACATGCGAGCACTCTGATTCTAAAGATGCTTACTACAAAGTATGATGGGTTTAATAATGTGCGTGGACACATAATGATGATGAACGACATGGCTCATAAACTCAAGAGCTTAGACATGGAAATCAGTGATGGTTTTCTAGTACATTTCATTATGACTTCTCTTCCTTCATGCTTTGATGCTTTTAAGATCAACTATAACACCCAAAAAGAAAAATGGTCAATAGGTGAGTTGATAGCAATGTGTGTGTAGGAGGAAGAACGCCTGAAGCTAGAAAAGCCTGATGTTGTTCATGTTACCACCATTAAACCATTAAAGAGGAAGGGAAACTTCAAAGGGGAAAGCTCCAAAGTCCATAAGGCTGGTACAAGTGTAGCTTCCAGCTCAAATGCCTCCTTCGGACAATCTCGCTGCAAATTCTGTCACAATAAGGGACACACCCAACGAGATTACCCTAAGTTCAAGGAGTGGATGGCTAAGAAAGGTAACCATCTATTTATGATATTTGAGTCTTTTAATGTTAACGTTCCAATTAACACATGGTGGGTTGATTCTGGTTCTATGGTTCATGTTACTAACTCAACACAGGGATTCCTTACAATCCGGAAGCTGGAAAGAAACCAAAGGACAATTAAGGTGGGAGATGGTGATGAACATAACGTTGAACCCGTAGGAACCATGCAGTTAATAATGAAAACTGGTCATTGTATTAAACTTTATGATACATTACATGTACCGAGGATTACTCGGAACTTAGTATCTGTACCAAAGTTAGACAATGATGGTTATGAAGTTTTGCATGGTCGTGGCAAAGTCACTATTACTTTAAACTCTCATGTCTGTGGTTATGGTTATCTAGATGGAAATCTCTATAAGTTAGAACTAGATGATCAATTTTCAAAATCTTTGTTATCATATAATGTAAATGAAAACATTAACAAACGAAAATGAGATTTGGAAACATCATCCATGTTGTGGCATCAACGTTTAGGCCACATCTCACGAGATCGCATGTTAAGACTCGTGAAGGATGAAGTATTACCAAATCTTGATTTCTCTGATTTTGAAACATGTGTTAAATGCCTTAAAGGTAAAATGGCTAATGGATCTAAAAAGGGTGCCGTCAGGAGTTCCGGTTTACTGGAACTCATACACACTGATATTAGTGGACCTTATCCTATTGGAATATCCGGACATAAATCATTTATCACTTTTATAGATGATCACTCGCGTTACATGTACTTGTACTTAATAAAGGATAAATCTGAATCACTTGACATGTTTAAAACCTTTAAGGGTGAAGTTGAAAATCAACTTGATCGTAAAATAAAGGTAGTGAGATCAGATAGAGGTGGTGAGTATTATGGTAGACATACTGACATTGGTCAAGCTCCTGGTCCTTTCTTTGACTTTTGTAAAGAACACGTGATTGTAAACCAATTTACCATGCCGGGTACTCCTCAGCAGAACGGTGTAGCTGAGAGAAGAAATCGTACCCTAATGGACACGGTTAGAAGTATGTTAGCGAACTCCTCTTTACCTGAATTTTTATGGATAGAGGCATTAAAGACAGCTGTTCATATACTAAATAGAGTTCCTTCTAAGTCTATCCCTAAAACTCCATTTGAAATTTGGACAGGAAGGAAACCTAGCTTAAGGTATATGAGAGTATGAGCTAGGCTTTATAATCCTCAACAAAGAAAACTTGACATGAAGACAGTCAGTTGTTTCTTCATAGGATATCCTGATCATTCAAAAGGGTATAGATTTTATTGTCCTTCTCACACTACTCGCATCGTGGAAACTCGTCATGCTGTGTTTTTAGAGGATTCTAAGGTCAGTGGGAGCAGTGAAAGTCAAGATATTGACTTACAAGAAGTGCAAGAGGAGGGGGGATGGGCTCTTTACACTTACCTCCTATTACACCTCTTGTACTTAACACTGCACCATTACAAAACACTACACCATTATCTCATGTTTCCTCAAAAATTCATGTTGCTCCAAACATTCCTGTAAATGAAGCACCATCAAATCCACAAGAGCAAGTCCCTCATATGACTACTGAAACTGCAGAACCCAAAAATCAGCTAAGGAGGTCATCACGATCTAGAAGGCCTACTAATTTTGATGATTATGTAACCTACCTTAATGAAGCTGATCTGGATTTAGGAAAGTGTAACAATCAACCTCCTATAATGAAGCTATCAGTAGTGATCAATCGTCTGAATGGAATAAAGCTATGATCGATGAGCTTGATTCCATGTATAAGAATGACATTTGGGAATTGGTTGAATTACCCAAGGGTGTTAAACTTGTAGGATGTAAATGGGTTTTCAAAACCAAATTAGACCCGAATGGTAATATTGATCGTCATAAAGCACGATTGGTTGCTAAAGGCTATACTCAAAAGGAGGGAACTGATTATCAAGAAACTTTTCACCTGTTTCACGGAAGGATTCCTTAAGGATCGTTATGGCCTTAGTAGCTCATTTTGATTTTGAGTTACATCAAATGGACGTTAAAACCGCTTTCCTTAATGGTGACTTACATGAAGATGTGTTCATGAACCAACCTGAGTGTTTCAAACCTAAAGGTAAAGAACACTTAGTATGTAAGTTAAAGAAATCCATATACGGGTTAAAACAAGCATCACGTCAGTGGTATTTAAAATTTGACGAAGTCATGAAGAAACAAGGTTTATCAAAAATCAAGTGGATCAATGCACCTATCTCAAAATGAGTGGGAGCAATTTTGCTATACTTGTCCTTTACGTAGATGACATTATATTGGCAAGTAATAGTTTAGATTTGTTGCATGAGTCGAAGCGATTATTTTCGCGTAATTTTGACATGAAAGATCTCGGAGAAGCTTCTTATGTAATAGGCATCGAAATACACCGAGATCGAGCCAATGGGATATTAGGATTGTCTCAAAAGGCGTATATTGAACGTGTCCTTACACGTTATAATATGCAACATTGTTCTCCCTCAGTTGCTCCAGTAGTTAAAGGAGACGTTTTTGGTTCATTTCAATGTCCGAAAACAGAGGATGAGAAGGAGCAAATGAAATTAATACCTTATGCTTCACTAGTGGGAAGTTTAATGTATGCTCAAGTTTGTACTCGTCCTGATATTGCATATATTGCTGGAATGTTAGGCCGATATCAATCTAATCCTGGCCTAGATCATTGGAAAGCAGCAAAGAAAGTATTGCGATATCTTCAAGGGACAAAAGAGTATAAGTTGACATATAGAAGAACTAATAACTTGGAAGTGGTGGGCTATTCTGATTCTGACTTTGCTAAATGCAAATATGATAAGAAATCAACATCGGGGTATATCTTTATGTTAGCAGGCGGACCTATTTCATGGAGGAGTCATAAGCAGTAGTTGACAACAACCTCAACAATGATGGCGGAATATGTTGCAGTTTATAATGCAACTTGCCATGGGATGTTGTTAAGAAATCTTATTACCGGACTCAAAATTGTTAACTCCATATCACGACCATTGAAGATTTATTGTGACAACTCAGCTGCTGTCAGTTTCTCGAATAGTAACAGTTCGAGTGGAGCTAGTTTATATCTCGATACAAAATATTTGTTCGTACGAGAACGAGTAGAGGAAAATAATCTTTGTATCGAGAACATTAGCACAAAAGATATGCTTGCGGATCCGATGACTAAAGGTCTACCACCCAAAACTTTTCAAGAACTCGTAACAACGATGGGCTTTACTAGAGACCTTATATAATAGCATATCAAGTGTGCATTTATGATTAATGTGATTTCCTCAAATATTTATTTATGTCTATTCTAACTTATATGCACGCTTCATGATCTATAGAAAAATTTGTGGAGATAAATACTGTACATTACGGGTTTATTTAAGTCATTTTGGTTTTATGTTTAATGTTTTATATTGAGACTTTAGTATGACTGTTGGGGGTCTCGGATTAACTTTAATTCGAATGACTGTAACTATTTGCTTTAAGTTTCAATATGAAACCTGATGAGTGTTTAACTTGGCCAAACTTATATATACTCATCACAAATGATCACTCGGCCAAGTGGGAGAATGTTAGAAATAACCTGTAATATGTGGCCTACGAATCATTTAAATAAGTTTCACCAAATGACATAATTAGTCCCTAATAGTATAAGGGGGTTATTTGATAGAAATACCCCATAATTATAATTAGGGTTTCCCCTTAGATGTTATAAATAGAGGAGTAAGAAGATAACAAAACCACACCAATAACTTTTCTCTCAAGATCATCCATCGATCCCTCTAGACATTATAACGGGAACGCATCAATCGATCATGGCATCATCATCTTCATCAAAGATCACTATTCCCACAAGTAAGTTTTATTATTTTAATGTTACTTTCATATTTAAGATTGAATAAACATGATTAGGATTTCATGTTTTCATTCATGTTTCAAGATATAATCAACACTAGCTACATACATAATAGACAAGTGTAACTATCGTATAATAGTATTGCTTTAGGCAAGAACCAAATATCGACCCTTGAATGCAATACCTCTAATGACTAAATATTTATCACTATCTAAGTGATCAATAAAAAGTGATTTTTAAATATTGAAATTAATCTAAATTAATTAACAATATAACTAAACACAAGAGAATACTAACACGAAGATGACAATTAAAGAAGGATATAACTCTACGAATACTAGAACACGGTAGCAACTAGCATAACCTCAAGGTGAGATCAATGTTCGACATGATACATGTAAATATTATAAATTAGACTACGACAATGCCATCTAACAATATAACTCTTCGGAAAGCTAGACGATAGACAAATAAAAGCCGACTAAGTTATGCAATGAAAACCCAATTTGATAAATCTTTAGAAGTTATCACGATAAACAAATGGTGACCATTTTGAATTGTGTAAATAGACAAAGATATAATTTTCTTTCAACTCATGAACACCATACCATGATTACAAAACCTAAAGATTTAATAAACTTTAGAAATTGATAAGCAATGACATGATAACTCATAACATGTCACAGGTTTTTCAAACACATGGATGCATATTTATCCGATCCTAGTAAATAAACATCCTTCACTCACCATTATTAGTTAAAACGACACAAAATACATACTAACGTATGTAGATTTATGAATATGTGCTATAACACATATGGTTTTCTAACTTAATATATTTACAACACTCAAAAGTTTAAATATATCATAAAACTAGAACAAATATACACATATATTGAAGAATAACATAAATTCGTCACAAAATAATCATACTTAACGCAAAGAGTTTACTATCCTTACAACATAGCAATCTAACCTGAGTAACACAGTTGTGTTTATGTTTAACCCATTTGGGCTCATATCATACATAGTTGTGTTAGAAACATTTTATCCAAGAACTTCTCCAAAACTTGACTTATTATTTTCGCAAAAACCACCAACAACTACAAAATTAAACCAAAACACAAATAAGTTTCTAAATAGGTAAACTTACAACATAACTCACTAAAAATATAGGGGAATATGTATTATTTACATGTATAATTATTAACATATCAGTGGTTGTCATTGTTCTAGCGATGATCTTTCCAGCTTAATAATCCTTCATAAAAACAAAAGGATTAGATTAAACAGAATTACAGTTACCGGTGGTGAATTTTCTTAACATAGATAAGGCTTTTGATTATGTGAAGGGTATATAGGAAGTTTTTTAGACGCCGATTGGTGGGGGAGTTGGGTAGGTTAGTGTTACCCGATCTTAGTACAAGCACCAGGTCACCCATTACTGACAAATAGGTTTTAATAGAAGTAAGAATTGAGGAGTTAGAACATATACCTGGTGTTTTGACCAAAAAATCAACAAGTATAAATTTGTAAGCAAATTGGTACGTGAGGTAGTGTTCTTATATGATTTGTGAAATAGATATGATAACAAAAATAAAGTAATGACACATTTGTTACTAGGAAAGCCCTTCATCCTTGAAGAATTCCGGCATAAAACCTCGGAAAGTGACTAATCGTCGCCTCCCTCTTGTTCTTCTTATTGATTGCAACAAAATTACAACTTGAGATCTATAGCTGATTGATTCGTGTTTTGAGCGCGAGTTGTGTGTTTTACATTGATCGCTAAGCCTTTATTTATACTTAAATATAAACTAACCAACTCTTGAGATTTTCAAGGATTGCACAGCCTTCACTCTTGACCAAGAGAGTTGTTCTTCTGCATGTTTTTAACAACTAAAGCCTAATTCTTTAGGGTTGACGGAGTAACTGAGTCACCTACGGGAACAAGTCAAAGCAAAAAAGAGTAACAGTTTGTTAGTAACAATAAACAAACAAACAAACAAACATACCCAGTAAATCCCACTCAAGAGCAGGGTCTGGGAGGGGTGGTTGGTGGCGAGTCTTTCCTCTATCATGGAAAATAGAGAGACCGCTTCCGAAGAGACCCCCGACTCAGTAAGGAAAACAATAACCGTAACAATTATGGTATACAGCATACAACACACAGGTAAAGATCACATAAAAGCTGAGAAATTGAGTACAACAGATACTCTTCAAGAAACGCGCGAAAGGGCAGATTAAAGAAAACAGGGGTCCCGCAACTAAGTCTACGACTACCCTTCCTACCCACAGATCCCGCTAAAAGTCCTTAATTTTAATTCTACGCCTCCACGCACTCCTATCCTCGATCATGTGCTCAGAGAGGTGCAAGTCTACCATATCTCGCCTAATTACCTCGTCCCAAGTCAACCTAGGTCTACCTCTACTCCTCCTACCCTCTACGTTGATGTTCTCTACTGCTCTAACAGGTGCTACGAACGGCCTCCGCTTTACGTGCCCAAACCATCTTAATCTTCCCTCTCGTATTTTATCTGTGATACCAGCCACCTCTAGCCTCTGTCGAAACACGTCGTTTCTTATTCGGTCCAATCTTGTGTGGCCACACATCCACCTCAGCATTCGCATTTCCGCGACCTCCATTTGTCTCTGGTGCGATTTCTTTATGGCCCAACATTCTGTTCCGTATAACATAGCTGGACGAACTGCCGCTCTGTATAGTTTTCCCTTTAGTTTTGCTGGGAACCTCTTATCACACAGGATCCCTGATGCTGCTCTCCATTTGCACCATCCTGACTGCACACGGTGAGCTACATCGTTGTGTATCTCTCCGTCCTCCTGTACGTACGAGCCCAAGTATTTAAACCTAGATGTCTGTGGTACTGTCATACCCTGGATACTTATTTGGGTGTCCTCTTCATCCCCCCCACTAAAGTTACAATGCATGTATTCCGTCTTAGAGCGACTTATCCTTAAGCCTCTTCTCTCTAGTGCGGCTCTCCACTGTTCTAGCCTCTCGTTAAGCACCTTTTTTGATTCTGATATTAAGACGATATCATCCGCAAACAGCATGCACCACGGGACTGGTTCTTGTATAGACTTCGTCATCTCATCCAACACTATTGTGAAGAGAAATGGACCCAATGCCGATCCTTGGTGTAGTCCCACTTCCACCGGGAAAAAGTCTGTGTCTCCGACTGGTGCTCGCACACACGTTTTTGCCCCTTCATACATATCCATTATTATTTTGATATACCTCTCTGGTACCCTTCTAAGTCGTAGACTTTCCCAAATGAGTTGACGCGGTACACTGTCATATGCTTTTTCTAGGTCAATGAAAACCATATGTAGGTCCCTTTTCTTTTCTCTATATTTCTCCATTATCCTTCTTATGACGTGTATGGCTTCTGTTGTGGAGCGTCCTGGCATAAATCCAAATTGGTTTACCGTTATCTGGGTTTCTCGTCTAATTCTCGTGTCAATAACTCTTTCCCATAGTTTCATCGTGTGACTCAATAGCTTAATTCCCCTGTAATTTGTGCAACATTGTACATCTCCTTTATTCTTATATATGGGGACTATGACACTGCTTCTCCATTGCTCTGGCATCCTCCCGGTTTTGGCGATAGTGTTGAATAAGTCTGTTAACCATTCCAGGCCCTCGTCTCCTAGGCACTTCCACACTTCAATCGGTATGTTGTCTAACCCTACTGCCTTAGCCCTTCCCATTTTCTTCAGCGCCCTCATAACCTCGTCGACAGTGATACTTCTACAATAACACTTGTTTTGTTGGTTTGGTTGGGTTGTTTTATCGATGGCAGATTGGTGATTAGGGTTCGTTATGTTGAAAAGGTTATCGAAGTAAGTTTTCCATCTCGCCTTGATGTCGTTCTCCTTCACCAAGACCTTTCCATCTGCAGCCTTTATAAACTTTACCATTCTGAGGTCTTGTCTTCCCCTTTCTCTTGCCCTGGAAATCTTAAACATGTCATATTCTCCTTCTTTCGTCTCTAATCGCTTATACATTTTCTCGTACGCTGTGTTCTTTGCCTCTGACACAGATTTTTTCGCCTCTCTCTTAGCCTCCTTATATTTATGTTTTAACTCTGCTCGTTCTTCGTCATTATTACATTGTAAAAGGTCTCTAAAACTTTGTTGTTTAATTTTTACCTTCTCCTGTACATTATCGTTCCACCACCAGGATTCCTTCTGACCTACTGTCCTATTTGTTGCAAGTCCAAGAGTTTCTTTAGCTGCTTGTATAACTGTAGTTGCCATTTCTTCCCACATTTGATTTGCGTCTTTCTGTGGCCTAGTTTGGATCATTGGTATGACCTTATCTCTAAAGGTAGTAATCTTTTCGTCCTTGAGCTGGCCCCATCTGATCGTAGGTCTAAATCTCTTAATTGGCCGGACAATTGCTCTCTTCACGCGTAGATCAGCCACCAACATATGATGTTGAGTCACTACAGACTCTCCCGGGATTGTCTTACAGTCCTTCCACGAGTTACGGTCTTCTCCCCTCATCAGCAGATAGTCTATCTGCGTGTGTCTCCCGCCGTTGCTAAACGTGATTAGATGCGAGTCTCTTTTTTTAAAAAACGAGTTTATGATGCCTAGGTCATGCGCTAAAGCAAAGTCAAGGAGCTCCCTTCCGCCTTCATTCCTCAGACCAAACCCAAAGCCTCCATGAACCGACGGGAATTGATCGTTACCCTTACCGATATGCCCATTAAAATCACCTCCTATGCATATTTTTTCTTCTCTAGGTATTTCCCCCATAACATGATCTAAGGTCTCCCAGAACCTATTTCTTTCCGTTTCCCCTAATCCAACTTGTGGTGCATACGCACTAACTACTGTCACTACCTCATCCCCTATTACTATTCTTAACAGCATAAGTCTATCATCGTATCTTCTCACCTCCACTACATTATCCTGAAGTTCTTTAGCAACTAGAAAACCTACTCCATTTTTTGTACCATCTGACCCTGAATACCACAGTTTATAACCATTGCACTCTTTTGATCTCCCACCCCGCCATCTAGTCTCCTGAAGGCATGCTATTTGCACCCTACGTCTATTCAGCACATCAATTAACTCTAATAACTTACTAGTAAGGGTGCCTACATTCCACGATGCTACTCGCAGTCTATATCCATTTCTCTCTGAAGAAGCACCTCTCCTCCCCGAACATGATCTCAGAGCATTGTAATGACTCCTGTTATCTATTGTACCTCACTAACCCTTCGCGATCAAAAACCAGCACACAAACACGAAATAAGCACAACTAAGATCAAAGCCAGCTTTTCACACCAATCAAGTTGGCAGATCAAGGATTAGTCAAGGCTATTGGATGCAAGCACACAATAGACTTAGACACAGTGATGCACAAATATTTAATGCAACATCAATTAAACACAAGAGACCGAGATAAAAACAAATAGTCACTTATATCAATTAAACACAAGTAACACAAATAACAAACTAATGATGCAACATGTACAATGCACACAAATGGTCAGATGCCGGTCCTCCTAACCCGGCCCAAATAATGCCTAATAGTAGAGATTCGTGATTCAGAATGAAGTGAGAAAGCAGAAGGGGATCCGAAGACTTACAAACCTCCAAACAACAAGATGAAGTAAAGAAAGATCTTACAGTGAGATTTGAAGAACCCAAACCCTAGAGACCTTCTTAACCACTATACCAGATTGATTTAATCTTGATCTTCCTTCGTGATCGTAGTCGATTGCTGGTGGTGGTTCACTGCGTTGGCGTCCACTATACCCAATCAAGAATCTTTTTCGTAAAATACCAAAACCCCACGTTTTAATCTTGGGTAAAATACCAAAACCCCACGTGTTTAACGAAGAAATTTGGCTTAATTTCCGAACTTTGAAGAGCGATCTCGATGTAAGAAAGAGGGTAGAAAGATTTCGATGTGATTTCGTCCACCGGAGAACCTCAAACAGCAGTGCCGGAGCTAACGAGACGACGGTGGATGCGCCGGTGTACGGATTACGCCGGCGACGGCGACGGCGTCGGGGCACTTGCAGAGAAGAAGAAGACGAAGAGGGGTAAGTTATATTATATGGAATTTACGAACCTGCAGATCTCAACTTGCTCGATGTCACCGGAAAAGGAGAAAAATTCGTGAATTTCTCTCTCGGTGGCTAGATCAGCATATGCTCATCAATCTCTGTTGCTCTAAAACCAACCAAGCCCTAAATCACAGCGAATAGCAGTTCAGAAGCCGATCCATGTACCACTATGTGCCACCGGGTTCTAATGACATAGCCTATAATGCTTCTCCATAATTATTGAGTTCTAAAGAATTAAATTTAGTGATATGGGAATATGAAGAAGTGTTTAATGAATTTCGTGAAAACAATATTGACCCTCACCGGATTACTAAATATCTTGACAATTCCTTTCGAAAAAAAATATCTTGACAATTCTCTAATTTATGAAAATTCATACTTGATTGATCAATCCAATGACCCGCTCACGATCTTCTATTCTTGAAGATGCCATTGATGATTTCATCAATCAAGGTCTTTTGAAACACCTTGATCAAAAGTGTTGTTCCTTCCTCGATCAAGACAATGAACTCTTGGAGGCAAGTTGGGCCTTCTCTAAGAACGATGTTTTCAAGGAGTACGACCGTATGTCGATTTCATCTCGGAAACATGTGTTTGCTTTCCCACAATTCCATTCCTTTACGTCTTTGTTATCCTATCCCTCATTAATCATTAAGTTCTTCAAGGTTATTGCATTAAGCTACTCCAACCAGGCCCATGGTTTGGAGGACTCTATACACCCTCAAATACTTGATTAGATTCATGCCCTCAACATCAATGTCTCTTAGTTAACCAACATTTACAATCTAAGAAGCCATATATCCCCTCGTTTCATGTTCCAGAATTAAATCCGGCCATTCCCATTTGATCCTTAACACCACCCATAACGATGTTGACCGGAAGGAAACTTTCCTTTTTGTCTTGGGTAATAGTATCGCTAGTGGCGATTAACTGCTTCTTGAGTGGGTTAAGTAGGGCAGGATTAAGGCTTTTGAATCGTGTGTTATCTTGTTATTACAATGATTAACCCTGTTTATTTATTTTTACAAAATCAAAGTTGATCTTGCACATCCTCACGTAGACACCATTAAGCGAGTCAATTACTTCTACATTCTCTTTGTGGTAGAGAGGACATTCTGGATCAAACTCTTCAGCTCCAGGGGAAACCCATCATCGAATGTCTGAAAGTAAGTACCATCTTCCCTTAATTCACTCTCGATATAGAAATATGTGATCCTGACATGTTCTATACTATTTGAAGGAATATCAAGGTCCACATCAAGCTTCGCTCTCGACGATATAGACTGTATGATCCTCTTTTTATTTGAATGATGGTCTGTTAATGTTTGAACAATTTGTTTGATTGTTAAAAAATTCTTTTTAAAGGTCCCAAATATTAGGCACGAAAAAAGTCCTAGTAGTTAGGCCTGGATAAAAGTCCCACCTGTTGGGCATGGATAAAAGTCCCACCTGTTGGGCATGTTTTCAATGCTTTTAAGTTCGTACGTTTGAATTTGATGCTTACACTATGACTGTTTTGTTTTTTACATTAGTTAAGTTTTAAAATGAGGACCCTTAGGTAGTAAAGTCTTTAGCTATTTTGGAAAACATATCTTAATACCCTTAGTAGAATCGCTAATAGGCGTATATTAATTAAAAGGTTAGACTCTCTTTTATAAAAAACTTTGGTGTTTGCAAATGTTATATTAAATTTGAAATGTTTTTTTCTTATACGAAACTACATACATAAAAGGCAAGTGTGTATATCATGTAATAATATAACGTCGGTAAGAACCAAGAATCAGTCCATGGACACATTTAGCCTACTCAGCATTCTTAATAATTGACTATCAGATTTGATTATGATTTGAGAAAATGATTAGCTTGATTTATACAGACCAAAATTTTCTTTTTTAAATGATAATTTAAATAAATAGATGGTAAACAAAGGTCGAGACTTTTGTAGATAATTCTTGAAAAATGAAGCTATCATAGTAATTTAGGTTCACTCTAATAACTATGATGAATTTTATGGTGTGGTTAAAGATGAAGATTAAAATAGTTATGTTGGTGTTTATAAACATGAGCCAACACGTAGTTATCATAAACCAGCTACGTAATGACAAGGAAAGTTGCAACAAGTAACTTATGCAGGTAATGTTTGTGCATCCTTTTAACACATGATTTTTAATACCATAAATTAATGTTAGAAAGAGAGTTTATCAAGTTACCTTTTAATATACAATTAATTTTAAAAACCATCAAAATTACTCTAGATTTCTCAGGCTAATAAAAAATAACCCGCAAATGATCATAAAGTTAAGGTGATATTATTTCTAATATTAACTATTTCTAGTTCAATAGCCATGAGTTTATTATGAAGAAATTTGTCGCAAATAAAAGTTAATTTACGTTTTTAAACTTGTATGACATTCACAATTACTAATCATAAATTTTTAACTTTTGTTCAAATATAGATACTGCCCATCAAAAGTTTACTTAAAATTACCATAACATAAACCACACCGTTAACTCATCACAAATTACATACGCTTCACCCAATTAGGATAATAATAAGAATTTACTCATGATAAGCTTGAACATAACAACAAAGATAGAAGATAGTAATGAAATTATAGGTAAGTTGCAACAATCAAATAGGTGATCCACTATGGATGATGTTGAGCTTCTTCTAAGTGTTAAATGAACCTCCTCAGCCTTTCAAGGACCTTCAAGACTAGATTCTTGAGAGAAAACAACAGAGTTTCACCTCTCTAAAAGCTCCTCTTAAACTGAGGAGGTGGGGCACGCCTCCGTGCCTCCTATCGAGGGATAATACTTTTGTCCAGTTAAACTGACGAACATGTGAGTGTGCTAAATTTCCTTTTTGTTTTACATGTGTAATTTGAAGTACCTATCGAGGGCATGACCCCATGATATTACCAAGTATGTAAAGCTAGGCATGGGGGCGTGCCATATGAGAAACGAACCACGATTTGATT
The DNA here is from genome assembly GCA_025215565.1 of Flaveria ramosissima. NCBI lineage: Eukaryota > Viridiplantae > Streptophyta > Magnoliopsida > Asterales > Asteraceae > Flaveria > Flaveria ramosissima. The sequence continues at coordinate 18,264,061 of CM046030.1, forward strand.
CTAGACCTTGGTTTTCTTTAATTTCCTTTCTGTTTAAGCCCTTTGTGTTCATCGTGGTCTTCTTTCAAGCCTGAAAACACAATTTAAAAAATATAGATCCAATTCATCACTTTTAGTAAGAGTTTTGGGAATCATTGATGTGCAATAAATATGTTTTACATGTGTAATTTGAAGCACATCAAACATCACCACACTTGAAGTTTACTTGTCCACAAGCAAAATCACTCAAAACAACACCACCATTAATAACCAAATAAATCAAGATATAAATATGTATTTCAAGAAATACGCAAGCATACTTAATCTACCTAAATATAAACAATTAAACATATATGAAATGATATCCTTTCAGCAATAGATTGGTTTTTAAATATTTCTAACATGTAAAATTTCACACTACTCACTAAGTGCACTCACACTCGACTATATATATGGAGTCATAGATAATATTAAATATGAATAACACGCCAATTGCCTAGTATGAGTACATGTGAAGTGATATGCTTGGTAAAAGAACAAGTCTCCGCCTATTTAAGTATTTACTTGCATAAATTATTAGAAGTTTGATGAGTTGTAACTTGGCTCAAGTTTGGGGTATGGCTTATTTGAAAAAAGTGGCTAAATGCTAAAGACGATGGTCTTAGCTTATTTAATTATATAAACTACAAGAAAAGGAATAAAATAATTCTATATACAATAATCCAAGCTAGAAGGAATATACTAACTTGAGAACTCATTTATGATCAGATTGCTAAGACCGTATTTCATTTTCAAAAACTTCACCTCCTCCTTCACCTGAAGATACACGTAATTGTCCTTTCGTAAAGGTCATTCGGCTTGAATACTAATAGAACCCAATAAGATAAGTTTTATACATTTGTATTGAGATTTAGTTTGGTTCTTGCTATGTCTACATTCATGGGATCAATTCCCATAATCCGGGCACCTTTTGTATCGTTGTGTCTTTCTCTTTATGACACTTTTTAAAATTTCATAAAATTGTGGAACTTATTCCTTCATTCGCCATTTATTTCTTGCATCGAACGTGAGTTTGATTTTTTTGTGGATTTCAGGGCAAGTCTCGGTGTAGCATAGTGAAGTCAACAAAGTAAATTAATATTAAAGGAATGCATCCAGCTCTTTCAGATCTAACCGGTAAAAGACCAAATTTATCTTTTATTATTTTTCTAAATAAGACAAAAACGTGTCTTTAAGTAAAAACAAGTTTTTTGAAGGCTTTTTGGTTAAGTGACTTAGTGGTTCGGGTGATGAAAAATAAAAACCTTTAAGCTTGACATGTATACACAAAACAAGTTTAAATCTACACACACGTGATCGGGTTTTCCTAATGCCTAGATCATTTTAACCCAAAAAGTACTTTAAGGTCTTAAAATGTATACGCGCAACAAGTTTTAATTTACACATAACATAAGGAACCCTCAATATATCTATAATGAGAGCAAATATACATAAATGCAAATTTTCTAAAGATTAAAAAATATGCTCATAGAACTAGATGAAATTGGTAAAAGTGTTTCACTTAACATATTTGACTAATTTCAGAAACCTGATTTGTTTTTAGGATATTACAAAAAAACATTTTTAAGGCTATTTGGATTTCACTTTATTTGCTTATGTATTTCCTGAAAACATATATTTGTATTTTGTGTTATCAAAAATTATTTAAGTTTTTCAATGTTTCTGCCACAAAAATAAAAATCTAAATGATTTTGACAAACTTTTGATTTGGACCAAACATAAGCAAAGTGTCAAGCATGTATACCATTTTTCACACATAAAATTCACATGGTGCTCAATGTAATTATCCAAACTTATTAGGTAGAGAATGGTAAACAAAAACTTCCCTAAAGGCTTTGCTCAATGGGAGTCACACTCAATATACGGAGATCATGCCACACTTACGAAGTTGAAACACTATTCAGAGAAACAATCCTTCACTTACGAAGGATTAGAACACTTGTAGAAATTTTATCACTTACGTAGGTTATATAAACTTTAACACATTTTGGTTGATTTCTCAAACTTTAACATCACATCATTGCAAATTAGTAAATCAAAATAGCAAGATTTAGGGTTTATAGATATATATTCTTTCATGCATGAACATGCAGTTGAAAAATATGTGTAATCCTTAACAACACTTTGGTCATGTACGCATACATGCGCTAAACCCATGAAAAACAAGTAAAAGAGGGGCCTTTAGAACTCACATTTGTTGTCTTTAATCCTTATAACATTTGGTTTTTAAGTCAAGATCTGTGAAACACACCAAGACACCAACTTTTCATTAATTACTTAGCTCTCAATCGGTGTCTAAGCGTCATTCTTCCTTAGATCTTTGGAAAGGAAAGGAAAAAGCCGTACATTTCTTCACCTTCATGAGCTTTCTCTCTTTATGTTGTTGTTTCTCTATCTTAAACATAATTTGGAAAGCCTTGGGTTTCAACATAGAAGAATGGGGCAACTAACTTTTTCTAAAAGGGAATTAGTAGGGTTTCTTTCCACCTTTCGCACTTAATCACATCATCTTTTTTTTAACTTTTTTAAACTTAAACTTTGAATCAACTTTATTTGGAGAAATTTTTAGGTGATTAAAGAATATGATCAAAACCAAACCTAGATGACAGGTTCAATAAGACAACCAAATCATATAATCTATAGGGAGTCACTATGTGGGAGTACTCATATTATAAAACATAAATGGAATTAGTGTACTTCCTAAGTTATTCTAGCCATTGACAATGACTTAAGGCTAATCATAGTATGGTTAATGAATTATGGAAATGGATGCAACCTTAATGCTTTTATTAATTTGCGGACATCACCTATGTGAAAGAGAATTGTGGGAGGAGTAATTCCTAGAGTTCTAACAAATCAAACAAGTCTTCTATGACCATATGAGTCACAATCACGAGGATTTCACCAAGTAAAAGAGATTCTCGTGTGAATATGACTTGTCATTTACACAAATGACCATGTGTCTAAATACATTAAGTTATGCTCATGGCTAGTAGTAAGATAATTATGTTTGACAAAGGATGGTTCAAAGGGTAACACCTACATATCCTATGTAAAATTATTTGTTGAAATTAAACCATAACATTTGTAAGGTATGTTCAATCTTCATTCATGTGAAGGTTTTTAGAATAACAATGAAAAATTTTGTTTTTTACTAACTTTGTATGCAAATAATTATGTGTAATTATCACTAAACTAATTATTAGTTAATAGTTTGTAGACTTCTACATAAAAGTTTCACAGTGAACTAAAGTGTGTCCAAAATGGACCTAAAATTAATGATATACTGATGCTCAAAGTTACATGTTTGAAGTGGAAAAACTATGATAAATAGGAGTAGAGTGCAGGGCTGGCCTCGAGAATCTTTGAAAAGTTTTAGGCCATGGGTGAGTAGAAAGAATGGTCCCATATAATATAAAGTCATAACCTATATGTAAAAAGTCTATAATATAACAATAATTGTAATAGAAATAAACAAAAATATTATAGCAAAATAATCTAATTTACTTGCTCAAGCGAATCGTGAGACTCTCTTAGCATTTTTTAAAATCGGTTTAGATTTGATAAATGATAGTAGGCATTAAAATGTTAATGGGCCCTAAGGTTCAATAGGTCAAAATAATTAAATTGTTTTAGGTTTGTTAATAAGTTTATTAATGGCTTATGGTGTTTATACATTTATTATATATATATATATATATATACATATATATATATATACATATATATATATATATATATATATATATATATATATATATATATATATATATATATATATATATATATGTATGTATATATATATGTTGGATCAGAAGAAAGATGAAGCTACACAATCTCTAAGTTCTATGATAATCTCTACATGTTGAAATATTCAAGCACTGAAGTGCTGTGAATCAACACTTGTGTATATTCTGATGATCAACTGATTCACCATTGCATTAAACAAGACTATCAGTATTGAAGAGTAGTGGTGAAAACATACCTCTACAACTACTGATGTTCTGGAGTACTAGTTTTTGTCTCGTGTTGTACATATATTTTTAACCAATAGTAATGCATATTTGTGAGATGCTATAATGTGTAGATCAATGGCTGAAACATGCCATTGATCCTAAACCTAGAATAGATGATCAGGATTCATTCTACAGTTTAGCTTTCATACTATTAATATCTCACACTTGTATAGTCTTAAGGTTAGTTTGTTCTATTGTTATTACTTCTATGTAATAAACAAATATAATCGAGTGAATACAACAAAAGAACTTCTTGTGTCATTCTACAGTCAAAGTACTACATGTGTTTGTGTGTACCTGACCCAACAAGTGGTATCAGAGTTTTGGCTCTTGATTTGTTTGAAGTTATACGTTAACAAATCACTTGTTTTCTTTCGATCATACTTCCAAACACTTCATACTCTTCACTTTATCGAAATGACTGTTGTTACAATCTCTAGCAAACATGATTTGGAAAATCATACTGAAACCAAACCTCCAATGTTCATTCCAAATGACTATGAAACTTGAAAGATCAGAATGGAAGATTTTCTAAAAAATCAATACTTGAAGCTGTGGCTGTAAATTCTCAATGGACCATACATTCTAATGGTCCAAGTTGCTGGTGAAAAAGGTGCTATGATTTCCAAAGATCCTACAAAGTACTAAAAGGATGACCTAAATAATATAGATGTCAACTCAAAAGCTATGTGGCTGATTAGCATGAGCATACCAAACAACATAATCCATGAGTTCAAGAAGTTCACAACTGCTCAGAAGTTATGGGAAGCATTGAAGGCTAGATTTAAAGGAACTAAAGATATGAAGGAAAATAAAAGAGATGTCTTGAAGTATAAGTTCAAAAATTTTGGTTTCACAAGGGGTGAAACCATGACTGTTACATATCTATGATATGTCGAACTTCTAGACTCCTTGAATGAAGGAGGTGTTAAAATAGAGAATAATGATGTGCTCTAGAAGTTCTTGAAGTCTCTGCCAAAAACATGGACAATATACATTGTGTCCATCAGAAGAACTAAGAACCTAAAGACAATGACAGTTGAGGAGTTATAGGGTTTCCTGAGTGCCTACCAAATGGAGATGGATGCAGATGAGATGGAGATGGATGCAGATGCAGATGCATTTGAGGTCTCTAAACTCCTTAAAGTCTTCGACACTTATGGCACCCATTCATGAACCCTTTCACTCTCAATCTTACCAAAAACCGATGGCGACTTATTAAATGCTGATGATCACATATCCAGAGTCTCCAACTATCAAATCACAACAGTCACCACCTTTTGGTAGATAGGGCCAACATTCTCCAACTCTATCATTTTCATCCAACCACTTAAGCTCAACCTTTCTTACTGAGCAAGAAAACTTTTCCAACTGTTAGAAGAAGATCTAGAATGTATTTATCCTGATGATCTTAAAGAGATGGATATCAATGATCAAATTGCCATGATCTCTTTTAGGGCTAAACAATTTCAGCAGAGAACTAGAAGAAAATTCCAGAGGTAGAGAAAGTCTGGGTTTGGATTTTATAAGGTTAACATAAAGTGCTTCAACTACAATTAACTAGGTCATTTTGCCAAGGAATGTAAGGCTCCCAAGTCAAATCCATCTTCCTCAAGCTTAACGAACTTCAACCAGCCTCCAAACTATCAAAGTTCTTCTACCCCCACAAATCACAGACAGACAACTAGAGAAGAGCTTATTGACTGAAGCTTTCAAGTGGAAGAGATCTTCCCCATCAACAATGCCTTGATGGCTTGTAGCTCAACTCTTCCATCTAAGGTAACTTTTGAAACTTTCTGTAAACCTGAGTGTATTGTAAAAGTAAATACATACAGAAATTACAATATGGATCTTATTAATGATGTGGAATCAATCAACATTCTTAAAATTGATTTTTAAAAAACCGATCAAGCTCAAAAGGAAAAGATAAAAGAGCTGGAAACAATTGTTTCACTATTAAAACATGAACAAACAAATTTAAAGATCCAGATTGATGTTCTCTTGGCCAAATTAAAATCAGGATAACGTGACTTAGCAATAGCTAAGACATATGTTGATAAATATAATGTTCAAACTAAAAAGTTTGAAAACTGCTTGCATTCATTGAAAACTCCAAAAAACTCAGTCAAGAAGAAGAAGATTCATGAACCTATTTGTTGTGTGGTGAAAATGATCACTTTCCTAAGAATCGTCAATACAATCCTATAGCACAGTCACCAAACCACATCAAAAGCTTAAGATCCGGGAAGAAGATTGTATCTCCTGACCAACCACCTAAAAGAAGAAACGACACTTCTAAAATCATTTGGGATCAAGCTAGACTAAAGGTTGAAAGGAAGGAAACATTAGTACAACTAAAGAGTCAATCAAACAGATCAACAGCTAAGTCTTCCAAGAAGAATATTTCTAGAAAAACTTTAGCAGGTCATAAAAAGTAAAATGATGTCAAAGAATCCAACAAAGTTTAGAGACCAAAGACATCTACCAACCTCAATAAGAATCAAGATGACCCAAAACCCAAAATTGAGTCTTCGGTACTTATATTATAAGAATCAAATGCTGAAATTTGGAAGACCTAAGACAAAAATAGCTTGGATCCCCATTCATCACTAATCCATTTGTTTATGTGTAGGAACATCCGTAGACCATAAATAATTTGTGGATTGTGGATAGTGGATACTCTTTGCACATGACATGTGACTGATCATGAGTATTGAATCTTAAACCATATGATGGTGGATCTATTTCTTTTGAAAGTGATTCAAGAGGATGATACATTACTAGAAGAGGCACAATGAGTAACGAGAATGTAAGTTTTAAGAAGGGGAGCTATATGAAAGAGTTAAACTATAATCTACCGAGTGTATCTTAACCGTGTGATCGGAAACAAAATACTCTTTTAATAGGGCATGAATGTATTATTCTATCTCTTGGTTTTGTTATTCCTAATGATAAAATACTTAGGAGCCCCCAGAGAAGACAATATATGCATGCTCAAATTGACCACACCATTGAGGAATCTGAAAATGTAATATTTAACAAAAAATCTCAAATAGTTTTTGCACTATCCTGAGTTGGATGTTTGATATCAATGGATTCACAAATGCTTTTAACCATTTACTTTAGAATGTTTCAGGAGATTTAGTTGATAGAAAAACAGATACTCAAACTACAAGTACTAAAGATTATAGAGTAGATCTTCCACTTGCTTCCAATCAGAGAAGATCAACGGCTAATCACACTTAATTTTAATCAACAGATGCACGTGCTAGTACCAAAAATGTAATCTATCAACCTTCAAACAATCATAATGACTCCTCAGATAAGGAGTCTTATGCAAACAAACATATGGGTACGGAGCAACCAATTGAAAGGAAACAAGTGTTGCAATTGCTGAAAAAGAAGATACTTTAGCAGCTGACCCCTCTACTAAAATTCAACATCTACTAAACCACCTGAAATAAAGTTTACCAATTTGAATCTGTCTCAACAACTCCAAATGGTAGAGCATCCGGTTGAGAATGTCATTGGCAATGTTGATGTTGGTGTCAAAACAAGAAGCAAGGCATATGAGGCAAATATCTATTTGTTTCATGCTTCTTGTCTCAACTTGAACCAAGGAAGGTAGATGAAGCACTAAGAGAAAACAGTTGGGTAGAAGCCATGCAAGAAGAGCTTCTCCAGTTTGAGAGACACAAGGTTTAGAAACTATTTGAACTTTCAAAGGGGAAGACTGCCAAAGGAACCAAATGGGTGTTTGTAACACTCGGTTATTTTTTTAAGTCAAAAAAAGAAGAAGAAGAAGAAGAAAAAAAAGAAAAGAAATAAAGTCCAAGTTGAGGGACCAATCATGCCAAAAGGACAAAATCTTTGGAAGAGTGGGTGTAAAAGGGGCATGGATGCCCACACCCCTCTCCCATTCTCATTTTCAATCGGCCAAGAGAGGAAAAAGGAGAAAAAGGGGCAAAACTTTGGGTTTTGAAGAATCAAGGTGCAAAAGTCGAAGTCAAGCGGGTTTGCGAGAAGCTTTACTCGAAGGGGCTGCTAATGTGAGTTCTAGGACCCCTCTTTTACACGTTTTGACTGATTTTGGGGCTGGAACACATAGTAAACTAATTTTTGGTTGTATGGGTGTTGAACCCATTTGTGTGTGTTTGTGTGTGGGGTGCGAACGGGTGGGGCTTGTGTTTCGGCTTGTGATGCTTGAATGATGTGTTTCTAAGGCTTAGGATGGTTGGTTTAAGCTTAGAACAGGTTAGAAAAGGGTCGGAGGCCGAAATCTGCAGTTAGGGTTCGAAGGGGGCTGCATTCTGCACCCAGCTAGGGCTCATGCGACTGGAGGCCATACGGCCGAAAGGCATGCGACTGAAGTCCATGCGCCTGAATGTCATGCGACTGAGGGTCATACGCATCGAAGTCATGCGACTGAAGTTCATGCGCCTGAAAGGCATGCGATTGAAGGTTATGCGACTGAAGGCCATACGGTCGACTGGTCATGCGATTGAAGGTCACACGACTGAAAGTTATGCGACCGAAGGCCATACGGCCGACTGGTCATGCGATTGAAGGTCACACGACTGAAAGTTATGCAACTGAAGGCTATGCGACTGAGGGTCCATACGCCCCGTAGTGCCATGCGTCTGGAGACTCTCCATATGCCTAAGTGTTCATTCGCCCCATAGTGTCCAAACGCCTAAGTGTCCTCATACGCCTGGAAGGCCATGCGACTGAATGGTGCCCATACGGCCAAATAGGGCTCATGCGCCCGAAAGAACTTAGCTTATTTTCTGATTCTCGGGGGAAAATAGTAAATGTAGGCTTTGAATTGGGAGGTTCCCAGGGGTTTATGTAAGTTGACTTTTGAGGTCATAGACGATATGATGGGCATGTATGATGTATGATTGATGCTTATGCATGATTGTATGTATGTGGTATGTTATGCCTATATGATGGTGCCTTGTATGGCGATGTTTTGTATGGTTATGCTTATGTTCCATGTTATGTATGTTTATCTTTCCCGTGGCTTCACGTGTTATAGTTGGGAAAGAAAGAATAAAGTATTATGTAACGTAAAGTGAAAGATAATGAAAAAAGGAACATAATGATAGAGTGCATGCATTAATGAAAGAGAAAGTAAAAAAAAAGGCTTGCAAGCAATATGTACGGAGGTGCACGACTCTCAAATGTCGTAAGCTCAACTGTGTGTGGTTTAGCTAACCATAAGGATACACGCAGGGGTCCAGTCTTTATGACTAACCAGTGATATAGTACGTGGATTATAGTGGATACTCACCTCAATGCTGGTGCCAGGCTATGTGCGTTATGGAAGTCATTTATGATCTTCGGCCCAGTTGCCGTATGTTTGAGGTGTTGTATACAATTGAGATCTTTGTCGCTTTCCCCGGTGCTACTGCCAGGCTATGTGCGTTATGGAAGTCATTTATGATCTTCGACCCAGTACCCGCTTTGTGCATACGTTTGGGGTATAGCTGATGATACTGATCCGGAAAGAGATAAAGAAAGAAAGAGTTAAAGAATGTAAGTGATGAACAGTAAAGGAAGATAATAATGATATTTCTATATATATGTATAGTGCATGATGACGTACGATTGTAATGAACGGTTTTAAACGAAAGATAAAGTATGTTTTATTATAAAACTAGAACTCACTCAGCAATTTTGGATGTCATTCTTTTGTTTAATGTTTTTGCATTGTAATGCGAACAAACGATGTTTTGTAATGAATGTTGTATTAACTTGCAAAACCATTTATAATGAAGTCTTTGTTTTAATGTTTCCGCTGCAATGTTTTCTTTAAGTTAATGAACCTATATGTTTTATCTGTGATGATTGGCCAGCTGTAAGCGTCCCAGGAACAGGGCCTTACAAGTTGGTATCAAAGCCAAAGTTTAAGTGAAACGGGTAAATTTTCAAAATAAACCTTAACTTAAACTGAAAATGGGACGAAAAGGGGAAGGGATGCCAGTCTAAGTAGCTGCCTGCCATCAGGTATTTTCTTAATGTTAATCGGTATTACGTGCGCATGTGATGTGGTTTATGTGCTGCTTGTAGATTTAGATACTGATGTAGTCAGGATAGGTAATGCTCGGGGTATGAAGAGTAATATAAGTGGCAATTCACAACTGGCCACTGTAATTAGGGACTTACTAAACTTGACATAAACTGAGTTGTTCCCTTGAATGACCGTGTTGGTGTTTGAATCTTTCAGTGTGTTAGAGGATGGCCGGTGGTAGATCATCTAAAGCTTCGCGTGGTGGAGGTCGTGGTGGAAGTGGTGCTGAACCGCGGCCCAAAAGAGGAAGACCTAGAGTCAAAAAGGTGGTTCATGAAGAACCCGAGACCCCTCATCCGGAGGGCGGTGATGAGAGTGCTAATTTGAGAGCCTCAGTAAAGGAGGCTGTTGTCGAAGAAGTTCATCAGGTCATGCAGACGATCCTACCATCTGTGGTGACCGAAGTGATTAAGGCTGTGCGAGAAGGAGAGAGAAAGGAGAGGAACAGGTCCTCGGGAGGACGTGAACAGCCGGAAACTGAGACGGTTCTCTCTGATGATGAGGAGGAGGAAGATGAGCCTGAGCAGGAGGCGGCTCGAGGCTGTAATTATGGGGCATTTATGAGATGCAAGCCCCCAACTTTTGATGGTAACGGTACTACTATTGTTGCTCACCGGTGGTGAGGGAGATGGAGGCTGTTCTTGATATCATCGAGTGTCGGGAAGACCAGAAGGTGAAGTTTGCTACCCACTAATTTGTGGACTCGGCTCCGTGTTGGTGGGACAATATTGTCCAAGCCGAGGGTAGTCGGGCAATTGGAAGAATAAGGTGGACTGAGTTAAAGAAGCTGGTAATTGAGGAGTTCTGTCCTCACCGGGAGATGGATAAGGTGGAAAGGGAGTTCCTGCAGCTGGAGGCGGGAACGATGACACATCAACAATACACCACGAAGTTTAATGAGATGGCATGGCTAGTGCCGGATCAAGTGACGCCTCTGTCACGAAAGATTAAGAGGTACATCCAGGGCTTGCCGGCAGAATTCCATAGGCATATGATTGCTGCCCGACCGAGCACGTTTAGGTCGGCGGTTGACTTGGCGGGGAGGTTGTATGATGAAAGAACTGTGGTGGTGGCTGAGGTGAGCAAGAAAGGTGGTGGTGATCGAAATTGGAACGGGAAACGGTTTGGACGTGGTGTGACATCTTGTAATTTTGGTTAATTAAAAGTTAATGTCGTTAAATTATTGTAAGGATCATTGTTGCCAATTATGAGATTTATGGGTTATTATGTTCATATCTTAGTTTGTTTTTTTTATCCTTTAATTAGGAAGCTAATGATTAAGTTAATAAATTGAGCATAATAATAAATAATAATAATATTACTAGTAAAATATACATATATATATATATATATATATATATATATATATATATATATATATATATATATATATATATATATATATATATATATATATATATATATATATATATATATATATAATATATCATAATAGTAATATAATAATAATAAATCATGGTAATAATAATAATAATAACATTCAAAAATAAAAATGATAATAATAAAAGCAATACTAATAATAATTGTGTTTAGAAAACATAAGATAACTAAGTTTGAGGGGAAATATTGCAATTATTGAAACTTCAAAAGAAAGTTTTTAAACATGAAATATCAAAATACAAACCACAGGGACCATTTGTGCAAATTACCAAAACCCAACCCCCCATCCCTTTCTCTCTCCCCGCGTTTCCGGCCGCCGGCCGGCCATGTCCGGCGCGGCGCCGGCGAGCCTCAAAACGCCAAAACCTTCGGTTTCGAAGCCCCAAAACCGTTTCAAATCGTTCCGCGTGCGTGATTCGAACCTTAATGCAGCTAATAATTGAGGATTAAACGTCGAATACCACTCAATCGAGTGTATAACCGTAGCACCTTAAAACCCATAGCCGTTTGGGCATTAAATCTCAATAATAATCAAATTAAATGAACCTAAACAGTCATCTATCTACTCTTAATCGAATGAAACTCCTAATTTCACCTGCAACCTACGCAAATCTCTCATTCGTATACCAAATTTGTTGCGAAACCACCGTTAATCGAACACCATCATCTGGGTCTTTTCAATCGAAATTAACAGAGGGCTTTTGCTTGTCGTTGTCTTTGGGAGTTGCCTGTGAATCGAATTGGATTATTAATCGCATTTGCATCGTGAACCGTCTTCGATCAAGTCGCGACTGTTCTTCGATCGTTCCTCATCAATCCGTTTTCAATTCGGGTAATTAAATATACATATATGCTCGATTTTATCTGAGGAATAAAAGCCCTAACAATGGTTGGATTAAAAACATCGTTTGATGCTTCAATTTGGGGACGATGGAATCTAGGGTTCATGTGATTTGGGGGGGGGGGGATTCGGTGCTTGGTGTTTTTAGGTAAATAAAACGGATTGTTAACGCGGCTGAGGCCTTTGTTCCACTGGTTAAGACACAAGCCCCCTTAACATGAGGTCCCGGGTTCGAACCCTGGGAGCCTCATGTTTTTATTTTAAGGCTTTTAGTCTTCATTTGAAACTAGGTTTTTTTTCTAAAAATTATAAAAAATCATTTTATAAACTTTGAGTATTTTAAATTATTTGAACATTTCTGTAAATTGTTTATTTAAAAAGAAATGCTTTTAAATTTCATTAAATATTCTAAAAAGAGATTTAAATAGTTAAATTTTATAAAAGGTAGACTTTAGATAGTATTTTGTTCATATAAATATTATTCATCCAACATTTTCAAATTATTATTTCAAATTGAGAATACTAAATGTTATTTAATCATTATATATGTATACAAATTGTTACAAATACTATATTATACACATAAGATTTTCATAATATGTAGTAAATTTCTTTGAGTTCAATAAATATAATTAATTCCATTTTGATAAACATAATTATTTGACAAGCCCAAATCCCCATCGAAACCCTAGTTCGCGTTATAATGTCAATCTTACAATTAAACTTTAACCTTGTAAATATATATTTATTTTAGGTGCATTGTGAAGGACCACGTTGAAACGTTGCTTATTATATTTCTTATTAATCGTCAATTATATATTTATTGACCATGTGAGTATTTCTATACCCCTTTTTGCATATTTTTACACTTTGGGGTGAAACATGTTACCTTATAAACATTGCACTTGTAAACACGTTTGATGCTTGTAAACTTATGGCAATTCACTTGTATGTTATGGTTAGTTGATCTTTGTAGCTACCATGTAATGTCAAATATATGTACAATCATTAACTATTGCTAGCCTGGCGACGTCATAGATCTATGGGCCTGACAAGCCTGCTTGGTTGATCCAAGTACACTTAGCTAATCGTATATACTTGTAAACGTTTGAGACTTGTAAAACTTTATCAAGGTTTGATTGTGCATTCTGTCTTACATCCCTAGTTACTTGTTCTCTAACTTATAACATGAATTGCCCTCTTTTATATACTTATGCATTGAAAACTATGGAAATCTCACCAACATTATTGTTGACCTTTTATTTTTAATATGTTTCAGGAAACGGCCAAGTTTGATGCACTTTTGAAGCTTATACACATCTAGGATTGGACCTAGTTAAATAAATGGACTTCCTTGAATAATTTTACATCTTATGATATGTTACTTTCATGTTTGAGACTATTGCTTGTAATGTTACATTGGAAACTTATGATTATAATATTTGGAATTAATAATAGCGTTATGTGGCTGTGATCGATCTTAACTCTCACTCCTCGACGTTTCCGGCGTCAAGGTTGGGGTGTGACACGTGGCGGGGCCACTCCAAGTGACAAAGGTGCACGGGTGGGGGACCGGCGTGTGGTCACATCCGGTGCGGGGTCGAGCAGGTGTGCTAAGTGTGGACGAGAGCACACTGGAGAATGTAGTGTGGGATCCAATGTCTGTTTCCGTTGTGGAAGAACCGGACATGTGGCGAAGAACTGCGGAGTGAGGAGGTGTTACACTTGTGGTGAGGAGGGCCACATGAGCAGGGATTGCAAGAAGCCGAGGGACAGAGGGCGAGCGCCAGAGCGTTCACGATGACACAGGAGGAGGCTAGGGCGGACCCCGATTTTGTGTCAGGTACATTCCTAGTAAACCAAACCTTAGGCTCTGTGTTATTTGATTCTGGTGCTAGTAAGAGTTTTATTTCTGCTGCTTTCTATGCTAAACTGCCTATTAGTAGTAGGAGAGTAGATGCGCCCTTTGACGTAGAAACTGCCATAGGTAAGTCTACCAGGATTTCTGAGATGATAGAGGTTGTGACGTGAAATTAGAAGGTAACAAGTTTCCTGTTAGACCCTTCGTGATGACCTTGGGCGGGTTTGACGTGGTCCTAGGAATGGATTGGTTAGCGGACTACAAGGCGAACATTGTGTCGCAAGAAGATGATTTGTTTGACAGCGGCTGACGGGAGTTCGGTGACGGTTTATGGTGATCGGGTCAGTACGATTCCGAAAGTGATTTCAATGGCGGTGGCGTAAAAGTGCATGAGGCGTGGACGTAGTGCCTACTTTGCCTACGTAAAGGATGTGGATACACCAACACCACAACTATCCGATGTACCAGTTGTGTGTGACTTTCCAGATGTGTTTCCCGAAGACTTACCAGGAGTGCCACCTGACCACGAGATCGAGTTTCAGATCGACTTGATACCGGGTGCCCAACCTGTAGCTAAGGCACCGTATCGGTTGGCTCCGACAGAGATGAAAGAGTTGATGGAGCAATTACAAGAGCTGCTTGATAAGGGGTTCATTAGACCGAGTATCTCTCCTTGGGGTGCTCCGGTCTTATTCGTGAAGAAGAAGGACGGTAGTATGAGGATGTGTATAGACTACCGTGAGCTGAACAAGTTGACAGTGAAGAATCGGTACCCCTTACCAAGGATTGATGATCTGTTTGATCAGCTTCAAGGTGCCAGTTGGTTCTCAAGGATAGATCTTCGATCGGGCTACCATCAGCTGAAGGTGAAAGAGCAGGATATCCCTAAAACAGCTTTTCGCATACGTTATGGTCACTATGAGTTTCTCGTTATGTCATTTGGTTTGACCAACGCGCCAGCTGCTTTTATGGACTTGATGAATCGAGTGTGTTGGCCAATGTTGGATAAATCAGTGATCGTGTTTATTGATGATATCCTGATTTATTCGAAGAGCGAGATTGAGCATGCCGGTCACATTCGAGAGGTGTTGGAAACGTTGAGAAGGGAGAAGTTGTATGCTAAATTCTCCAAGTGCGCGTTCTGGTTGCGTGAGGTTCAATTATTGGGTCACGTGGTGAATCCCGAGGGAATTATGGTGGACCCGGCAAAGGTGGAGGCGGTGATGCAATGGAAGTCTCCCAAGACGCCATCTGAGATTCATAGTTTCTTGGGTTTGCCGGGCTAATACCGAAGGTTTATTCAAGACTTCTCTAAGATCGCTTCTTCATTAACCAAGTTGACCCGTAAGGATGTAAAATTTGTGTGGGATCAAGCTCAAGAGAAGGCATTTGAGGAGTTAAAGGTGAGATTGACTCAAGCTCTTGTTTTGTCGTTACCCGATGGAAGTGAAGATCTGGTGGTTTATTCTGATGCTTCTTACTCGGGGTTGGGGTGTGTGTTAATGCATAGAGAAAGGGTTATAGCCTATGCATCCCGACAGTTGAAAGTTCATGAGGTTAACTATCCTACTCATGACTTGGAGCTAGCAGTTGTGGTCTTTGCGTTAAAGATTTGGAGGCACTACCTATACGGGACGAAGTGCACAATCTTCATGGACCACAAGAGCTTAAAGTACTTCTTCGAGCAGAAAGATTTGAACATGAGGCAAAGTAGATGGTTGGAGCTCATAAAGGACTATGATTACGAGATCCATTACCATCTAGGCAAAGCCAACGTGGTAGCGAATGCCCTTAGCCGAAAAAAGAGACCCGAGCCTATTCGGGTGAAAGCTTACCAGTTGATCATGACCTCGGATGTGATGAAGCAAGTTAAGGAGTTTCAGGATGAGGCATTGATAGAAGATCATCTTAACTCCGAAAGAATGAAAGGTCTGGTTGCGGAGTTGGGTGAAAACACACTTGGTGTTAGAACCCGATTCGGGCGGATGTGGATTCCTCGTTTTGGGGATCTACGCGTGAAGATTATGGATGAAGCTCATAAGACTCGGTACTCTATTCATCCTGGTGCTACAAAGTTGTATCAAGACATGAAGAAAGATTATTGTTGGCCAGGTATGAAGCGTGATGTGGTGGAGTATGTGAGTAAATGCCTTACTTGTTTACAAATGAAGGCCGAGCACCAAAAGCCGTATGGGCATATCCAACCTTTGGATATACTAGAGTGGAAGTGGGAGCATATCACCATGGATTTTATTACGAAGTTGCCGTGTACCGCGCTAGGGTATGATGCTATATGGGTGATTGTTGATCGTTTGACAAAGAGTGCTCACGTCCTACCGATTCGTGAGACATATTCATCTGAGAGGTTGGCGGATCTGTTCATTAAGGAGATTGTGACTCGTCATGGTGTGCTGGTGTCTATTGTGTCTGATCGTGATGCACGGTTTACATCTAAATTTTGGAAAAAATTTCACGACGCAATGGGGACGAGGTTACAGACGCTGGACGATTCAGACGGATGGTCAATCGGAAAGGACTATTCAGACGCTGGAAGATATGCTTCGGGCATGCGTCATTGATTTTGGAGGAAGTTGGGATGACCACTTACCGTTAGCTGAGTTCTCATATAACAACAGTTATCATGCCAGTATCGGTATGTCTCCTTATGAGATGCTATACGGTAGGAGATGTAGAACCTCTGTTTGTTGGGGTGATATTGGTCAGAAGGAGTTAGGGAGTGTTGAGGTGATCGAGGCTATGAATGAGAAGCTGGAAAGGATCAAGGCCTTCATGAAGGCAGCCAAAGATAGACAGAAGTCGATGCTAATAAACGGTGTAGACCGATCGAGTTCAATGTGGGGGATAGAGTTATGTTGAAAGTCTCACCTTGGAAGGGTATTATGGGGTAAAAAAAGGAGCAAGTTGAGCCCGAGATACATAGGGCCTTTTCGAATCATTGCTCGAGTAGGAGAGGTGGCCTATAGATTAGAATTACTAGAGGAGTTAAGTGGAATTCACCTGACATTCCATGTATCTCATCTGAGGAAATGTTTAGCAGACGAGGATATGGTTGTACCACTGGAAGATATCGAGAAAGATGAACGGCTCAATTATGTGGAGCAACCAGTGGCGGTCATTGATCGTAAAGAGAAGAGGTTGAGGAATAAAGTGGTTCCTCTTGTGCGCGTACAGTGGAAGCACAAGAAGGGATCTGAGTCTACGTGGGAGACTGAAGAAGAGATGAGACAGCATTACCCACATTTGTTTGAGGAATAACAGGTTTCGGGGATGAAACCTATATAAGGGGGGTGGACTTGTAATGCCCGGTTATTTTTTTAGAAGAAGAAGAAAAAGAAAGAAAAGAAATAAAGTCCAAGTTAAGGGACCAATCTTTTAAAAAGGACAAAATCTTTGGAAGAGTGGGTGTAAAAGGGGCATGGCTGCCCACACCCCTCTCCCATTCTCATTTTCAATTGGCCAAGAGAGGGAAAGGGAGAAAAAAGGTAGAAAACTTCGGGTTTTGAAGAATCAAGGTGCAAATGTCGAAGTCAAGCGGGTTTGCGAGAAGCTCTACTCGAAAGGGCTGCTAATGTGAGTTCTAGGACCCCTCTTTTACACGTTTTGACTAATTTTGGGGCTGTAACACATAGTAAACTGATTTTTGGTTGTGTGGGTGTTGAACCCATTTGTGTGTGTTTGTGTGTGGGGTGCGAACGGGTGGGGCTCGTGTTTGGGCTTGTGATGCTTGAATGATGTTATGGTTGTGTTTCTAAGGCTTAGGATGGTTGGTTTGAGCTTAGAACAGGTTAGAAAAGGGTCGGAGGCCGAAATCTGCAGTTAGGGTTGGAAGGGGGCTGCATTCTGCACCCAGCTAGGGCTCATGCAACGGGAAGCCATGAGATTGAATGGCATGCGGCTGGAGGCCATACGGCCAAAAGGCATGCCACTGAAGTCCATGCGCCTGAATGTCATGCGACTGAGGATCATACGCATGGAAGTCATGCGACTGAAGTTCATGCGCCTAAAAGGCATGCGATTGAAGGTAATGCGACTGAAGGCCATACGACCGACTGGTCATGCGATTGAAGGTCACACGACTGAAAGTTATGCGACTGAAGGCCATACGACCGACTGGTCATGCGATTGAAGGTCACATGTCTGAATGTTATGCGACTGAAGGCTATGTGACTGAGGGTCCATACGCCCCGTAGTGCCATGCGTCTGGAGACTCTCCATACGCCTAACTGTTCATTCGCCCCATAGTGTCCATACGCCTAAGTGTCCTCATGCGCCTGGAAGGCCATGCGACTGAATGGTGCCCATACGCCCAAATAGAGCTCATGCGCCCGAAAGAACTTAGCTTATTTTCTGATTCTCGGGGGAAAAGAGTAAATGTAGGCTTTGACTTGGGAGGTTCTCGGGGGTTTATGTAAGTTGACTTTTGAGGTCATAGACGATATGATGGGCATGTATGATGTATGATTGATGCTTATGCATGATTGTATGTATGTGGTATGTTATGCCTGTAAGATGGTGCCTTATATGGCGATGTTTTGTATGGTTGTTCTTATGTTCCATGTTATGTATGTTTATCTTTCCTGTGGCTTTACGTGTTATAGTTGTGAAAGAAAGAATAAAGTATTATGTAACGTAAAGTGAAAGATAATGAAAAGAGGAACATAATGATAGAGTGCATGCATTAATGAAAGAGAAAGTAAAGAAAGGCTTGCAAGCATTATGTATGGAGGTGCACGACTCTAAAATGTCGTAAGCTCAACTTTGTGTGGTTTACCTAACCATAAGGATACACGCAGGGGTCCAGTCTTTGTGACTGACCAGTGATATAGTACATGGATTATAGTGGATACTCACCTCGGTGCTGGTGCCAGGCTATGTGCGTTATGGAAGTCATTTATGATCTTCGGCCCAGTACCCGTATGTTTGAGGTGTTGTATACAGTTGGGATCTTTGTCGCTTGCCCCGGTGCTGGTGCCAGGCTATGTGCATTATGGAAGTCATTTATGATCTTCGGCCCAGTACCCGCTTTGTGCATACGTTTGGGGTATAGCTGATGACACTGATCCGGAAAGAGATAAAGAAAGAAAGAGTTAAAGAATGAAAGTGATGAACAGTAAAGGAAGATAATAATGATATTTATATGTGTATGTATAGTGCATGATCACGTACGATTGTAAAGAACGGTTTTAAACGAAAGATAAAGTATGTTTTATTATAAAACTAAAACTCACTCAACAACGCTGACTTTTATGTGTTTCCAGTTGGCAGGTGAGCATTGCTGCATTTTTGGATGGCATTCTTTTGTTTAATATTTTTGCATTGTAATGTGAACAAACGATGTTTTGTAACGAATGTTGTATTAACTTGCAAAAGCATTTATAATAAAGTGTTTGTTTTAATATTTCCGCTGTAATGTTTCCTTTAAGTTAATGAACCTATATGTTTTATGTATGATGATTGACCGGCTATAAGCGTCCCGTGAACGGGGCCTTACAGTGTTAAGAACAACAAGAATGACAGAGGGATAGTTATCAAGAACAAGACAAGACTTGTGGTACAAGGGTACACATAAGAAGAAGGGATTGACTACGATGAAGTATTTGCTCTCATAGTAAGACTTGAGGCAGTAAGAACTTTTCTTCCCTTTGCTGCCTCAAGAAACTTCAAAGTTTTTCAAATGGATGTGAAAAGTATATTTCCTTATGAAGAGATAGATGAATAAGTATATGTTTGTCAATCTCCTAGTTTCAAAGATCCAAAGTTCCTAGATTATGTATGCAAACTTGATTAAGCTCTATATGGCTTCATTGGGCTCCAAGAAAATGATATAAGATTCCCTCTACTTTTCTCTTGAGAAATGAATATACTAGGGGTTCCATAGGCAAGACAATATTGATAAACAAAGTTGGAACGAACATTATGTTGGTGCAAGTATATGTGAATAACATTATATTTGATCTACAAATAGGAGACTCTGTAAAGACTTTGAGCAACTCATGAAGTCAAAGTTTGAAATGAGCTTAATAGGAGAACCCATATTCTTTCTAGGTTTATGGGTCAAACAAACCTCTGATGGAATTTTTATAAATCTATTCAAGTTTGTAAGGACATCTTAGGGAGATTTCAGGCCACTAATACTAAAGCTGCTAAAACACTAATGTCAAGGACATGCTCTTTAACTCTTGATCTTGAGGGGGAAGCAGTAGATTAGCAACATTATCGAGCCATCATTGGATTTCTCATGTACTTTATAGCCAGCAGACGAGATATAATGTTTGTCACATGCCTGTGTTCATGATTTTAAGCAGCTCTAAAAGTGTTATATATGATTGTTGCCAAGAGAATTTTGAAGTAACTTAAAGGAGAACCTAAGTTAGGACTATGGTATCTTAAGAGTGCTGACTTTAATATCTATGACTACACTGATAATGACTATGCAGGATGGAACATCATGAAGAAATCTACTTCTAGAGGATGTCAATTTTTAGGGGAAAGATTGGTCTCATAGCAGTGCAAAAAGCAAACATGTGTATCTACATCAACTGCTAAAGTAGAATATATTACTGCCTCTAGTTGTTTTGCTCAGATGCTGTGAATACAAACTAAACTCAGAGACTATAGAGTAACCTTCATGGAATTGACAACAACAGTGTCATCTCAATCACCAACAATCTTGTTCAGCATTCAAAGACCAAGCACACTGATATCAACTATTACTTCATTCGTGACTGTATAGAGAAAAAGATTATTAAACTAGTCAAATTTCATAAAAATGAACAACATGCAGATCTATTTACAAAGGCATTTGATGAAACCAGATTAAATATCTCATATTTGCTATTGGAATGATGAATTTTGAATAGTTTAGTCTATTTCAAACTGCAATTATAAAACCCGATATATATAATACTAAAAGTTCTTATAATAAACACACTAATAGAAAGAAAGAATTGTAGAGTTTGGAATCAAAATCAAACCCTTACGTTCACACGTCACCACGTTGCAGCCATGGGTCTTTCTTTTATTAAATAATTAATAACCAATAATCAATAGAAAACAAAAAAAATCGCTCAGTTGGTTTCATGGTGATGCTTATCTGTAGCAACAAATCCTCGAGCGGAGTGGAAGGAAAATCGGGAAATCCCATCTAATTCGTCCCTAAATTGGTCGATTTCTACCCATCTAATTTCAATCGCACCTCACTGAAGCGAACACTGTTTTGGTTTCAACTCACCTTCTGAAATTTTGCCGACTCGCCATCAGTTTTGATTAACGACTCAGGTACCAGGCCATACGTTCTTTTTCTAAATCTTTCTAGTTATGAAATTCTGATTTGAGAGATTTCAAACTCCTCTAGGCAACATTGCAGCCTCTGTCGCACAACGTGAACCATTATCGTGTTTTCCTGATTCGATTCTGTTTGATCACCAACCAAGTTGTTCAAGCTCCTGTATCTGAGCCATTTTGGTTATCAATCCAGGCAATGAGCCCAACACTTTGTTTCTGCTTTAAATATGCTTAGTCTCTATTAGATCATGTTGTTGTGAGGTGCCAATTCGAGTACTAAAATCATTCCATGATTGAATCAGCCCCGGCGTCGTCGCACTCAACATCCGGATACCGAATCACTACTCTGCGTTGGATACTGGACTAACATCTCCGCTTTGGTAACCAACACTCATGTGTTTTTTTGTCTCATCATGCACGTAACTGTTTGAATATGGTTGTTTCGTTGATCAACCCCTTCCGGCGATTAAGTATAATATGAAATTCACAACTTCCTGTTCCGTTTATTCCGTTATGCTCTTGGTCGTTAATTTTACCATTCTGTCCCTTTAGATATATAAATGGGATTTCTACTTTTAATCAAGCAATTGACATTGAACCTTAATTATCATGATATGGTTTTGTTCAATATAATAACCACTCTTCCATTTCTCATAGATATGTAAGTAGGATATGGTTGCAAAAGATGTTGGTAAGCATCTGGAATCCCAAATAAAGATCACTCACTGCCGGTCATTTAAGTGAAGTAAGTAAATGGTTCGTAATTAATTGACCTTGCAAACTACTATTATACACACGTGTAGCTTAGTACTTAATTTATTTAAGTTTCAAATTAGTACAGGAACTTATGAACTAATATGTTTCATGAGGTTAATATATAATATATATAAATAGGTAAAAGGAGTTGTAGTTCAGTAAGTATAATAATACTAACTACATGATGTGAGTCCACTATTTTACAAACAAAAATAATGCATGTTATGAAAACTTACGTTGGTGTTGAATTAGATTTTACATTATTTTGGTGTGGCAAAAATAATAATATTTATATTAAGTATAAAAATCTATATCGATGACAGAATATGTTATTTAATAATAGACATATTGATAATTTCGTAGGTTAGACTTTTAAGGAATGAAATATAATAAACGTACGACATAAGAACCTAGAATAATAATAATAGTAACAATGATACTTAAAAAGAGGCTCCATCTCTGGGACGTTAGTCGATCAACATACAATACAATTTAATCGGAGCCCTGTAAAGTAATATGAACATATAAAATGTAGGTGCTAGTACAACTTGAGGACAACTTAGCTTTGTTTGCTTGTGTTCTTGACTAATGTATGGATTCCTGATTCTTGTCTAATATTTGATTCCCGTTCATCTCTAGTTTTGATTCTTGTCATGCGTAGCTAGTTTCTTTTTGATTCTGTTATAAGTAGCTAGACTACTCTATATTTATGTATTCTATTACCCGAGCTCTCCCTATCTTGGGGTGACCAAGATGTGTCATTGCGGCATCAATGACATGGCACCAACTGTGACGGTGAGCTGAGATCACGACGTCTCTATAAGAGGACTTTAAAATTATATTGGTCGTCATGTTATATTATTATTTCCTCATAGGCGTATGGATCGATCCTAGGTTAGTCCTGTATTTTTTGATGGATGGTTGCAACCACTCCATTTAGGACTCTGGTGAATGGTTTGTATGTTCACCCATACCTCATTTCACATTGGTTCACGGGCTCGCTACCTGTGTTCCCTCTGTTCATTTATTATATGATATGATTATTAGCTCGAGTTATGTTCTATTATATATATATATATATATATATATATATATATAGAGAGATATATATATAGATATATAGATATATATATATATATATATATATATATATATAGAGATATGATATATATATATATATCTATATATATATATATATATATATATATATATATATATATATCTATATATATATATCTATATATATATAATATATATATATATATATATATATGTATGTTATTTTATTCTCTGTTATCATCATATCTGTTTATTTTTGTTATCTTCTATTATGTTCATTGATCGTTATGCTCAGGCGTGCTTTTGTTTTTATGCACGTCAGGTCAGCAGGGTCATCCGGAAGAGGAATGAAGAGTAGAAATCTAGATAAGAAGAATTAAATTTATTTTTGATGTAGTAGACTCTGATTGAGTTTTAGACTAAGGTTTTATTTTTCTAGAATTTAGACTTTAATCATTATTAATTATGGAATTGTGTTTTGGATTTTGATTACCGTGATGGTGACACGTCAGCCTTGTCGGGTTGTGAAAGCTAGTGTTTCTTAATAAAGTTAAGTACATCTCCCAACTTCTAATGATCGGCTAATGAGTACATTTCAACATATACAATTGCAAAGAACTGGTAGGGCCCACATCCATTTTTTGATAAGTAGTGGCGCCGTACTTTCACCCTAAAAGATTGTTTCATCAACACAGGCCGTCAGATTTGCAATTTTACATCGATAACATTTTCAAGTCTCTTTTATTGTATATTATCCTATAACTATAAATCTGACTCTCCTCCTTCCACTTCTAAATCATCCGTCTATTTTTATTCTCTCAAGCAATATTTTGCAAAGTCCTTCAACCCTAAGCACACTTGTTCAACTTCCAAGAACCTAGAATTCAGACCCAATCATAACATTGTTATATCACTCGAACCGATTGGGGATCCTATTTATGACCTTGTATTGAATTTTCTTCGTAATAGCAAACTATGCTCATGCCATGTCAGTTGAACTAGTCATTTGTGCTTTGCACATTCGACAATTCTGGAGTACTTGCTCTATTGAACAGGAACAAGGGACCAAAGCTTTAAAGGCTATTGTTCAAAGGCATACCATCACCATCTCTTCAGCGACAATTCACTCTCATCTACAACTTGATGATACAAATTGAGAATCCTCTTTCTCGAAACACGTGGTGAGTGCTACTTTTAAAGAAATGAGTTATGAGGGAGTTCTTCAAGCTTTGACTTTCTCCAAATCACTGGTATATCATAATTGGAGAATCATACTTCACATCTTTTTTCATTGTCTCTCAAATACTCGGGAGGTTGGGATCACTTTCCATTGGACTTAGCAGGTGCTATCCATACACTTGTAAAGAAGCAGAGTTACAGTTTGTTAAGCTTTATTTTTCAAAATATGTGTAAAATTGCAATTGCTGCTGAAATTTTTTTTATGCATCCAAGGTTCTTAAGGAAAATCTTAAGTGAAGAATTAGATAATAATCTAAAATTTGAAGGAGATATATATGCCTTTGTATCATAAACAAAGCAATTTTTACAAATTTCAAAGCTAAACCAAAAGCACTTTCAAGAAAAATTACTAAGTTATTTACTAGTATGTTGAAGGTCACTCAGCCTCCGGGTGACAGCGTCATCACACCCTCCAATATAGATCCCACACCCTCAACTTCACATCCCAAAACACTCAACAAAAAACGAACCCATGCATCATCTATTGAGAAAATGCAGGCTTCTAAATCTCCTCCACCAAAGAAGGCAACGCTGGAAACAACCACACCTAAACTTGGCTTAAAGATGATAGTTTCACTTCCTTCCTATGAGCATACTAAAACCTTACCCAATAGCCCTCAATAAGAGTCACAACGCCCTCTTGATCAACCGAAAAAAGATACCCATAGTATTGAGACAACTTATGAGGAAGAAATCTCATTATGATGTGGTCCACATCCCAGGCTATTAGACACAACTCCATAATCTCCAATACCCATGTCTTATACCTAGGATGAAGGTGTCTATTCTTTATCTTAGCATGATCTATCATTTTCTAAACTCATTCATTACAAATGATGGGGACTGAAATATCTATGGAAACATCTGACCCACATCTTTTATCTCAAAAGATTGACCTTAGGGGAGAAAAGATCAATGTGGGAGAGATTGTCTTTACCACTGATTCATCAATTGATTAGCAGGACAGATATAACACCCTAAGACCTCAACCATGACAACTCACATTGAGCATGTTTCTACCGAGCCATTGCTCGAGGAGAGGAATCAAGGGCGCAAAGAAACCACATTTAGTGGTGAGGGTGTTGAGGCCAGTCCTAGCACCTAATCTAGTCTTAGGATTCCACACCTGTGGATGAGAAACTCCAAAACAAATAGATGAACTGATGATACAAAATCTTAATCTTGCCCAAAGGTTCATAGCACTTCAAGAAGAAAACAATTGACTTAGCGGGTATGCTGAAAAGGCAATAGTTCTTGAATTTGAGAACTATTTGCTGAGAGCTTTAGCAAATAGAGTTCTTGAGATAGAAACTCAACTTAAGACTGTACAAGATCAGACTGTAAGAATTGCTACATTGGAATCTCAATTAATCACTTTTTAGCAGATAGCAACAAAGATCTTTGACCTTGAATCTAAGGTTGAATATCTTTAGGAAACAATTGATTTTCAACTATCACTATGAGCCTTTAAGTATCTTTAGCACCACAGAACCTTTGGATGTGCCTTCATACACTCTTAGTATTATCTAGAATCTCAGATAATGCTACTAAAAAGGGGGACAATAATCTTAAATTAGTTGATAATATCTTCTTAAATCTTGCAAACCAAATTTTGAGTAGCTCTAAGCCAATTCCATTCACCTTTTGTTGTAGTGAAGAATACAATCCTCTTTTGATGCTTAAGCCAAACTTAATGAACTGCTGAACAAGCATGGATATGATAACTCAAAATAGAGGAGAATGGAATTCAAAAGATCAATGAGTAGATTGAACCAAAAGGTTCAACTTGGCAAAAAGGAAAATGGCACAACTTAAAAGATCTAGTAATCATCTTTTTCTCATAAGAAAAAGATCAGATGAAGAATCATCAAAGAGGAAGATAGTACTAGGACTTCTAGCCACTTCTAAGTTATCTACTAAGGAAGAATCCCCATTACATAAAGTATTATCTAAATCAGCAGAAGAGCTAGAGAAATCAGCTAACAATGCAACTGTCGAATCTATCAGACATGAAGCTCAATCAGAAGGTGACTCCACAGGCCAGTTGATGGTGTACACAAGAGGATTTCAAACAATGGAAGATGACATGGAAAGACATAGGATCATTATTGAAGGGGAAACTACTCCACTTCATAATGTTTTAAAAGAAGTACCAGAGTCTGAGCGTAAGAAATCAGCTAAGGCGATATTTGGTCAACCAAATGTTGATACTAAAACCACAATTAATTGTATGGTGAATTTTGAAACAGATGGCTAGGAAGTTATCCAGGAAGATGAGAAAGTTCAGTTCTCTGCCAATGATCCCAAAAACAAGTGGTGAGGCTACAGGTGCATCTACCGGACCTTCAGCAGTCAAATAAATCTACTAAAGAACAAATAAGTCTACATTCTAGAAGAGCTCAAGAGGCTTCTTTAAAGAATAATATTATTGGTCTAATCAAAAGTGTAAAGGAATCCAGAATACTAGAAGAACAATCAATCCTGTAAGAAAGCCAAGCAAATCTAAATCCAAAGCTACATTGAAACCAATGTCCTAATTAAGAAAGTACTCTCAAAATCATCTGGCCAAGCATATGAGAGCACCACTTAAATTAAAAGTATCTTAGCAAGCTCCTACAACAAAACTACTGGATCCAGACTAGTGATCTTAACTCAAAGCCTGAAAGTAGACAAAGACAAAGAAAAGTACGTCCTGACAACTCAACTTGATGTAAAAGGATTCAAATCTAAGAAGATCATTTAATGGAGCTTAGCTGAGATAAAATCAACACCGATAGCTACAACTCATGCTAAAATGGAAAAATTAGTTGAGTTAGCAAGAAAAAAGAGAGTTGAATTTGAAAGAAAGCATGTGGACAGGATCAGACAGGAGTCAAGAGATAAGCAACAGATGAAGAGGTATCTAAAGTACTATGGTTTATCTCGTAAACAAGTAGGATCAATTATTATGTCTACTATTGATATGAATTTCAAGGAAATCAAGAAAAGAGTGGCAACTAATGAGCTCCCAAAGTATGAAGAGGCCGAAAAGGAATAGGAAAGACAAGAAGGCAGGACAAAGAAATCAGTTTGCCGATTAAGCAACTAGCATCTCCTCCATCTAAGACTACTACTTTAGATGATGACCAACCATTATCATCAGTCCTTTCCATAAAGAAAGTTGAACAAAAAAGAATTATAAAAACAAGACTACTTTATCATGAGGTTGAGGAAAAGATACTAAAAGTAACAAATATATTATGAGTTAGGTATATTGAAGAGATGAAGAAATTTGCTTTTAAAAGTGCAAATGAAGTGATTTTCTACTATGACCATGAAAATAAAATCCTCGATTCACCTCTAGACATTGGGTGCAAATTGCTAAGTATCTGAGTATCTATGGATGCAAAAATAAAAAGTCTAAGCTCTTATTGCAAGAGATGTTGTCCTTAGTTAAAGCTAAGTTTGGTAAAGATATTCTCGAGACTCCTCTATCACCTGTGATCCAATTCAAGAATGGGAATATGATTATAACAAGGATGCATATTATTTCACCATATTAGTTGTTGGTCGAGTAGCCTACTCAAGTAACTAGCTGGTGTGCTTCAATAGGTTTAAAATAACTGACTTGACTAGGCTATGACTAAGGAATATTAGCAATGATTAAGATTCAAGGGAGGTAGAGAAGGTGCTCTAAAGACATATAAGTCTCATCTTGAAAAATCAAAGCGGTCTTCAAAATAAAGAATAAAGAAAAGAGAAACTGACGTTGTCGAAGCCACTCATCTGTCGAACCTTCACCTAACACTCACTCATAATCTTATCCTCTACTATTAAATCATTTCAAAACACTAAACATGTCGATGAATCAGTCTAACAAGCAAATAAACCCTCATCTCCAAGAATCTAAACTGATCCTTCAGCAGATGAAGTGATAACCACTACAGCTGCCGAAAGACTTAGAAGGGATTTGGAAAACCTAGAACAAACTATTGAAGAGGATCTCTTAAAATTTAAACAAGAAGAATCTTCGGAAGATGATGGAACTCTTATCATTGATTAGGGTTTTGACTTGAAATCTAAGAGACACTTTACTGAAAAGAAGAATGGATCAAAGAATTTCTAAAACTCGGCCCAAATGATGTGAAGAAATGTTCTCTTATAAAATAATATGAAGGCATGCTTGACAAGTGTAAATCTATGGCTTCTATTCTTAAAGTGAAGATTGAAAACAGGGTTGAGGTAGAACCAAATGAAGATGAGGAAAAGGATGTTCTACATGTAACTTCTTTGAATATATATGATCCTATCACTCACTTGAGTTACAATTCCTCTACCAACTCTTTTTAGGAAAGACTGAAGTAAGAGAATATGACCTCTTTAGGCTATCCAGCACAACATGAGAGATTTGGTAGATCTACCTCTTGATAATCCCACAAGAGAGATAGAAGAGAATACATGTATGAACATCTTTTGATGAGAATGGTTGAAAACTAAAGAAAAGTTATGATAGCATCATCCTAGGAGGAATTTTATTGGATCATAAGAACGATGAAGCTACCTAAACTTGAAGTTCTATGCTAATCGCTACATGTTGAAAATATTCAAGCACTGAACTACTATGAATCAACACTTGTGTATATGCCGATGATCTGTTGATTTAGTGCAACATTAGACAAGGCTACCAGTAATAAAAAGTAGTGATGACAACATACCTTTGCAATTGCTGATCTTCTAGAGTATCAATTTATGTCTTGTGTTATACATATCTTTGTAACCAATAGTAATGCACATTTGTGCTATGTCATAATGTGTAGTTCAATTTCTGAAATATGACATTGATCCTAAACCTAGAATATATGATTAGAATTCATTCTAGAGTTTAGCTTTTATAGTATAAATACCTCACACTTGTATGTTTTGATGTTAGCTTGTTTGCTCACTTGTTTCTCTCTTGTTATTACTTTTGTGTAATCAACAAAGATAATCGAGTGAATACTTTGAAAGAACTTCTTGTGTCAAATTACCTTCAAAGTATTACATGTGTTTGTTTGTAAGCAATTAACTTAGATTCCGCATTTGTTATTTACCGACCATCAGTAAACTCTTGTTTGGTTAAACCTGATCCAATAATATACATACCTATATAATATTAAAAAAAATCTAAAAACTTTTGGGCCCCCGATGAGATCGGGACCTTGGCGGTTGCCTACCCCCCCCCCCCCCCCCCGGGCCGCCCATGGTAGAGTGGATCTTACAAGCGGTATATAAGTGGGAACTTTCTATGGATATTGTTTTTGTATCCATAAGGAATAAGAGTGGCGCCTAAAGAGTGCAAGGCACCTCGAGCACTCTAACTCAAAACTGAGTGATGGGAGCAATATAACTGCTTTGATGGTGCACTTTGACATCCGTACACTCATATTACCAAGAGCCTGGAGTATAGCCTTTGGATTTTTAAACCAATATTGGCTTTGCTTGGTAGCAACTAAGTTGCTCGACTAAATTGTTACTACAGTTATCGTTTCTTGGCTCTACTTTAATAAATGGTAGACTCAACCAATAGGAATTGCCTATTATTGGTTGTGGATTGCCACTACTCATGCGAGTTATTAAAGAGTAGCCAAGGCTGGCCCAATAGCATTATTGGCCCAAGCTAGGGCTTTGGCCTCCCAAATATATAGGGCCTCCAATTTTAACAACCTAATAGTATACCTGGCCTCAAATTTCAAGCACAGTAGCCCCAAGAAACTAAGATTCAATAACAGTCCTAGGCAGCGCCCAACGACTTGTTGTCTTGCATCCGACTTCCGAGATCCGACTCTTAAGTCCTTCTGCGACTTTTCAATCTTTGAGGGTTTGAGATCATCAAGCATTCAATTAATTTCGGTAATCACTAATCAGCAATCATAAATTATCAAGCTTCAAAGTTCAGCCTTCAAGCATGGCTGCGAGTCATGAGGTTCAAATCGTTAGGTTTAATCATGAATCATCAAGCTTCAGAGTGCAGCGTTCGAGAGTTCGAGAACATCAAGCATTCAATTAATCTCGGTAATAACGGTAACATTAGGTTCAAATCGTTGATTCTTTGAATAAATCCTCACTCGCCCCTTTCGATTCAACCTACAAATTAACTATTCAAGTATTCAACCTGTGAGGCTGTGATTTACAAGTTACGACTTTTGATATTGTGATTACAAAGGCTTGAGATTAAGAAGGGGCGAAGGGCAGAACCTTTGATCTTATGAAGTTACTTACTTGTGATTACTATTAGTCGATTAGGAGGCTTCGGTTGTGGATCAATTTGTGATTATGTGGATTGATTACCGATCAATAGAAGCCTAGAAGAAGGGTTGTCGCCTGTCAGTTGTGGATCGATTTATAGAAGCCTAGAAGAAGGGTTGTCAGTTACTCGGTTGTGGATCGATTTGTGATTCTGTGGATTGATTTGTGATTCTGTGGATCAATCTAGTAAGTTTTCTGGTTGTTATTCGAGTGATTTATTGATTTGTTATTTGATTAATTGTTTTTTTACCTAAATTGTTTATTAGTTTTTTTGTTTTCTGATTAGTTTATTTGATTACCACATTGCTTGAATAGTTAAATCTGATTAGTTTGATTACTTCATTAGTTCATTAACATTTCTTGAATCTTATTTACTGTACACTACATACTTAAACTAGCCAACTAGGAATTATAACTTGGTCTCTTAGAATTTATAACAATGTTAAACCGAATCTGTAAGTTTGAACGTGGTGCATTAAAAAGGGATAAAAAGGCTAAACGAGAAGTTTTAAATGAATCACTAAAGGATCAATGTTAAAATTTTGTAACCACCACAACGTCTACTAATGATGAAAAGCTTAATGAAAACCTTAACGCACCTATGAATAATGATAAAAACTTTGAAAATCTTGATGAAAACCTTGATAAACCTACAAATAATGATGAAAACTTCACCCTGAGTCACCAAGGCCTGTGAGTGACAAAGGGAAAAGGAAACTGACTCCGAAGGAGATTGAGGAGGAGGAGAGAGAAGGAAGAGCAAGCTAAGCGGAGAAAGTTCAAGTGGGTCCCCAGGCTTTATGGAAGCTACTATCAGGGCCACCCCTAGGCCAAACACTCAGAATGATGAGTTGAGGCAGCCAGGATAAACTACTTAGGGACCAGGAACTATGGAGTTGATAAAATTATTTCTCTCCTCTTAGAAGAACTGAATGATTTGGTAGACATGAAAATGTCTAAGGAGACGAAGGAGGCAGAGGATGCAAAGTTTCTCCTCAAGATCAAAGAAGAAAGAAGACAAAAAAAGGCTTTAAAAGCACGCTCCTACCCTCTCCCCAATTCAAGAAAGTCCTAAGACAGAGGCTGTGGCAACTAAACAACCTCAGGTAGATAAAGAAGCTGACAGACAAAACATAATTAACTACCTGGGTGCCACAGGTCTCTATCATGCCTCTGCACTTCTTCCCCTCTCATACGAGTACATAGAATTTGAGTACCTTAAGCAGCTAGAGCAACAAGTTATTCAAGAAAAAAAGGCTGCCAAAAGAAAGATAAGAGAAGAGGCTGCAAAGTCAACAACCATCATCCAAAAGAGTCATAAGAAGTCTGCTTATATGCAGAGGATGATGAACTTCTTGAGGCTATATGGGTCTTCAAGAAGGAGGCTTGGTTTGATGTCCCTATCCACTATGGATGAGCACATTAGAGTGATCAAGCGAAGATTAAAAGGGAGAGCTTGTAGACTTGCATTCTCCACCAAGTCAAGCTCCTCCTGAGGTTGAGGTTAAGGTTGAACCCACTCAGACAACACAAACTGAACCTAGAGCTGCATCTCAGCCAACCTCATCTTCTACTCCACAGCGGGGTTCTACTCCCTTTCCTTGTGAACCTGTGAGGGAAGAGGACCCAACTGAGACAGGCACAACTGAACAACTTGGTACTCAAAACCATTCCTCTCAGTAAAAGACTCCAAAAAGGAGGAAAAGGATGTCCTTGAAGAGTGTATCCAAGAAAAACCAAAAGCATCCATCTCCGAAACTCAAGATGAGTCAGAGCATCCTGAGGAAGTGCAACAAGAGGCTGCTCAATCAACTCCAACTCAAGTAGATCATCTTCCATCTAAAAGAACCATCTTATCTTGGACCTTTGCTGCTAATCTAGACAGATGGTATGTCATCAGAGATCAAGGTGGTCAAGATGTCTATTTCTAGCAAGACATGCTTGATCTATCTTTGCATGATCTCAATGACATGAGAAGATATTATAAGAGTCTGAAGGATCTTGACCAAATGATGAAGAAGGGAATGGTCCTGATCCTAATGAGACTGTTAATTGCTAAAAAATATTCTTTGTTTTTGTAGCACCAGCCTAGGGGGAGTTTGTAAGGTTAATAGAAAGGCTGATACAACCAAAGCAACCAAAGTGCTTCCTCAAAGCATGCACTTGTACAAACTAGAAGTTTCCTTCGGAAGTTTTACACTACAAAGATAATATTCTAAGTGTAAAATCTTCTTAAGCCAAAGACCAAATCTTCCGAAGCCAAAGATGAAGTCTCTCGAAGCTTCAAAGACAAAGTCTTTCGAAGCTTTAAAGACAAAGTCTTCCGAAGCCAATGTAGTGAAGACTGATTTCTTCCAAAGACAAAGGAAGATATGCTTTCCTTGGATGTACTTTTGCATAAAGCTGACCCACTTTCCGCTGTAACTCTAAAGACTCACCAACTTGTATAAGATGGTGAAAAGGTCCATGCTTTTGCAATTGTACATTAAGGTCTTGAGTCTGTAATTTTCTACTTTATGTACCTTTATCCTTTTGTATTATATTAAGATGTGAGCTATGGCATGTCATAGTCACGAGTCAAAAGGCAATCTGCCTTTTGACTTTACATTGATCTTGTTGTCTAGATTAGATTTACTAGCTGGCCTTCAAAGTATGGCTGACTGTAGGATGTAGTATAAAGTATCTCTGGTCCTTGTATCTTTTTCTTATGCTTTGTAACACTTGTAATAGAACTTGAGAGCAATATATAGCATTCTTGAAAACCAATCTTATTTGTTCTTATTCTTAGTTGTGTCTCTTTATTTGCTTTGGTTTTTAGTATCATAAATATTGTCCCAGTTCCCTAGTTGATATGTTAAGTGTTCTAAACACTCTCCTTACTATGAGACTGATTGTATTGACCTCCCTTAACCGGTCCTACGGTTAATAATAGTTTACATTGGCTTACATCGATGTAATGTCATTTGGTTGTTGTAATTATTGTGCTACTTTTAGTTAGAGTGTTGTAATATCATGTATTTAACAATGTAAGTAGATGTTTTCGTTACAAATTTGCTACAAATTACATTAGTATAACATGGTGTAATGTCATTTGGTTGTTAGCTTGTCATGGTGTAATGTCATTTGGTTGTTATAGTGGAGTAATATCAGGTATTAAAGTTTCTTTACAGTAGTGTAACAATAGTGTAGGTCACCGGTGTAATTTTGCTAATTCAGGTAAAAAAATACTGTAGGATCGTTTAAGGGTTTGGTCAATACAATCAGTCTCACAATAAGGAGAGTGTTAGAACACTTAATAGATCAAATAGGGAACCGAGACTATATTATGATGATACCAAGAACACAAGCAAAGTAAGAGATCGAAACTTAAGAACAACAAGATATTGGTTTTCAAGATTGCAGTATATTGCTTCTCAAGTTTCTTTTACAAGTGTTACAAAACATACCATGAAGATACAAGAACTTGAGATAGTTTATACTACATCCTATAACCATCCATACTTTGAAAGCCAGCTGGAAACACTAATCTAGACAACAAGATCAATGTAGAGTGAAAAGGCAGATTTCCCTTTTGACTGGTGACTATGACATGTCATAGCTCATATCCAAATATATTACAAAAAGGATAAACGTACATAAAGTAGAAAGTTATAGACTCAAGACCTCAATGTACAGTTGCAAAAGCATGGACCTTTTCACCAACTTGTATACATTGGTGAGTCTTCAGAGTTGCAGCAGAAAGTGGTTTAGGTTTATGCAAAAGTACATTAGAGAAAGCATGTTCTTCAAAGTCTTCGAAAGAAATCTGTCTTCACTTCATTGGCTTCGGAAGACTTTGTCTTTAAAGCTTCGAAAGACTTTATTTTTTGCTTCAGAAGATATTGGTCTTGGCTTCGAAAGATTTCATACTTATAATATTTTCTTGTGCAGAGTATGAAACTTCCGAAGCAACTTCTACTAAATGCCAAGTGCATGCATACAGGAAGCACTTGGGTTGTTTTGGGTGCATCAGCCTTTCTATAAACCTTACAAACTCCCCTAGGCTGATGCTACCAAAACAAAAAAAGTGATTTAGATATTGACAGTCCTCATCATGATCATGACGATTCCCTTTTTCATCAATTGGTCGGGATCACTAAGACTTTCAAAGTACCTTCTCATGTCACAGAGATCATGTAGAGGTAGGTTAAGCATGTCTTTCCAGAAGTAGACATCTTGACCACCTTGATCTCTAGTGACATACCATCTGTTTGGATTAGCAGCAAATGTCCAGGACAAGGTGGGTCTTCTTGATACAAGAGGCTCTACTTGAGTTGGAGTTGGTTGAGCTGCCTCTTCTTTCACTTCCTCAGGATGCTCTGACTCATCCTAAGGTTTGGATATGGATGCTTTTGACTTCTTCTGAGATACACTTTTAGTAGCCATCCTTTTTCTTCTCTTTGAAGTCTTTAACTTAGAAGATTGGCCTTCAGCACCAGGTTGTTCTATTTTGTCTTTCTCAGTTGTGTCCTCTTCCCTCACAGGTTCAGAAGGAGAGGGAGTTGGACCTTGCTGTGGATCAGAAGATGAAGTTTGTTGTGGTCCAGTATGAGGTCCAGATTGTGTTGTCACAAAGGGTTCAACCTGAACCTCAACTTCAGGAGGAGCTTGACTTGGTAGGGAGTGTAAGTCAACAAGCTCTCCTATTTTAATTTTTTGCTTGATTGCTCTAATGTGCTCATCCATAGTAGATAGAGACATTGGACCAAGCCTCCTTCCGGAGAATCCATACAGCTTCAAGAAGCTCATCATCCTCTGCCTATCAGCAGACTTCTTTTAACTCTTTTGGCTCTTGACTTTGCTGCTTCTTCCCTCATCTTCCTTTTAGCAGTTTTTTGTTCTTTAAGAATTTGTAGCTCAAGCTGCTTGAGGTATTCAAATTCAATGTACTCATATAATAAGGGAAGAAGTACAGTTGCCTGGTAGAGTCCTGTGGTACTCTACTAGTTGATCATGTTTTGTCTGTCAGCTTCCTTGTCTACCTGAGGTTGTTCAGTTGCCACAGCCTCTTGCACAGGACTTTCTTGAACTGGGGAGAGGGTAGGAGCATGTTCATAAAGCCTTTTCTGCCTTCTTTCTTCCTTCATCTTGAGGAGCAAGTCTGCATCCTCTACCTTCTTCCTCTTCTTAGACATCTCCCTGTCTGCCAGTTCATTCAATTCTTCTAAGGGGAGAGAGATAATCTCATCAATGTAATAGTTCCTGGTCCCCAAATAGTTTATCCTAACTGCTCGCAACTCATTATTTTGAGTGTTTGGTCTGTGAGCAGCCTGATAGCAGCTTCCAAGAAGCCTGAGGACCCAATTAAACTTTCTCCTCTTAGCTTCCTCTTCCTCTCTCTCCTCCTCCTCAATCTCCTCAGGAGTCGATATCCTTTTCCCTTTGTCGGCCACAAACCTTTGTGACTCAGGGTGGAGAGAGCTTGGGCCTTCATTGTCTGATGTAGCAGGCAGACTCTGGCCTAAGAGAGGCTGTGAAGCACCTTCACCAGTTGGTGCCTCACTGAGGGAAATGGGTGATAAAGAAATACATGTCTCAAGGATCACAGGTTCAACTACTGGGCCTTCAATCAAAGCTTCCCCTTCAAAGCTAATCTTAGGGTCCTCCTCAACATCCCGTTGACCAATAGCCTTACCTGTTAGTCTTTGTCTATATAGTCTTGATCTTTGTTGGAATTCTTCAAGCACCCTCTCTTGAATCCTATCTGCTAATCTTGCATCTTGTTTTTTTGGCTTGGGTTAACAAGTGGAAGGTCAATCAGATACGTACTCTCATAGAACCTCAGGTTTGAAAAGTTGAAGATTTCTAGTTGCCCTTGAGTTCTTGAGATTACTAGAGCTCTCTTATCAATGTCATACCTCCATCGCATAATTGGATTCTCAAAGTGATGAGATGGAGTAGGCATAGCTCTGGGTATACCCTCCTCAAACAAGCTTTGAATGAGTGAGTCCACATCAATGTGAACTTGAGGAGATTGCTAAGTATGGCCAATTACAATTGAGGGTGGTGAATCCTCAATGTCCATACCCTGTGAAGAACTCCTAGGTTATATGATTGCTTGGACTTTCTCCCCCTTTTTGGTCGCATCACCCTCTTGCATAGGTGAGCTAAGAGTTAGATCTATCACATCCACAGGTTCTTATGTAACTAGTTGAGCTCTTCTTAAAGGTCTCCCAGCTAGTTTCTCCATGAGATAAGAAATCTCAAGTTGCTGATCATTGAACCTGTTTTGTAAGGTAGTCACTTGAGATTCCAAGTGACTCACCTTAGAGACCAGATAGGTGCATGTTTTGGACAGTTTTTGCACCTTTAGTCTCATGTTCCCCTCATCTTCATCAGAAGAATCATGGGGGGATGAGAGATAGGACCAGAGTCTTCCTTATCACCAGCATAGTGTTCTTGGCTGCTGGATTTCCCTTGCTTAATGATAACTTTAGGTGAAGTGTCAATGGGCTGGGTTGCCATGGTCAAGATCTTAATGATGTAATCACTTGCAGAAGTGAGAGCCTCTTTCATATGGACCTCCTGAACAGGTTTAGGAAGATCCACCTCATTGATAGGTGAATGATGTGGGCTAGACAGGGGAGAAACAGGAGTACTCATCTCTCTTTGAGTAGGGGAGGAGAAGAGAGACTCATGATACTCACTGAAACCCATGTCTTCATTATCATATAATTCTAGGTTCGGTATTGGTTGGTTAAGATCAAGAGGTTGGGGATGGTAACTTTCCCCTGAAGGTTGATCACTAGAGTTTTGAGACTCTGAGTGAAGGCTTAAGGTTGTTTGGCTTGTGAGCTTATCAGCCTGAGCATGAGGAACCTCAACACTTATCATTGGTGAGATAGGAGTGTTTTGCTCCTCAGGAGAAATGGTAGCTCCAATGTCCACTTCTTACTGTATGGTTAGTGATTTGGGGGCCTGCACAAGCTTAGTAGCTTGAGTAGGGGTTCGTTTGGATTTTCTTTTGTAGGTGTGGATGATTTCTGGCTGTTTTGGGGGTTGTGAAGTAGAAGGTGTGAGTCTAACACTAGTTTGTGTTACTAGGTTGTCACCTTGAGCAATGAGGTCTAACATTTTTGGGACAAGGGTTGTTTCTACCCCAGAGAAGCCAACAGTTGGCTTCCTCATGGTTTTGAAGATCGGGCTTCATCAATCCTAATTTAAGAATATTACATGTTCCCCTCAACTGTGAGCCTAGTTCACAGTTGAGAACGTGTTGAACATATCTAGGGAACATGTAGTATTCTAAGGAGTCTAAGTTAGCATGTAAATTAGTATACACAAATTGTCAGTACCTGAACTTGACCCATGAACCAGCCAATGAACTATGAAGGAGAGATGCTCAGGAATCTGGTCACATCCTCCATGCTTGTTTGACAAGTTGTGTATAACTACATGGAGGAGGTACTTCCATTGAGAGGAGACCTTCCCTTTCCTGAAGGTCTTTACAGAGAAATCTCCCTCATAGCCCATCTGCTCAAAGGATTGGTTAACAGTAGCTTTAGGAACGGACAATTCACCTTCTACATTATCCAGCTGAAGATGTGTGTTTATGATGGCTGGAGTGATGAAGATTGTCCTCCCCTGCACTATGGCGGATAGTGCCTTCTCCCCATCCATGATGACATCTTGGCAGGTCCTCCAAAATTCCAAAAGTTGACCCTCATATAATGGAGGATCAATGGTGAGGGAGGTGAAGTAGTTTGACAGAGAAAGAAATCGACAAACCTCTAAGAAACTTGGATCTTTCTCAAAGTTCAACAGGGCAACCTGGTTGTGCTGCTTATGAAGTTGCATGGAAAAATCTGGGTTGTTTCTGCGGTCAAGGTTGGCAATTTGTAAAAGCTTAAAGGTGTAAGAAGATAAGAACAAAGTCGGTTGTGGGTGAATTTAGGTTTAGAGAAAGTTCATATGAAGAAAAGAGTGAAAGAGGGTGAACCGTTGGGTATATATATGAAATGGATCTGAGACAAAGTTAAAGAAAGAGGATAAACTTTGAAGACCGGATGTTGGTCCCACCTCTGAAAAAGTGCCCAAAAAGGTAGTTTTCTTGGAAGTCTAAAATCTTCCAAAGGTATTTTCTCTTCGGAAGTTTTGATAAAAGCTTTCGAAGCTAAAATGACTTCCGAAGATATTTCAAAGAGTTTTGAAAATTTTGATTCGGAAGAGATCAAGACTCAGTGGTTTTATTCTAAGGAGAATAAAACTTCCACGACTTAATTGCTTCGAAAGGAAATTGTTTTTCAAAAACATATAAGTACTTATGAATAAATTTAAGCTTCAGAAGATATTTTGAAAATTTCTTCCAAAGGTAAATTGATATAAGTAGTTATTTGATTTGATAACATAATTTTCTTCTAAAGATAAAAAGAAATCTTCTGAAGGAGAAAATGATCAAAATTTTCAAAAATTTAAGTAATAAAATATAAAATTTTTCTTCCAAAGTAAACAAGGGCTTATGAAGATGATAAAATAGAAAACTTAGGACACACAAGTTTTAAAAATAATATAAGTTAAGTTTAAGAAAAGCTACTCAAAGTTAATCATCCCAATAGCTGATACAAGGTATTTAAAACTTTGTTCATCAAAAGCTTTGGTAAACAAATCATCATATTGTCCATTTGTGTTAACTTTGACTAGTTTGATTAATCCCTTTTCAGTTATCTCTAATCAAATGATATCTGATATTGATGTGTTTTGTCCTTGAGTGTTGCACAAGATTCTCTATAATAGAGATAGCACTATTGTTGTCTATGTGGATTGTAGTCTCTTTGAAGTTGAATCCGTAGTTCAACATCTGATTCTGAATCCAAAGCACTTGCGCACAGCATCTAACAGCAACAATGTATTCAACTTTAGCAGTTGATGTAGACACACGAGATTGTTTCTTGCATTACCATGAGACTATCCTTTAACCAAGGAACTAACATTCCTCTGATGTAGACTTTGCAGACATATTGCAGCCACCATAGTCACTATCTGTATATGCGTACAGATTGAAGTCAGAATTATTTGGATACCAAAGTCCAAGTCTTGGAGCACTTTTGAGGTATCTTAGAATCCTCTTGACAGTAGCCAGGTGTGACATATTGGGGTTGGCTTAATATCTTGCACAAATGCATGTGGCAAACATGATATCAGGCATGCTAGCTGTGAGGTACATAAGAGACCCAATCATAGCCCTGTAAAGGTGTTCATCCACACACTCCCCTTCAAGATCAGGTCCAAGGGAGTGGTTTCTGACTATGGGTGTCTTTGCAACCTTATAGTCAGTCATGTTGAATCTTGTAAGTATGTCTTATACATTCTTTGACTGGCTTATGAAGATGCCACTGTCAACTTGCTTCACTTGAATCCTAGAAAGAAATTGAGTTCCCCCATGGCACTCATTTCAAATCTATTCTTCATCAGCCTCTCAAAGTCTTTGCAAAGCTTTGGATTAGTTGATCCGAAGATAATGTCATTTACATACACTTGAACTAGCATTAAGTCATTCCCTGCTCCTTTGATGAAGAGAGTTTCATCTATAGTATCCCTTTTGTAGCCATGTTGACAGAGATACTGAGATAGAGTCTCATACCACTTCCTTAGAGCTTGGTGCAGCCCATAAATAGCTTTATCAAGCCTACATACATAATTTGGATGATCAGGATCTGCAAAGCCAGGTGGTTGTTTGACATACAATTCTTCATCAATCACCCCATATAGAATAACACACTTGACATCAAGCGGTAGACCTTGAAATCCTTGGATGCAGCAAAAGCTAGGAATATCCTAACAGCTTCAAGTCTTGCCACAAGAACAAAGACATCTATGTAATAAATTCCTTATTCTTGTGTGTATCCTTGGACAACTAGTTTGGCCTTGTTTTTTATGACAAGTCCTCTATCATCCTTCTTGTTTCTAAACACCTACTTGGTTCCTATGGCAGTCTTCTCTTGAGGAAGAGGACATATGTTCCAAACCTTTTATCTTTTGAATTGAAGCAGCTCCTCTTACATAGCTTCAACCCAACTTCCGTCCTTTAAAGCCTCATCAACTTTCTTTGGCTCTATCCGGGATAGGAAACAAGAGTGGAGACAAACATTTGCATCATGGGTTTGTCCTCTTGTCTTTACCCATGTATCAACATCTCCAATGATGTTTGTGGTGGGGTGAGACTTGTGGATCCTGAGTTGAGGGATCACAACAAGTTGCTTGGAGAGATCTAAATTAGAGAAATTTAGATCAAGCATTAGAGTTTCACCTACCACATCAGCACACTTATCAAGAGAGTCTTGATCCAATAAGTGTGTGATGTCATTGATGGTGCCTTTCATGGAGTGGTTGTCAACATCAAGAAACTCTTGATCACTATCACCACCACCATTTCCTCCTACATTTGAAACTCCTTCATTTGAGTTTTGTGCCTCTGAGCTGGAATTTGATGCACCTTAGATGTATTAGTTGAATTTGACATGGTTGTGCTGATAGGAACTCCATCTGTAGGGTTAGTTACAACTGGAGCTGAAGTAGTATGATTTGATGGTCTTCTCAGATCAAATCTTGGGTCAGGATCACATGTTGATAAGATATTTGTGGACCCTAAAACATGGTCACAAGATTTGTTAAAAAAATTGGTAACTAAATCAATGTCAAATAGCCAATAAGGACCAGAACCTTTCACACTAGGAGTGTGCTCATTGAAGGTCATATTGGTTGACTCCTCAACTACTCTAGTTCTTAGATTGTATACTCTATAAGCTTTAGCTTGAGAAGAGTATCCAATAAAGTGTCCATCATCTGTTTTCTCATCAATTTGGCTTTTTGATCCTTGTATTCAAGATGGTGCAAGGACATCAAATGACCTGAGAAAACCAATGAAAGGTTTCCTCTTGTGCGAAAGTTCATAAGGAGTCTTACCATGAGTCTTGACTACAAAAACTCTATTTTGCACATAGCATGCAGTGTTCACTGCTTCTGCCCAGAAGGCGATAGGCAGTTTAGAGTCAGACAACATAGTTCTTGCAGCTTCAATTAGTGTCCCGTTTCTCCTCTCAGTAACACCATTTTGCTGAGGAGTCCTGGGAACACTTATTGTCTTGTAATACCCTTTTAATCACGAATGTATCAATGATTTGGTTCTTAAATTCAGTTCCCTGATCACATCTTATGATCTTGACCTTGTGATCACATCGAATCTGATAGAATATGGACATTTAGAATATAGTATTCAAGGATACTTAAACGTACCATTTAACCATTAAATAAAAATAAACATGAACTGTAACTACCTGTTCGAAAGAACCAAATACTAATACGTATCAAATCCATTATCCGAAAAATCTAAGCCCTATCTTATCAACATGCTCGTCATGTTTAACTTGAGGCATAGACATTAAATAGATCTGCAGGATTTTGAGAACAATGACTACTATTCAGTATGGTTTTGTGTGACATTGGCAAATTTCTCTTTTGAAAATCTTGTATTAAGAAGCGTTGAAGGACCTTAACAATCTATGTATTTTGACTTAAACCAATAAGC
Source organism: Flaveria ramosissima (assembly GCA_025215565.1). Lineage (NCBI taxonomy): Eukaryota > Viridiplantae > Streptophyta > Magnoliopsida > Asterales > Asteraceae > Flaveria > Flaveria ramosissima. The sequence continues at coordinate 18,306,478 of CM046030.1, forward strand.
CGCTTTGATCTATCTCTATAATTCTTTATTTCTAGAACATATGTGGCCACACCAAGATTCTTCAGTGTGAAACATTTGCATAACCAATAATTTACATCATTAAGCATTTGCACATTGTTTCCACCAATTAGTATGTCATTCATATGTAAGATTAGGAAAATAATATAGCTCCTACTTACCTTCTTATAAACACAAGGCTCCTCTACATTTTTGACAAAACCAAACTCATTTTCTTATTAAAACGGAGATTCTAACTTCGAGATGCTTGTTTTAATCAATATATGGATTTGTTTATTTTGAAAATCTTATTAGGATTCTTTGGATCCTCAAAACATCATGGTTGTACCAAATAGACATCTTCAGCAAGTTGTCCATTTAGAAACACATTTTGACATTTATTTGCCATATCTCATAGTCATAATATGCACCAATGGCAAGTAGTATCCTAATTGACTTAAGCATGGCTACCGGTAAGAAAGTTTCTTCGTAATCAACACCTTGAGGTTGAGTAAACCCTTTCGCATTCAACCTTGTTTTGTAAGTTTGCCATTTCCATCCATGCCGGTATTCTTCTAGAAGATCTATTTATATCCTACAATTCGACATTTAGGAGGAAGATCAACCAAATCCCACCCATGGTTATCATACACAGATTGCATCTGAACACCCATGTGTAAAAATAATAACCGCTTGTTTTCGGGTATTTGAGAAAAACAACTTTATCGCCTTAGGGTTCCAGTTTTTCAGGAAATTCATGTGTAACTTATCATTACAACCCATACCCTAACGTAGAATACTTTAGGTTTGACCCCATACCAAATCTCATAAGGCGTTTTATCCACCTTTTTAGTCAAAGCTTGATTAAGTATTTTAGCGGTAGTTTCAAGAGCAAAACTCCTAAAAGGGAGTGAGGAAAATTTGCAAGAGACATCATTGATCCATATCTAATAATGTTTCATTTATCCTTTTAAACACACCATTAAGCTGTGGTGTTCCGGGTGGAGTGAGTTGTAACACACGACGATGTTCTGATGAAGATAAGCCCACCGTCATTGACCCAACAAAAACCAAAGGAAGACAAAGTAACATAAACATAGACGACCCATGGGAGAAGACCAGAGCTAGCAAAACACAAGGGTCTTTTGCATGGATAGGTTAAGACCTACACTTGAGTCGCCGCCACATAATTGCGTTCACGACAATGGGTGGGCACCACTAGATCTAGATGCAGATGACACCGTGGGAGAAGAGTGGAGTTGCCATATCCTGCCAACAATTTTTGCCGTGGTTGTTTGCAAAAGACTGGTAAGAATCGGAGCCTGAGCCACCGCATGCACCGGCAGTTACAACAACGGAACGCAGCATGATCGGATCCCAAAACCCCTCTCTAGGTATCTCTCACCTTTGTGTCACACAAATAAGAAAACTACATGAAGAGGCGATGGTAAGGTATAACTTAATATACTTGTACATGACATGTACAACACTGTTCATTTCATTGTATTATTAACTATAGTATTATTAAACAATAATTAGTTTTAGCCCCAAGTAGTGATTACTAACGAGTACCTACTTTCTCTAAAATATTCAAAAATCATATGCATCAATATAAAACTTTCATTTCATAAATAAAATTCATTGAGAAAAACAAATGATCAAACCGTTAAACAACTTAAAACATTCTTTATTTCTAGTAGAGACGCCTACAAATGGTGAGACCATCACCTAAAGGAACCACGGAGATATCAATACGAGGGTCGGCAGCAAGTGATTTGTTAAACTTAATGGTGCTCGCCCTTCCCTCCTTGAATTCATCAGGAACAGATGACTCGGGTTGTGCCACTGATCCGAACCAAAGTGTGTTGTCATACGCCACAATCCCGTTCACCTTCACTAGCTTCATTATTCGTTCATGATAGTTGATATAATTGATCTTGTCCGCATCAACAAAAGCAAAGTCAAAACTTTCTTCATTGTCCGGCTAAAAGAAAGATAGATTAACAGATAATTATTACAACTTGGATTGAAATCAAACCAAATCAATCCAGATAGCATAGGCCGCCCAATCTATTTCAAAAAACTAAAGAAACTTTATATGTTTAAGTTTTTCTTAACTTATTATCTCAACAAACATATTTTTTTATCCGTAACTTACACCTATAATTATAGACTAGAAAGTTTATAATTAACAAAGTTAGAATTAAATAAGTAAGCATTTAAGAATCTTTGAAATTATTGGGTCTAAAGCAGTGAAGTGGTAACTTATTTTTTTATAAAAATTGTGCATCCTTATCTCGTCTTTCGTGCTTTTTATAACTTTTTCGGACTTAATTTTTTACACTTAAATACCACTTAACCCTACACTTGTACAAATCTGACTTCACAATACATTAATGGGATAATGATCAATGTTACTATACTACAAAGCTACAACGATACTTGTTATAGATGAAAACTTACGTTTTCAAGCAATTTATCAAGAGCCGATAGAGCCTTCGATTCGATGAACTCAATCTTATGCTCCACACCAGCCTTTTGAATAATGGGACGACCGATCTCATACGCTTCGCGATCCATATCAATCGCCACAATCTGCCCCAAAAGTTAAAATTCATAAACAACCAAATACAAAAATGCATCACATGTCAACATTCACAAACACCCAAGTACAATAATCCACCAAATGTCAAAATTCACAAACAATCAAATACAAAAATGCATCACATGCCAACCTTGCCATCATCAGGAATCGTTAACGCGGTTAAAAGCAGCGAGTAACCCGTAAAAACCCCGACCTCTATCGCCTTTTTCGCCCCGACGAGCTTCAACAAGATCCCGATCATCTGGCCTGCATCTGGTGCAGTACCCATCACAGCCCTGCAAATCAAGAAATCTTTAAAGTTTCAATTTTTAAAGCTAAACCCATATTCATACAACTGCTTAAAGAAGATCAAGATCACCATGGATGTGAAGCTGTGAGAGTTCGAAGCTCCTTCAATGGCTCGAGTTCACGAGGGTACACATTGGTCTCCAAGATGTACTGCATATAATTACATAATTAATATCAATCACAAGATTATGCAGTAGTGGTGAGTTTTAAAGTGAAATTGAGATGAGAAAGATGAATTAGTAGACCTTGTATAGTTCATGAGTCTGCAATAAGCCTTTGGGTTCAGTTGGTTTCTCTGGTGGTGCCATTGGCTTCTCTGGTGCCATTGGTACTGTTTGTTAGGTTACGGTGTGGAATTTGTGAAGCACAAGAGGCTCATTTATGGGCACATTTCTCATCTACTTAAGTATTATAATATGACAATATTATTATTTTATTGTTATTATTTTATTTATTGTTTAATTGTTTTATTAGGGTATTATTATTTTTATTATTATATTTCACAAATAAAAGAAGGTTTACTTTATTAAAAACGTCTAAAAAGAATAGTCAAACCTTGAATTAAAAAGGCTTGCGTGCGTATAGAAGATTAATATGAAAATGTAATAAATTAACTAACACATGTGGGTTCAAAATGTTGTCTTAAAACATCTTTTAAATTATGTTACCCTATTTGAGTAAAAACATAGTGAAAATCCTAAATAAAAAATAGTTAATCAAAATAATCTCAAACGTGTAGAAATGAAAGAAGTAATAACACAATCACATATTAGTTTTGTGTCTCTGTTTATCTCTGATGACAGTTTAGAAATGAGTGTTACATGTTTATTTGATGCGTGTTGAAAAAATTATACTAACATAGTTTTTTGTGTGTATTGATATAGGCGCGATATTAATTTTCAGGTATACCAATAAGAATTCTCATATCTATCATTTTGTTGTGCCTTTTATTGTTATATTGATTGTAAATATATCATTTCTTCCTCTTCAAAAGTTCATATTCTTATAATTATATTACAAAAATACACACCAAGTGTGACACACTTATAAAAGTTGTATTATAATAGAATCTTTGAGTTATACCTCTTATTTATACCTTACATTATTCTGTACTTTTTCAGAAATTTATTGCACAATACCTGGATGAGTAGTATGTCTAACTAAAAGTAAAATAAAAAATTAATAAATCAGATTAAATATCTGGTTTTAAAATAATAAATACATTTTTTGTTATAATTATAAATAAAAGACAAAGGAATTGAAATAGATTATTCAACAAACCTTTCATAAAATGGAATTTAATGTGACGTGTCTATCACATAAGGTAAGGAGTAGTTGGCTACTTGGTCAATTTTGAACCACAAGCCTTACCAAATTCTGTTGTGCAAAATTAGCAAAAGGTTGCTCGAGTGTCAGTGTATTAAATTCTCTCATTAAAGTTAAAAAAAATATTTCTGTTTTATTTTTTCTTTTTTTTACCGTTAATTGGATCCACCGACACATTTGATCATTTTAGTACGTAACCTTAAATTACCATCAGGAGGAAACTTATCATCGGTGAGAGAAAACCTTCTAGGCCAACTTGAAACACCATTTTTGTTGTCACAGGTGGTACTTGAAACCAAAACATCTCTTATTTTATTGTCACAGGTGGTACCAGAACCGGTTTGGTAAACCGTGGTCAAAACCGGTTTGGCCTCAAACCGGTCCGGGTTCTAACCGGTTTGGAATTAAAAAAACCCAAACTTATAAAACCGGTTTGGGTCGGTTTTAAAACCGGTTCGGGCCCAAACCGGTTTGTTCTTTTAAGCGTTATAAATTAAACAAACAATTAATTGTAAAAATTAAATAAACTTATAGAATGAATGCTACATATTAATTGTATAAATTAAATAAAGCTATAAGATGCATTTACATATTTTTATTTGTAAGAATTAAAACATATAAAATTAGAAACATTGCATAATTGTTTTTAAAAATATAGTACATGATTTCAAATTAAGTACACAATTTAAAATCAAAGTGAAATATATAATATGTAAAACATAGAAACAATTGAAACGACAAAAATTTTAAATAATTGTTCGATAACCGGTTTCGAAACCGGTTTGTAACCGGTTTGAAACCGGAGCGGGTTAGAAACCGGTTTGAAAGAGGAAACCTACAAACCGAACCTAAACCGCCGGGTTGGGCAGGTTTGAAACCGGTTTGGGACCCAAACCGGTTTCGGTTTTTTTCCCCGAACCGGTTGCCAAACAGGTTTTTTTGAACACCACTACTCCCCACTATAAATTGGCACCCACCTATATGTCTCATATAGTATCATACGTGGCATATAGGGTCGAATACACTAAAAATAAGAAAATTTAGGGGGGATATTAGAGGGATATACGCCCCATATAGACTTATACCCCCCCCCCTTCTTATACGACCCATATTGACCTATACGACGCGTATAAGAAAATTATACACTAAATATGAGGAAAAATTCAGGGTGCTATTAGAGGGGTTATACGCCCCATATAGGACTATATGACCCCATGTACAGCGCTTATAGTGATATACGACCCGTGTAGAAATTTGAGGGTGTTGATTTATAATGGATGGTTGTCCCAATAACAGTACCCTTTATAAACTGCTTGAAGAGTGATTATTTTCTTTTGTGACATCCTTAAATATTTTCAAGGTTTATACATATCTTCACATATAAGATTTTGACATAGTTGAAACTCACTTAAATTCTTGATATTGGTTTGTTTGTTGAAGAACATGAATATTAGATAGATAGTTCTTATATAATCGGTGAGATACTCATGAAATGTAAATAAGTGGAGGGTTATGAGTTTCAAGTCTCACTCTGAGCAAAATGCTTAAAGTTGAGCAAGACGATTTTCTCGGCAATGAGTTTCCTTCTGAGGGGATTGGGGGTGCGATCTCAGCTGGGAAACGGATGAATAAGCCTGATTAAAATAACAAATATCCTCCAAAGCAAAGTCTCACATTTGTTGTGTAAAAGAAGTTGTTACATAATCGGATCGTATTAATAAAAGTTGTACTTTCAGAAAAAGCAAGTTTTGAATTATGATTTAAATTATCTACGGTTAATACATTGTGTAACCATGATATTGTTATTGTTAGTGATTCTTGCTTGGTAGATTTATTGAATTGATTCTTGTTAGGTAGATTTTTTGAATTTTATTTAGTGCCTTTGTGACTTGAGTCTTGAATACATGCTCAATTTTAAACCACAAACCTTACCAACTTATGATGTTACATGGCCCACCGATTGATTGAAGACTTAATTGGCAACAATAGACAAAAGTATCAAATGGTTGGTTGACTCTTTTTTGTGCAACTGCCCATCGTCAATATATAACTAATTCTAATTTGAGGAAATATTATAAAACTAAAAAGTATGTGGAGTTTTTTTTCCAAAATAGTGTTGGTGGTAAAAATATTTACTAAAATAGGTGATTTGAAAAATATTTATCAAAATAGGTGTTTTTCTTACTTTTTTCTATTTTGACAAATCTATTATATTCTTTTCATTTAATTTTTTTATTCAATCAACTTATTGTTGTTTTTATATTTTTTTTTCAATTAACTCGTTTAATATTTTATAAATAATAAATCTATTAGGGACTTTACAACTACAGTAAGAGGATCAAAAATATAATTAAAATTTATCAAATACATAAATAGAATTTAATTTAGTATTTATTACTAGAAAATAGTATATTGCTTCTATTTCATCCTCGTTTCTAATTTTACTAAAATAACACTTAAAAAGTAATGAGTTATATATTTTAATAAGTTTCCTCCCAAACATATCTTGTCATGATCTTTAAAATTTAAAAGTCTATTTTATTATCTTAACAAACCTTTTAAATATATATATGATTATAATAAAATTTAAAGTACCAAATAATGAAAATAATATTATTTGGTCAACTGAATTAATTAAAAAAACAACCAAATAAGTTTTATATGTTTAAAACAATCATAATGTTTACTAGTAAATTTTTTTCCTACAAGGATATAAAGATACGAATTAAGAGAAAAAACAAATGTTAATTAAACTTATTTTTATTATATGACATATTTAAATGCAAATCTGAAAGTGAAAATCATAAATATACTATAACGTGCTGATTAAAGAAAATATATAATAATAATAATATTATTATTAATTGTTGATTGAATAAAAACCAAAAAGAAATTATAATTGATTAGTTACAAATAAAGATATAATGGAAAAATATCTATTTTGGTAAATATTTTTCAAATCACCCATTTTGGTAAATATTTTTTTCTTTAACACTTTTTTAGGAAAAAACTCAAGTATGTGGGTAGGTGTTTTTTTAATCAAAGTTTTGTTGGGGCAAAATTGGGTAATGTTTCTCTCCTTTTTAAGTTTCACATTTTTTTCAAAATATTTATAATTTTTACATACGATATTAATTTTTTTTAAATTACATTATAAAAACGAGCACGTAATTCTGTAATATTCTAAACTGATGAAGATTACACAATTAATTGATAAGTAATACATAATTAACTTGAAACATAAAAAATTTATATTTCTCATTGTTGTATTATTCGAAAATCATTATTTGAAAAAAACAAAATACATAACACAATAATCAACATTAGACACAATGGGTAACATAATGACCAACACTAAACTCGATAACTAGCAATTGACACAATTAGCTACTTGACTAGGATTATTAAATAACTCAATCAGGATTACACAATTAACTATAAAACAATATAAAAATTACATTTTCAGCATTGTGTTATTTGAAAATCATCATTTAAAAAAGACAATGGTTAACGTTAGACACAATGGTAACACGATGACTAGCACTAGACTCGATAATTAACAATAGACATAATGAGCTGCTTGATGAAGATTAAACAATAATCTGATCAGAATTACACAATGAACTGAAAAACGTAAAAAAATACATTTTTAGCACTTTGTTATTTGAACATCATCATTTCTAAAAACGTAATGCGTAACAAAATGATGAACATTAGTCATAATGATTTACATTAAACACAATGATCTAATGAATATTACACAATGATCTGATATTACACAATTAGCTTATGAATATTACACAATAAGCTAAAATAACGTGAAAAAATTCGTTTTTATGTATCAAAACTATAGGCGTTTTAAAAATTATAAAGCGCTTGTTTTTATGGTGTAATTTCTTAAATAAAATAATATTGTATGTCAAAATTGCGAGTGTTTAAAAAAATGAAACTTGAAAATGGGGTTAAGACCAAAATACCCTTTTGTCAATTATTTAATTTTTTATTATTTATTAATTGTGTCATATAACAAATTGTTAAAGCTTTATACTGTTATGTTTATCTGAAATTTGAATTTTCAAAAGGAACCCACCTACATCTCAATTAAAAGAAAGTTGCAATTCTTTTTGTCATGGATTTTCTTTCTAGCCATAGGAAATATTAATAATCAATCTAGCAAGGAGCTAGACATTAGAGAATAACATAATGCAGTCATGAAATAAAAAAAGAATACATTACATTTCAATATGAGACCCATTTTTCCATATTAATATTGTAGCCTGCGCTCTCCTTTTGTACCAAATAACGGCTAGTAATTTCAAAGCTCCAATAACACTAGCAAAGGATGAATGCTTGTGATTATAGACATTAATCTTGATTCTTTGGTTTCATATACTCCAAATGGTAGTGTAAACAATTGCTTGAATTAACTTTTTCTTCTTTTCATTTCCACTCACAACCGATTCTTGAATCTCCATCAAATCCTTGAATGTGAAGAGGCATAGACGGGTGGGAGTTTCAACAAAGTACTAATGATGGACCAAGTTAAACTTGCAAAGTAAGACGAGGTAAAAACATGACTATTGTTTCACTAACTTTCCCTCAATATGGGCATCGGATGTCAGGGATATTTACTCACCTCTTCGAGAAGGCATCATAAGTTGGGATCCTACCAAGTTTAGCATGCCAAATGAGAGTGTTCACCTTAATTGGGACCCAGTTGTTCCATTTTGTCTTCGGGATTTTCAAGTCACGAACTCTATTGTCAATTTCATATCTTATGCACGTGACCATTTTGTCACCTTCTATAGCATCGCACTAGTTCCACGAGTCGAGCATATTCATATTTTGAGAATGAAATGATAGCAGACAAATCAAGCAACATAGTGTCGTCTGTAAAGGGGCGTTTAGTTCGCGGAATGTATTTGAATTTGAATTGGAATTTGAAGGAATTGGATTTCAAATTCAATGATTTTTAAATGATTTGGAAGTCAAGGCAATTGGAATCTATCAAAGGAATTAAATTTCAAATGTATTTTAGTGGCAAAACACTCTTAATTAAAGGAATTAAAATTTATCACTCATTGCAAACCGCCACCATCTTTGGCTACTGATCACCGCCACTACATATCACAGATCATGCGTCACCCCCCACTGACAATTTATGCGGTCAATGACCACACCCACCGCCAACAACCGACTACGGGGGCCGGGGCTGGTGGTATTTAAAATCCTTCAAATTTTCAAAAGATTTTGAAATACTTCATTTGAAAGAATTGGGGAGAATTCATTCTAATTTCAATTTCTTTCTCAACGAAACATGTTAAGAATAAAATTCAAATTTCAATTCCAATAAATTCTTACCAATCAAACACATTTACTAGTGGAATTCAGATTCTAATTCCATTAAATTCTTTCGAATTCCTGCATACCAAACGCTACCCAAGTTTCATAAACTCTCTTTAGGATAATATGAGTATTTTCCATCTCCATTTCCAAACAAGTCACATTTGTGTTGCCCATCTCAAAGGAGTCTCCAACCCTTATGTTTTTCTCTTTCTTTCTTGAATGAATATGGGAATAAAGAGCATAATGGTCTGCCTCCAATCCAACGGTCCAACCAAAAGGAAACTATTTTCTCCAACCTAACCTCAGCCTTTGAACTTTTTCTAATTCATCTTTGAATTTTTTGGGGGCTCGGTATAATCAAAGCAAGTACAAAGGAAAGCCTGAGAATACTAACTTGATAAGAGTCAATCTACCTCCCATTAAGAGGATTTTTTTTTTCGTGTTGCAAGCTTCTTCTTGACCGATCCAATAACCGCATGCCGCTGCCTAATCCGGTTCATGTTATCCCCAATTGGTAATCCAAGATATTGGATTGGAAATTTACCTTCTTTGCATCCAAGGGTATCTACCATTAGCTTCAAGTGTTCTACGGCTACACCAACACCATAGATAAAAACATTATCTTGAGACCATCAGAAAATAGAACATCATACGTGAATAAAAGGTGAGACAAAAGCAGCCCATTGTTTGGAAGACTTAGCTCCTTAAATATATTGTTATCGATTGCTTTTGTCATAATGATAGATAGAGCTTTATGGTTATCACAAAAGTAATGGGGAGAAAGTGTCACCCTGTACAGGGCCGATCCTGATAATTCTCAAGAGACTTTGGGCCCCAGACGAAAACAAAAAATGGGCCCTTGTAATATGTGTATGTATCAAAGCAGTTTAAACCGAATAAAATGTATAGAAAAAGTTTATAATACGACGATAATTGTTATAACAATACGAAAGGATTGTATTAAAATAATGTAATTTACTTACTTAAATGAATCGAAAAGTTCTCTTAGCATTTTGAAAACGAATTTCTAGATCAAGTTTTCATATTAATTTGAGTTTATTTGGGTAAATGGTATTGAGCTAAATTATTAAAAATATTAATGAGCTCTAAAGTAAGATTTAATAGGTTAAAATAATTACAATGTTATTGAGTCTTTTTAATGGATATATTAACAGTTTATAGCTTTTTTACAAAAATACATATATATATATATATATATATATATATATATATATATATATATATATAATAAATTATTCTAAAAATTCTGGGCTTCTAAGGAGATCGGATCCTGATTGGCCGCCCATCCTGCCCCCCTCAGGGTCGGCCTTGACCCTGTCTAAGCCCCTTGGAACATTGGAACTTTGGTGTTATTGACCCATTGATAACCTTCCTAATTCGGTTTGGTAGGCATTTTGAAATCGCTTTAGATATCACTCCGATTAAGCCAATGAGTCGGGTTTCTTTGGGGGATTGTGGAACCGAATTTTTTTGAACCAAAGTGATTAAAGAAGACCCACAGCCTTTCGAGATAGCACCATCCATGTAAAATTAATGAAGGACCGATTAGAAGTCATCCCCGAAAGTATGCAGGAACCTTTAATAAACGCAAAAGAGAACCCATCTCCCGAACAGCCTCCCGAATCTCCAAATTTGAGAAAGTTATAACCAATGCATCGGCCTCTAAAAAATGTTAGTTTTTTAAATGGTGGGTATTGTAGCAATGACCTTGAGTACAATGTTTTGTAAAATGATTTTTAAAGAAATTGAATGTTTCATTATTTATTATCCATAGGGTCATGTTCCAAACTCTCATTCATAATAAAACCGTTAATTCCGTTTGATGTTGAGTGGATACCGGATATTGATTGTTTTATGAAATATTACAGAATTCTAGTACCACTTCGTACACCATTTGACCATTGCTTTTTTGACAAATTTCTTTAGTTGTAAATCTTCAATTTAAAACACTTTTTTTTTGTTGCAATCTAGGTATATATGTAGTTCCTCATCATCCAAGGGCCCAACTTCAGCCAACTTTTCAAAATTCACTTATGATACATAAAGGATTCAAGCTCTTGAGTTTCTTTAGCTTTAACATTTGCAATCCATTGCTTTATTCCTTGTTTTATCGCCTTATTGATAAGGCTTTTTATTTCTAATCAAGAGGTCCAAATTGCGTTAGTAGCATGTATAGATAGGTGGTTCGTAGAAGTATGTGAAAAGTTTATTTATGAAAAGTTATTATATTATAATATGATAACCTTGTAAATTTTATAATTTACGAAAATTACCTCTAAATCTGGTGTCTCTTTTATATATGATATGTTGTTATTCTCTCACGTAATTTTATTATCGGTGAAAATTAAGTTAATTTTGGTTTTAAAACTAGAAATTAAACCCGCGTGATGCGGTGCGTTTTGTCACGACCCGCCAAAACGCAGATCGCAACACCCTAATTTTTATCGATTAGGGGCACTTATGAAGCATGCAAGGCTGCCCAGAACACTCCGGAACAGCCCACATAATTCTGCAGCAACATTGCAGCCTTGGAAGACTCTAGAACGTCCCACGACATGCTAGAAACCGGGCATAAAGGACTGCTATGAACAAGCAACTTGTGCAGCCCTAAAAGACCCTAGAAATCTCTAGAAATCAATACCATCTTCAACCATGGATTCTCCATGGAGGAAGCTAGATAGTTCCTTATAAATATCTAGTGATAGATATTTTGTAGCATGCATAAAATATTATATACATACATCTAGATATAGAACAATCTAGAATACATGTAACTAGTATAAATAGGTTGGTGGTGCTTCATTTGCACACACCTAAGTTCCTTGTATCATCAAAGCTTTGTACTTGTGTTTGTTGTAATACAAGCTTATTACTTGTGTTGTAATCATACACAACAAGCATCTTACTTGCGCACTACAAATCTAGCGTTCCCTTGCAAAGACTTCCGCTGCATAAACCATCCACTCGAGATCGAGCAGGCTGACTTAGAACGAATCTAAGTGCCGCACGTGAGCTGATCCGATCAGTCCGTGATAGTTTGTTGACTTTGTTATATGCGTTTCGAACAATTAGATTGAGGTGGTTAAGTACATAAAAGAAACATATGTATATGCAATGACTAGGTCCAGAAAACAATTATATACCATATCTATATTCTTCAATCGATATCACTTTAATTTTTAACGTTACTAGGATGATACCCAAAAAAGATCATATTTTGAATACAAACTTGTTTTTAACATAATTAATAATTTATGGGGCGATGTCAAGAAAATAATTAACATAATTACAAATAATTTTTTTATATAAAAATGTATATGTAATACATAGGGTTAAAGTTAAAACCTTAGAAATTTGAGAGGGTAAAGTTAAAACACACTACAAGAAGGGAGACTAATAGCGGTGACAGATTTCGCCGCTATTGGTGGGGTTTGTCGCTGCTATTAGTAATAGCGGTGACATGTCGCCACTAATAAGTCGCCGCTAAAAATTCGTCGCTATTAAGGTTATTAGCGGCGACACAGTCGCCGCTATTTGTGTTTGTTAAGAATTCCGGGAAAAGGACTATTAGCGGCAACATTTGTCGCCGCTAATAGTCCATTTTTTGTTTTTTTTTATTTTTTAATTTCCATTTTTAATAACCGAATAAACTTGTATATAAAAATAAACCCAGATTTCTCAATAACACAAATAACAACATACACATACAAATAATATTAAGAAGTCCACTACGATTGTTAACTAATTAAGTATGCTAATACATTGTTTAACTTCAACATTAACTGTCGTTAAGACAAACTTAAACTACTTAAACCGCTATCCTATTCATCTTCCTCGTCCGAATCATCTTCATCAGCTTGTTGTGTAGCTTTTTGAGAGGCAATAGATTGAGTCATTTGAGACATAAAATTCGCATTTTGAAATAGACTTGCGATTTGAGCCTACAAAACAAAACATACATTATAAGTTGTTGTATTAAGTGTGTTTGTATCATTTTGACGTGGTTTTAAGTCATTTTTACCCATTTTGACCCGTTTTAAGTCAAATTAACGTGTTCTTAACCATATCAAGTGTGTTTGTATCATTTTGACCCATTTCAACCAAAATGTACATAATTCAACTTAAATTTACCCATTTTGACCCGTTTAAGATAAACCAACAATGATACACTTAACACCTTCAAGTTTAAGCACTTTAAGTTTATTTTTACCCATTTTGACCCGTTTTCAGTCAAATTAACGTGGATTTAACTATATCAATTGTGTTTGTATCATTTTGACCCATTTCAACCAAAATATACATAATTCAACTTAAAGTTACCCATTTGACCCGTTTAAGATAAACCAATAATGATACACTTAACACCTTCAAGTTTAAGCAATTAAAGTTTATTTTTACCCATTTTGACCCCTTTTAAGTCAAATTAACGTGGTATTAACCATATCAAGTGTGTTTGTATCATTTTGACCCATTTCAACCAAAATGTACATAATTCAACTTAAATTTACCCATTTTGACTTGTTTAAGATAAACCAACAATGATACACTTAACACCTTCAAGTTTAAGCAATTAAAGTTTATTTTTACCCATTTTGATCCGTTTTAAGTCAAATTAACATGGTTTAACCATATCAAGTGTGTTTGTATCATTTTGACCCATTTCAACCAAAATGTACATAATTCAACTTAAATTTACCCATTTTGACCCGTTTAAGATAAACCAACAATGATACACTTAACACCTTCAAGTTTAAGCAATTAAAGTTTATTTTTACCCATTTTGACCCGTTCAACTTATATAACTTTAATACCTGTGAAAGTGTCTGAGGTATTTGTTCCTGCTCATGGACAAACGAACTCGACCCTGCAGATGAAGACGGTTTACGCCCAATCCCTCTAATATGTCTGTGGCGTTCTCCCAAAACCGACTCAAAAACTTCGACCTCATTCGGCGTTGATGAACAATTTTCTTCGTTTTGGGATTGACTTAGCTCATCAAACCGTCCTTTGAGCTGATTCTATATTAATTAACAAAAAATGATTTAATATATATATACACACAAAGGTCCCATATTTAATATTTCAAAACTCTACTTTATATAAAACTTACATATTGTAGCTCTGCTATCTCCGTATCAAAGGTCCCATCTTTACTAGTATGAGCATTCTGAAACGCCTCAAGTCTGCTCTTATTATGTTTAACATTTATAAGTATATATATATTAAATAAATACTTGTATACATTAATACACATACAAATAATTAAAACATTACCTTCTTGTAACAATAACTACTATACGATGTAGTGTCCCCATGATGAGTGTATTGTTGTAGTTATCGGTTTGCTTTGTTTGATGATGAGGCTTGTCTGTGTCCGTCACTTAAGAAAAAATCAATTGTTTTCCTTCAATTTTCATGATTCATTCCTCTTGGAGGGTTGAGCCTTGCTTGTTCCACATCTTCATATTCTCCAACACGCTCAAAGTGTCTATTTGCATTGTTTTTTCGATCTCTGAATCGTTATAGATACACAGAACGAATGCCACCCTCAATCTGAGCGCGTTCACGATCTCGCAAAATCTCATCAAAATCAAAGCGTCGCTACATTTAAGGTAAACAAAATGAAGTTAGTTAAATAAATACCGAAAAATAAACATAAAACATATAAAAGTTACCGCCATATGCTCCTCCAACGCATTTTTCTGAGCATCTGAAAGATCAGTCCATGAACGTACATTAAAAGGATAATTAGCCTCCATGTATATCCCCACCTCACGAACAAACATATCATTAAGTTCACCAATCTAAACATCTTAAAAACTAATAATACATAACAATTAATAACATATAAAAAAGTTTTAATGAACCAATCTAAACATCTTTCAACCATTTAAACAAAAAATATACATGAAATGCATAAATATATATATAACAATTTTCAACTAAATTTTAAGTAACTAAATAACAAATACATCTACTTCAAACCTACAACATACTAAGCATCAACATCTAAACATCTTTCAATCAATTAAACAAAAAGTCTAGATCAAATACCCAAATACACCTAAACTCAACTAAAATTTAAGTATCAAATTCTATTTATCAAATTCATAACAACTACTCTACATCAAATACCCAAAATACCTAAATCCATCTTACTAGTTCATCATTTTCAACCCAAAATACCTAAATCTATCTTACTAGTTCATCATTTTCAACCCAAAATACCTAAATCCATCTTAGTAGTTCATTATTTTCAACCCAAAATACCTAAATCCATCTTACTAGTTCATCATTTCAACCACACCTAAAAATTACACAAATCCTACTAAAAATTATGTTCAACCTACTAAATATACAAATCTAAACATGTTTTAACTATACATAAACATAAACAAACATAAATTTGTGTTTGAACCAAAAACAATTACCTTCTAAGAAAAAAATCAAAACTAAAGATATTAGCGGCGACGGTGGTTGAGATCCACGGCAACAGCGGCGACGGCGGTGACCTGGCTTCGAGGATGACGTTGAGAGGGTGGTGATTGTCGGACTTTGAGGGAGCTAACTGGAGAGGGTGGTGATGACCGGAGGTTGAGCAAGATGATGACCGGAGGTTGAGGTAGATGATGACCGGAGGGTGAGGAAGATGATGACCGGAGTGGTGGCGGTGAAACGGTGGTCGTCGGAGGTTCAGCAGTGGTTCTCGCGGGTAAGGAAAGTGTGGTGTGGAGGGAAAGAGGGGGAAAAGGAGGGCAATCCCGATTTTATTGGGTCCGCACCCTTTAGCCGCTAATAGTCTTGCATACGATTAAACCAGGGCTGTTAGATCTGGCGCACATTCTACGGCCAGATCTAAGTTTAGAAACCCCAGACGGATCGTTGACTAATAGAGGCGACTGTCGCCGCTAAAGGTGTCGCCGCTATTGCTTGTCGCCGCTATTGGTGTGTGTCGCCGCTAATGGCCACCTTTCTTGTAGTGACATTAAACTTGAAGACTAAAGTTGAAAATTTAGAAACGGATGGCTAAAGTTGAAAATTTAGAAACTTGAAGACGAAAGTTATAAACTCATTTTTAACGGAAATTTGTAAAACTTCTAACTGAATAAGATTTATTTCATATTTTTTAACTTATTTTGCTAAAATTAGATTCATTTAAGATATTCTAGTACTTTATGCAAAGTTCGGATCTTTATAGATTTTTTTAACCGCAAATGTACGACTCTAATTTAAAGGATATTATCTTAGTCGGACTTATCTATCTGTTTGTTAGCCAGGACTGCGCTTCCAACTTCCTTGGGAGGAAACCCACAAGTGAAAAAAATTCCTGGCCCAACGCAGAGCATATTTGCTCTTAGTAAGATTTGAATCCAAGACATTCATATTCTAATTATCTTGGTAATCTCACTGTAATCACTTGGGCTAAAGATTTGATCATAATGATTATTTTTTTTGTGGCATGCTTTAATACTGTCAAGGTTTATATACATCTTCAAATCTAGAATGTTGAAGTCGTTGAAACTCCCTTAAACTCTTGATATTGATTTGGTTGTCAAAGAATATGTCAAGGTCTTCCGTTGTTACACTGTCGGGTCTTATTAATGACAGTCGATCTTAGATTATACGTAGTGGAAATTATGGGGGCTTCAGACATGATCACATGGACACAAATGTGGCTCCAAACACCATTACAAGATAACTAAAAGGGGCTCCAAACACCATTACAAGATAACGAAAAGGGGCTCCAAATACCATTACAAGATAATTAAAAGTAGCTCCAAACTCACAGGACTGCAAGCTCTTAACAAGCGCCAAACACTACATTTTCTATATTGTTTCATCAATAGGGGTTCGAACGACAGTTAACCACTACACTTAATTTAAAAATAACTTTAGTAAAATGGTATTCACATGTCATTTAAATTACAATTTAACTAAACAATCGCTATGTATAGTCTTATATAGAAATCAATTTTCAAATTATGATTGTAATTATCTACGTTCAATACATGATATTACCATGATATTGTTGGTGACTCTTTGTTTGGTAAATCTGTTGAATTTTATTTAGTGCCTTTTTGCAGTCTACTATGTGGACCTGAATACTTGCTCAATTTTGAACCGCAAGTCTTGTCCAATTATGATGTACCTGGGCCACCGATTGATTAAATACTTAATAGTTAATTGAGCAAATATATACAACTAGTTTTATGTCCGCCGACCGCCGCGCGTTGTAGCGGCATTGTAGGCGGACCGATAAAGTATAAACTAACAATCGTCCAGAATTGTCTCCGAATTAAATATACGTCGAACCATAAGTAACTTGAATTTATAACATTGAACAAACATGTATTATGCTTGACATGCCTCTTTTTCAAACAAATTCATGTCGAAAAGTGGATAAACTCAAAACGTACATAAAAACACATAGGTTACAATCGTCCGGACTCGTTGTCAAAGCAGCATTTTACAAAAAATTTAAGAATTGTTTTGTAGTGAAGGTATCAATTATTATCATTATTAAAATTAATCTTGTATTTATCTATTCTTCTTCCATACATGTATTTTGAACACACAAAGTCAAGAAACTGATCCATTAGCATAAGGAATTAGTCGACAAACTTAGGAAAGTCAACATTAATCATATTAAGTAGCAAATAGCAATATGTATGTATAGGAAATGTATCTGTCAAAACCTATAGCAAAGAAAACCATGATACCACCAAGTGAAGAAAATTAACCACTTACCAAAAAGATTTGTACATGGAATGTATCAACCCTTGTATAATTGTCAAACCCTAAACAAAAGGAAATGACAGAAGACAATCAGGTTAAAATAAAGAAATCTAACCTCACACTAACAGCATTGGTCCGTCTCCCATCTCCGACCACCATTTCCCGCCGACGAAGAACTTTGAATAGTCATTTTCAGTCTCATGAACAAACTCCGATCGTAATCTCCTTATTTTCTGGATCCAACATGTAGTGTAAGTAGAACACATTTTTATGAACTCATGTGCCGACGAATCACAGTCTCCGACAACCGCATGCAAAACTATCGCTAATCTTCGGTACGCCTTCTTGATCTCCATCATATCGATTTCGATTTGAATCCCGAGTACTTCGTATAGTGACCAATGCTAGCAATGCGTTGAGATCTCGATGTATTAGACGTAGGTTAAGAGTTAATCTAAGAAAAGTTATTATATTATAATAAGATAATCTTGTAAAATTTAAAATTTATGAAGATTACCTCTAAATCTGGTCTCTCTTTTATATATGATATGTTGTTATTCTCTCACATAATTTAATCATCAGTTAAAATAAGTTAACTTTGGTTCTAAAACTAAAAATTAAGCCTGTGTGATGCGGTGCGTTTGTAGACTTTGTTATTGTGATAACCCTAAACCAAGGTTAAGTAAATTTAACACTTTAAGAATTTCTATAAATTGATAGTACATACTTATACCTTATTAGAAATTATTAAATGAATTTATGTGTTAACTTTATATAAAATCTTTATATATTTTTGTATGATATTATGTGAGCATGCATGCATGCGTATGTGATACTTGTGCATACATATGAATTATATGATTATCACCTTAGGATTATAGGTTAGTTAGTTAAATGCTAAATGCCTTAACCCTATGTAATGTATTAAGACTTTAACTTAATCAAACCATAATACATCAAGTTAACCTTATATCAAAAACTAAACCAAGTCTCAAATACTTAAACACTAACTAAAACACCCACTTAAACACTAGTATCGGCTCAGTAAGATACTAACTATCCTAGATTAATCACTAATCATCCAACTAACCTAACTTAATGACTAAGAAAGTCATTAGTACCATAACTTGACACCTAGCCAACCCTTACACGTATCACCTCCTTAACCAGCCACCTAGAACCTAAATGGCCACCTAATGACCCTAAAAACCCCACCTCACCAAGCCTAGGATAGAGTTAATGATGATGATCTCTACTATCTTGAAGCTCTCGGCCGATGGAACCACAACCACAACACACCACAACCGGAAACCACCACAACCGCCACCATCACTACTCTCGGCCCTCTCTCTCTCCCGATTCACAAATCACACCACCATCAATCTCTTACTCTCGGTCCTCACATCACTCACCCAACTCCAATCATCTCTTGTTTTCTTTCGGGTCCAACACCAACCGATCATCCAAGGCATCATCTCAAGTTTTCATTAACTAGTTGGATCAATACTCCAAGCTCAAGAACCACCTTACCAAGTAGGTCATCAAGGATCTAGCCAAGCAACTCCCTTAAGTCTTTCTTCACCCCCAAACAAGGTCAGATTCTCAAAACCTATAACTAACAAGTTTAAGAAATGTATATGTGTTTAACTAAACACATATAAACCAACCCTTTAAGAATCATCAAGGTTATTTGCAAAACCTCATGAACATATGATTTTATTTAAAATCAGTAAGAAAGAGAATTCAAGAACTGAGAATTGAAGATTTTTATAAAAATCAAAGATTTAATACAAAAATTAAAGGGTTGAAACATAGATCTTCTTGATGAATTGGATTAAATACTTAAATGACTTTGATTGTGGGAATAAAATTAGGAACTTATTAGAAAATATTAGAAATATTAATCTGTAATTTATGGGGTAATAATATTGAATATATTAATTTATATGATTAATTTAAAGAATTGAAAGAAAATTATTAAACAGTAGATCCAAACCTGATAAAAATCTGGAAAAATTATATAATAACCCTCATATTTTATAGGAGTTACAAAATAAATTTCGTGACTAAATTCACATGTATGACTGTGTTTTATATTTTTGAATATTTTGTAAATAGAAAATTAAAAGAAATAGCAAAACAGTGAGATAAATTATGGAAAATTATATAAATTATGATATTCAGAATAGAACAGTGTGTATAAATTTCGTTATTTTTAGAGATGTTTAACTATTTCTGCCAATTAATATGAAACTTGTAAAAATTCTAGTAATTTGCCTGTAATGAGTTATTACTCTGAAATTTTATGAGATAATATAGATTTCAAAATATTTATGCTGGTAAATGTTGGTAATTTTTGGATAGCAGTAGCTATTGGATAGAAATTTTGACATAATTAGTGATTTAAATGCTGAAAATTTTAAAGAAATTAGATTTATTCTAACAATAATTATTTTATAGGAATTATTTGACTTATTGGCTGTAATTAAGGTGAGTAACATGGGCCCTTTTTTATTTATAAATTTTTAGGGGAAAAAACATACTGTTTGTGTTGAATTTGATGCATGTTTTAGAAATTTGATTTGTTACTGTCATATTGACACAACCATTGATTCTGATGAGGAACCGTCAAATAATATAGGTAGCGCTACTTAGAAAATATCAACCTGCATATGCTGAGATAAGGGCAACGGTGTTATATTATTTGATTATGTGATTTGTATTTGATAGTTATGAATCACTTGACATGTGTGTGGGTTTGGTTGTGAGTTTGATTGTATTGCATCAATTCAAAATGATTTATATTGATCAAACCTATGTTCTCACCAACTGTTTGTTGACTATTTTGAGTATGCTTTTTCAGGTCAACGAAATGTATTATAATCTCGTGTATACCTTCAACATGTATAGTGATCAGCACGACTATTTAGGGAAGATGTGCGTCGGGTTGACTATTGATATGTTTGACTTCAGTCTTTATGTGGACATTCACGTTCACTACTAGCTGAAGATTATGTGATATGTTGAAGAAGTATATTTTGAATAGGATTATAAATGTATAAGTCTAAGATGTTAGACTAAATTTTGTATCATGAAATCCTATAAATTATAAACTAATGAAACTAATGTTTAGTTTATTGATGTGATTTGTATGTCTTGTTAATCAATGTGTTTTGAATCGACGAGTCACACCCAAGCATTTCACGCTTCCGCCGGGATGTGACAGTTATTTGTGTTGCAAACAATTAGATTGAGTTGGTTAAGTATATAAAAGAAGCATATGTATCTGTAGTGACTAGGCCCAAAAAACTATTATATATCATATCTGTATTTTTCAATCGATGTATTTTTTATGGTACTAGGACGATATCCAAAACAGAGCATATTTTGAATACATACTCGTTTTTAACATAATTAATAATTTATGGGGCCACGTCAAGAAAATAATTAAAAATAATCACAAATAAGTTTTTTTAATGAAAATGTATGAATACACAGAAATTTGAGGGGGTAATTTTAAAACTTTAAATTTGAAGACTAAAGTTGAAATTTTAGAAACTAAAGCCTAAAGTTTATGCAAAGTTCGGATATTTATACATTTCTTTTTAACCGCAAATGTACGACTTTACTTCAAATGATATGTCTTATCTTAGTTGAGCTCATCTATCGGTTTATAAGCCAGGACCGCGCTTCCAACTTCCTCATGAAGAAACCCACAAGTGGAAAACAAATCCCTAGCAACTTGAGCTAAAGATCATTAGTCTTTATAAATTGATTGGATAGTGATTATTTTCTTTTGTGACATGCTTTAATATTGTTAAGGTTTATAATCTTCAAATCTAAAATGTTGAAGTGGCTGAAACTCACTTAAACTCTTGATATTGATTTGTTTGTCAAAGAATATGTCTATGTGACATCCGGTAATTTTCCGTTACCAAAACTCTGTTAGTTTCGTTAGGTCTTGCACATACGTGTCATAAGCACAAACTAGTTGTTGTTGAATGTTAGTAACTTAATAATAATTAATATTGATTAACTGATAATAACTTAATTAATAATTTTGATTATTGATATGTGAGTATGTGAATTATGAATTTTAAGTATATTTCTAGATTTCCCTTTATAATGTGATCATGTGTGATGTTTGCTAAATGGATTTTATACTTGTTGATTAATAATAATTCATGTATTATGAGATGAGATATTATTTAAAATTATAAAAAAATTACTTTTACAATTTATAAAACAATAAAGGGTTAATTAAGAAATTCTTACCATATATAAACTAAAATCAAAACCCTAGCCCCTCCCCACACCCCATTTCTGCCGAGCACTCCCACACCACCCCATATTTTGCATTTTTTATCAAGAGTAACACAATCCAATTGATTTTAGCTTGGTTTGATCATTCCATTATGATAGTAAGCGCCATACTCACTCATTACACGATTAAAGGTGAGATTTTGATTAGTTTTTCATGGTTTTTTATTCTAGAGCAAACCCTAGTTCAATTGGGCTTGATATCTCGAAATTGATGTTATTTGATGATGCTATGATGTTAAATTTTATTGTATTGATGTTAGTTTACGTGGGTTATGCCCGAATTATATATTTAACGTCTCGTTCATACGTTACTATAAGATGAAACTTGAATTCTTGAGAATTTCGACTTTGATGATTTATGGGTGTTTATTATGCTTAGATGCACGCTATGAACTAGATTAGGCATAAATTTGATGAATCTACGATTGAATGGATGATATGGTGGTTATTGTTACTTTCCCGTAATGGAAACTTTATTGATATGTTCGAATTGATCTTGTGAATTGGGCATGCACGTTGTGTTAGGATCATGCTAGCTTGCTTGTTGATAGTGTCTAATGTTTTAGAATGCATTAGTTAGATTATTTGGATGCTATGTTCGTATGTTTGAGAAATTTAGGGTTCATGAAGGAAATTTGCAATGTGATGAGTTGTGTTAAAGGTTATGGTTTTTGTGTTTGGATTGTAGTATGTGATTATTGTGTATGTTTAATGTGGTTGATTGGTATGACTCATGTTGGGAATATGATGATGAACATCATACACGCATGTGAATCTGAGGTCTCCACTTAGTAGGATTGGCGTGGTTTAGGATGTGACGTAGTGAGTTGCTTTACATGGTATGTAGTGCGTGATTAAACTCAATATGTGATTAGATAGTTGGAAATTAATTTTATTTGTATTGAGCTTGATGATTTTGAGGTTCGCATTTTTGTATGATAAGCTTTTTAGTATCATGATCTTGCTAGATCTTAAGGTTCATTATATGATATACATGCATGGTTTTGCATGATAATCATGGATAATGAATTATTAAACTTGATTAAACAAGATTTCACTTAAAAGTCACCAACGGGTCAAATGAGTCAACTGGGTCAATGTTTCCAAATCATCTAAGTCAATGTGTTTGATTGAGAACTTCGGGTTTATTAAGCTATTTTGGTTACACATACTTATGTACTCACATGTTCTAGGTAACCTCTAACGGGTTGTCTTTCCAGTTATTCCTAGCTTTGCTTTTCTTGTTCGCTTGCGCATCAGGTGAGTTCAATGCCCTACTTTTCTATACACTCTCTTTTGGGGAGAAAGCATACCTACTTTTACATATGCTTAAACTATTGTAAGTTGTGTATAGTATAACGTAGTGTGATATACCATTGAAAGTCCTAACACTTTCGGATCGTGTATTAAGGAAACTAGTAGGAAATCTTAGGTAGTACTACTGGGCCTGACAAGACCCACCCATACGACTGGAGATCAAGCAGGTGCGATATCGTCCTAAACAACTAATATTGTCACAACTTGGTATGTCGTGGTGGAAGGCAAATAAACGAACACTGTCAGCTTTGATCACGAAATCACTATTGTTATTACTTATGAAATTAGATTAGCTATCTATTTTTGTAAGGCCCCGTTCCCGGGACGCTTACAGTTGGTCATTCATCGCACATAAAACATATAATTACATTGCGTTAAGAAAAACATTGCAGCGGAAACATTCAAAAATGACATCACGTTTCATTATAATTACTTTTACCAAATAATACATCATTGTCCGGTTACAAAATTCATGTTTGCATTACTTCACAAAAGCTATATAATTGGATGCCATCCCAAAAGAGCCGAGTAGCCTCGCCGTGCCATCCTCAGCAATCATTTACCTGCCAACTAGAAAATGTAATAAAAGTCAGCGTTGCTGAGTGAGTTCTAGTTTTAATAATAAAACATACTTTACTTTCATTAAAACCATTCCACTTAACATGCGATCATTCAACATATGTATACACAGATAATGTCATTATTATCTTTCATCTCATTCATTATCTTCCATTCTTTTCGTTCATTCTTTCTTCCGAGTCTTTTACGACAACATGGTCGCTCACCTCAATGGCAATCTCAATGATTGCACGCTATCCGAGTCTTTTGCACCCCTAGGGTTGCTCACCCCAATTGCCCATCACAATAGCAAGCTATCCGAGTCTTTTGCAACAACAAGGTTGTTCACCCAAAGGCAACATCACGATAGCACCTTACTCGAGTCTTTTGTAACGACAATGTTGCTCACCTCATAGGCAATCTAAATGATTGCACTTCATCCGAGTCTTTTGCAACACAAAGTCGCTCACCCCAATATATATGCTTGCAAGCCTTTCTTTCGTTCATTCATCATTCATTAATGCATGCATTCTTACTTCATGTTCCTCTTTCATTATCTTTCGCTTTACATTACATAATACTTCATTCATTCATTCATTAACATGACATGTAAAGCCACAAGAAAGATAAGCATACATCATAATAAGGAACATATCATACACATTCATCATCATCATACAGGGCAACATCATGCATTCATAATATGCATAAACATGCAACATCATCATCATCATGCCCTACATGCTCCCTAAAGCCATAACCATCCTCTTACATGCTCTTATGGGTTACTTTACGTCAAAACTTACATCTGCACCTTTCCCGAAGGCCAGAAGTCAAACTACACATTCCTTCGAGTGCAACAGCCCTATTCGGGCGTATGGACACCCTTCAGTCGCATGGCCTCCATGCGACTGAACATCATGCGACTGGACTCATGCGGATGAACATCTATGCGAATGAACATCCAATCGTGCGTATGGACCTTATGCGAATGGGATTACTGCGAATGGGCACCTATGCGACTGACCTCATGCGAATGGACTCATGCGACTAAGCATCTATGCGACTGAACCCTCAGTCGTGCAATCCCCATGCGACTGGACTCCCAGTCATGCGACTGAAGCCTTAGTCGTGCGATTGAACCCTCAATCGTGCGAATGAATCCCAATCGTGCGAATGACCCTCAATCGCCTCTCATTCGGCCGTATGGCCTTCATTCGGTCGCCTAGCCCTAGCTGATGCCGAATGGAGTTCATCCCGAACCCAATCTGCCATTTTCGGCCTCCAAGCTCATCCAAACCCATCCTAAGCCTAAATTAACCCTCCTGGACCTTAGGAATGCATACCATAACACCATACAAGCACGCTCAAGCCCGAAATCATACTCTAAACGCATCATACACATCACACCCAAATGGGTCAAACACATACACACACAAAAACGGGTTTGAACATTTTCCAGCCCCAAAATCAGTTGAAAACAAGTAAAAGTGGGGTCCTAGAACTCACACAATCGAGCACAAAGACAAGAGCTTCGATTTGGCTTGCTACACGACGACTTTGGACACCCGAATCACCCGAAACACCCCTTTTTCCTCTTTTTCTCCTCTTTCTCTCTTCTCTTCTCTAAGGTGGCTGAAATGTGGGGGAAATGGGGAGGGTTGGATGCCCTCTCCCCACTAATACCACCTTATTCCCGACTTTACTTCGTTGGCGAGTTTGGTCCCTCGACTTTGTACTTTATTTTCTTTTCTTTCTTCGCCGGCTTCAAAATAATAAATTTCCGGGTGTTACAAGTCCACCCCCCTTAAATAGGTTTCGTCCCCGAAACCTGTTATTCCTCGAACAAACGTGGATAATGCTGTCTCATTTCTTCCTCAGTCTCCCACGTTGACTCGGATCCCTTCCTATGCTTCCACTGTACACGCATAAGAGGAACCACTTTATTCCTTAGCCTTTTCTCCTTTCGGTCGATGATTGCCACTGGTTGCTCCACATAATTGAGCCGTTCGTTTACCTCGATATCCTCCAGTGGAACAATCATATCTTCATCAGCTAAGCACTTGCTTAGATGAGATACATGGAATGTCGGGTGAATTCCACTTAACTCATCCGGTAACTCCAGTCTATAGGCCACCTCTCCTACTCGAGCCATGATTCGGAAAGGGCCTATATACCTTGGGCTCAACTTGCCCCGCTTTCGGAAGCGAATGATACCCTTCCAAGGTGAGACCTTCAACATAACCCGGTCACCCACCTGGAACTCAATCGGCCTGCGCCTTTTATTAGCATACGACTTCTGTCTGTCTTTGGCTGCCTTCATAAAGGCTTTGATCTTCTCAAGCTTTCGGTCGTAGCCTCGATTACTTCGACGCTTCCCAATTCCTTTTGACCAATATCACCCCAACAAACGGGCGTTCTGCATCTCCTACCGTATAGCATCTCATATGGAGGCATACCAATGCTGGCATGATAACTGTTGTTGCATGAGAATTCGGCTAACGGTAGGTGGTCATCCCAACTTCCACCAAAATCAATCACACATGCCCGAGCATGTCTTCCAGCGTCTGAATGGTCCTTTCTGACTGACCATCAGTCTGGGGATGATAAGCCGTGCTAATATGTAACCTCGTCCCCATAGCGTCGTGGAATTTCTTCCAAAATTTAGATGTAAACCGGGTGTCGCGATCCGACACGATAGACACCGGCACGCCATGACGAGTCACGATCTCCTTGATGAACAGATCAGCCAACCTCTCAGATGAATATGTCTCGCGGATCGGTAGGAAGTGAGCACTCTTCGTCAAACGGTCAACTATCACCCATATGGCATCATACCCTTTCGGGGTACGCGGTAGCTTTGTAATGAAATCCATGGTGATGTGCTCCCACTTCCATTCCGGTATATCCAAAGGTTGTATCTTCCCATACGGCTTTTGGTGCTCGGCCTTCACCTGTAGGCAAGTAAGGCACTTACTCACATACTCCACCACGTCGCGCTTCATACCCGGCCACCAATAATCTTTCTTCATATCATGGTACATCTTCGTGGCACCAGGATGAATGGAGTACCGAGTCTTGTGAGCTTCGTCTATTATCTTCACCCGTAGATCCCCAAAACGAGGAATCCACACACGATCGAATCGGGTCCTAACACCGAACGTGTTTTCACCCAATTCTCCAACCAGACCTCTCATTCTTTCAGAGTTAAGATGATCTTCTTTCAGCGCCTCATCTTGAAACTCTTTAACCTGCTTCATCACATCGGAGGTCATGATCAACTGATAGGCTTTCACCCGAATCGGCTCGGGCCTCTCTTTTCGGCTAAGGGCATCAGCCACCACGTTGGCCTTGCCCGGATGGTAGTGGATCTCACAATCATAATCCTTTAGAAGTTCCAACCACCGCCTCTACCTCATGTTTAGATCCTTCTGCTCAAAGAAGTACTTCAGACTCTTGTGGTCAGTGAATATGGTGCACTTCGTCCCGTACAGATAGTGCCTCCAAATCTTTAATGCAAAGACCACAGCTGCTAGCTCCAAGTCATGAGTAGGATAATTGACCTCATGAACTTTCAACTGTCGGGATGCATAGGCTATAACCTTTCCTCTCTGCATTAACACACACCCCAACCCCGAGTATGAAGCATCGGAATAAGCCACCAGATCTTCACTTCCATCGGGTAACGACAGAACAGGAGCTTGAGTCAACTCGCCTTCAATTCTTCAAACGCCTTCTCTTGAGCTTGACCCCATACAAACTTCACATCTTTTCGGGTCAACTTGGTTAGTGGAGAAGCAATCTTGGAGAAGTCTTGGATAAATCTTCTGTAGTAGCCCGCCAAACCCAAGAAACTGTGAATCTCGGATGGCGTCTTTGGTGACTTCCATTGCATAACCGCCTCCACTTTCGCCGGGTCCACCATAATCCCATCGGGATTCACCACATGACCCAAGAACTGAACTTCGCGCAACCAGAACGCGCACTTGGGAATTTAGCATACAACTTCTCCCTTCTCAACGTCTCTAGAACTTCCCGAATGTGACCGGCATGCTCTGCTTCGCTCCTCGAGTAAATCAGGATATCATCAATAAACACAATCACTGATTTATCTAACATAGGCTGACACACACGGTTCATCAAATCCATAAAAGCAGCTGGCGCGTTGGTCAAGCCAAAAGACATGACGAGAAACTCATAGTGACCATAGCGCGTACGGAAAGCTGTTTTAGGAATATCCTGCTCCTTCACCTTCAACTGATGGTAACCAGATCGAAGATCTATCATTGAAAACCAACTGGCACCCTGAAGCTGATCGAACAAATCATCTATCCTCGGTAAGGGGTATCGGTTCTTCACTGTCAACTTAT
Organism: Flaveria ramosissima; assembly: GCA_025215565.1. Classification (NCBI taxonomy): domain Eukaryota; kingdom Viridiplantae; phylum Streptophyta; class Magnoliopsida; order Asterales; family Asteraceae; genus Flaveria; species Flaveria ramosissima. The sequence goes on from CM046030.1 coordinate 18,335,365, forward strand.
TCAGCTCGCGGTAGTCGATGCACATCCTCATACTACCGTCCTTCTTCTTTACAAACAGGACCGGAGCACCCCAAGGAGAGATACTCGGTCTAATGAACCCCTTATCAAGCAACTCTTGCAACTGCTCCATCAACTCTTTCATCTCGGTCGGAGCCAACCGATACGGTGCCTTGGCAATAGGTTGGGCACCCGGTATCAGATCAATCTGAAACTCGATCTCTCTGTCAGGTGGCACTCCTGATAAGTCTTCTGGGAACACATCTGGAAAGTCACACACAACCGGTACATCGGCTAGTTGTGGTTTTGGCGTATCCACATCCTTTACGTAGGCCAAGTAAGCACTACATCCACACGTTATACACTTTCCCGCCACCGCCATCGAGATCACCTTCGGAATCATAGTAACCCGATCACCATACACCGTCACTGAACTACCGTCAGGCGCCAACAACCGAATCATCTTCTTCGACACACAATGTTCGCCTCGAAGTCCGCTAACCAATCCATCCCAAGAACCAAATCAAAACCACCTAAGGTCATCACAAACGGTCTAACAGGAAACTTATGACCCTCGAGTTCCACATCACAGTTCTCTATCATCTCAGAAATCCTGGTAGACTTACCTATGGCAATTTCTACATCGAAGGGCGCATCAACACATCTACTACTAACAGGCAGCTTAGCACAGAAAGCAGCAGAAATAAAACTCTTACTCGCACCAGAATCAAATAACACAGAAGCTAAAGTTTAGTTCACCAGAAACGTACCGGACACGACATCAGGGTCCGTTCTAGCTTCCTCCTGTGTCATGGTGAATGCCCTGGCGCTCGCCCTCGGTCCATCACCTCCCGTCTTCTTTGCCCCTGAACTCTCAGCCCTCGGCTTCTTACAATCTTTGAGCACGTGACCCTCTTCACCACAGTTAAAGCACCGGACCGTACGACAGTCCTTTGCCATGTGCCCCGCCTTTCCACACCTGAAGCACAAGTTCGACCGCAACCTGCACTCCCCACTATGCTCCCGTCCACATTTACCACACCTTCTCGACCCCGCACCTGACGTGACCACACGGCGATCATCCACCCGTGCCTTCTTATTACCCGTTGAGGCATTACCCCGACCAAACCTCTTCCCCTGCCAGTTCCGGTCACCACCGCTCTTCCTGCCACCATCAGTCACCACCACCATCCTTTCATCATACAGTCTCCCTGCCAAATCCACCGCCGACCTAAATGTGCTCGGCCGGGCGGCAATCATGTGCCTGCGAATATCCGCCGACAAACCCTGTATATACCTCTTGATCTTTCGGGACAGAGGCGTCACTTGATCCGGCACCAAACGTGCCATCTCGTTGAATTTCGTGGTGTACTGTTGGTGTGTCATGGTTCCCGCCTCCAGTTGCAGAAACTCCCTTTCAACCTTATCCATTTCCCGATGAGGACAAAACTCCTCGATCACCATCTTCTTTAGTTCGGGCCACCTCATTCTCCCGATCGCCCGATTACCCTCTGCTTGGACAATGTTGTCCCACCAGCATAGTGCCGAGTCCACGAAGGAGTGGGTGGCAAACTTTACTTTCTGATCTTCTCGGCACTCGCTGATGTCGAGAACAGCCTCCATTTCTCTCACCCATCGGTGAGCAGCAGCAGCATTGCCATTACCGTCAAAAGTAGGGGGCTTGCATCTCATAAACACCCCGTAGTTACAGCCTCGTGCCACCTCCCGCACAGGCTCCTCTTCCTCTTCCTCCTCATTATCGGAGAAAATCGTTTCAGGCTCCGGTTGCTCCCCCGAGGCCCGATTTCTCTCCTTCCTTTCCCCTTCCTTCATAGCCTTGATGACTTCGGTCACCACAGACGGTAAGATTGTCTGCATGACCTGATGTACTTCCTCAACAACAGCCTCCTTTACCGAGGCCCTCAAATTCGCACTCTCATCCCCAGCTTCTGGATGAGGAGTCTCAGGTTCTGCAGGAACCTCTTTCTCAGCTCTAGGCCTTCCTCTTTTAGGGCGTGGTTCAGCAACAGGGCCATCACGGCCTCCACCCCTAGAAGCTCTAGAAGATCTACCACCAGCCATTCTCTATCACACTGAAAGATTCAAACACCAACACGGTCATTCAAGGAAACAACTCAGTTTATGTCAAGTATAGTAAGTTCCTAATTACAGTGGCCAGTTGTGATTAGCCACTTACTATACTCTTCATACCCCAAGTATTACCTGTCCTGACTACATCAGTATTCAAATCTACATACAACACATAACCACATACCATGCGCACATAAACTGGTTAACTTTAAGAAAATACCTGATGGCACGCAGCTACTCCGTTTGGCATCCCATTCCCCTTTCGTCCCATTTACAGTTTAAGTTAAGGTTTATTTTGAAAATTTACCAATTTCACTTAAACTTTGGCTCTGATACCAACTTGTAAGGCCCCGTTCCCGGGACGCTTACAGTTGGTCATTCATCACACATAAAACATATAATTACATTGCGTTAAGAAAAACATTGCAGCGGAAACATTCAAAAATGACATCACGTTTCATTATAATTACTTTTGCCAAATAATACATCATTGTCTGGTTACAAAATTCATGTTTGCATTACTTCACAAAAGCTATATAATTGGATGCCATCCCAAAAGAGCCGAGTAGCCTCGCCGTGCCATCCTCAGCAATCATTTACCTGCCAACTGGAAAATGTAATAAAAGTCAGCGTTGCTGAGTGAGTTCTAGTTTTAATAATAAAACATACTTTACTTTCATTAAAACCATTCCGTTTAACATGCGATCATTCAACATACGTATACACAGATAATGTCATTATTATCTTTCATCTCATTCATTATCTTTCATTCTTTTCGTACATTCTTTCTTCCGAGTCTTTTGCGACAACATGGTCGCTCACCTCAATGGCAATCTCAATGATTGCACGCTATCCGAGTCTTTTGCACCCCTAGGGTTGCTCACCCCAATTGCCCATCACGATAGCAAGCTATCCGAGTCTTTTGCAACAACAAGGTTGCTCACCCCAAGGCAACATCACGATAGCACCTTACTCGAGTCTTTTGCAACGACAATGTTGCTCACCTCATAGGCAATCTAAATGATTGCACTTCATCTGAGTCTTTTGCAACACAAAGTCGCTCACCCCAATATATATGCTTGCAAGCCTTTCTTTCGTTCATTCATCATTCATTAATGCATGCATTCTTACTTCATGTTCCTCTTTCATTATCTTTCGCTTTACATTACATAATACTTCATTCATTCATTCATTAACATGACATGTAAAGCCACAAGAAAGATAAGCATACATCATAATAAGGAACATATCATACACATTCATCATCATCATACAGGGCAACATCATACATTCATAATATGCATAAACATGCAACATTATCATCATCATGCCCTACATGCTCCCTAAGCCATAACCATCCTTTTACATGCTCTTACGGGTTACTTTACGTCAAAACTTACATCTGCACCTTTCCCGAAGGCCAGAAGTCAAACTACACATTCCTTCGAGTGCAACAACCCTATTCGGGCGTATGGACACCCTTCAGTCGCATGGCCTCCATGCGACTGAACATCATGCGACTGGACTCATGCGGATGAACATCTATGCGAATGAACATCCAATCGTGCGTATGGACCTTATGCGAATGGGATTACTGCGAATGGGCACCTATGCGACTGACCTCATGCGAATGGACTCATGCGACTAAGCATCTATGCGACTGAACTCTCAATCGTGCAATCCCCATGCGACTTGACTCCCAGTCATGCGACTGAAGCCTTAGTCGTGCGATTGAACCCTCAATCGTGCGAATGAAACTCAATCGTGCGAATGACCCTCAATCGCCTCTCATTCGGCCGTATGGCCTTCATTCGGTCGCCTAGCCCTAGCTGATGCAGAATGGAGTTCATCCCGAACCCAATCTGCCATTTTCGGCCTCCAAGCTCATCCAAACCCATCCTAAGCCTAAATTAACCCTCCTGGACCTTAGGAATGCATACCATAACACCATATAAGCACGCTCAAGCCCGAAATCATACTCTAAACGCATCATACACATCACACCCAAATGGGTCAAACACATACACACACAAAAACGGGTTTGAACATTTTCCAGCCCCAAAATCAGTTGAAAACAAGTAAAAGTAGGGTCCTAGAACTCACACAATCGAGCATAAAGACAAGAGCTTCAATTTGGCTTGCTACACGACGACTTTGGACACCCGAATCACCCGAAACACCCCTTTTTCCTCTTTTTCTCCTCTTTCTCTCTTCTCTTCTCTAAGGTGGCTGAAATGTGGGGGAAATGGGGAGGGTTGGCTGCCTTCTCCCCACTAATACCACCTTATTTCCCGACTTTTCTTCGTTGGCGAGTTTGGTCCCTCGACTTTGGACTTTATTTTCTTTTCTTTCTTCGCCGGCTTCAAAATAATAAATTTCCGGGTGTTACAATTTTAATGCACTTACTTATGTTTTACAACTGCTATTACAAACTCTTGAACTCACCAACCATCGTGTTGACACTTTAGTATGCTTTTCTAAGGTCGTTATTAGCATCTGGGAACACTCACCAGTCAAGCATAGTTTTGAACATACATTCATTAAGTTTGGCTTTATATTACATTTAAACAATGGTTTGGGTGCGTGTTTTGCGCATTTATATTTTGATATTTTTTTGTTTGAAATATTTACTAAACGCTTTCAAACTTTTATACTCTGAGGTTTATTCTACTGTATTCATATAGAGTCGTTCAGAGTAACTAATGACTTGGATCCTGGTTTGTTAACACGTCTCGTGGTAGAACCCCGCACTTGGAATTTGAGGATGTGATAGTCTAGGTCTACGGTTGTTACAATGTTGGATCTTATTAATGACAGTCATTCTTAGACTCTATGTAGTGGGCATTATGGGGGCTACAAACATGATGACGTGGACACAAATGGACTCCAAACATCATTACAAGATAATTAAAAGAGGCTCCAAACTCACAGGGCTTCAAGCCTTTAACGGGCCCAAACACAACATTTCCTACATTGTTTCATCAATATGGGTTTAGAACACTAGTTTACCACTACACCTGATTTTAAAAGAGCTTTAGTAAAGGTTTTTATCTACGTGTCATTTAAATTAGAATTTAACTAAACAACCACTATGTATTGTCTTATATAGAAATCAATTTTCAAATTATGATTTTAATAATCTACGTTCAATACATAATCTAACCATGATATTGTTAGTGATTCTTTGTTTGGTAGATCTTTTGAATTTTATTTAGTGCCTTTTTGCAGTCTAATATGTGGACTTGAATACTTGCTCAATTTTGAACCGCAAGTCTTGTCCAATTATGATGTACCTGGGCCATCGATTGATTGAAGACTTAATTGAGCAAATACATACAATATTAAGATATGGTTGGTTGAGTGATTTTTTGCAACCACCAATTGCAAATATATTTATTTAACTTTAATGAGTCTGAATGTTAATACATGTTGTGAAACAAGCCCGATGACAAAACAATATGAGAAAGATATATAAGAAAAGGGATGTTTATATCATTGTTTGATGTATTACAATGAGATATAAGGGGTGTATGTATAGGAGTATGAAACCTAATTATTCCATAACTCTAACAACCCTTAAAATAATATGATATCTCTAATTCAAATTTATAAAAATGATCTATACAACATTAATAACCACAATAAATAATATTTATAACACTCTCTCTTGCTTATCAAATTAATATGCTTAGACATACTATCTCGTTAAAAATCTTACTAGGAAAACTCAGTGAGACAAAATCATAGCTAAGGGAAAAATAGTACAGTGTTTATTTCCTTCCCTGATACTTTTGCATCAATTATGTTGCCTCTTAAAAAGTCTTACTAAGAAAACCCAATAAGACAAAACTTAATAATAATAATAATAAATGTCATTATAATACCCCTGTCATTTGAATATTCGTCATTTAAGTGGTGAGTGTTAATGTTCTATGAAGTTGATGAAGACTTATTTAAAATGATTTGTGATTGATTCCTTAATGTGTATTTTCAATAATTTTCTAAAGCTAATCAATGATGTATGAGTATTGAAACTTTTGTTGTCTTTCTTTATAAACAAATTTCACAAGATCAACAATTATGTTGTGTTACATTACGTGCATATGTAACACCAACTAAACTTGCATTTATGAGTTAGTAAATACAAACTCATATATTTGTTCTTTAAAGTTATCAAAATATTTGAATTACTATATCTAATTGTCTTTTCATTAGACACGATATAAATTAATATATATAATCGTGTGCAACTACAGTTTGAAAAAAAATCATGTATAGCTTAACAAGAAACAATAATGCATCAATCTCAATATACTATGATACTTCTAGAACAATACTTTCTTATTTATTTGATAAAACATAAGATTGGAAAACCTTGTAACGTACTTCAAAAGAATACCAATTTTATTCATATTAAATGTTTCCAACATTCTCTTGATAGTAATTTGATTATTGTCTAAAGACACAAATGTTATTTCAACATATCGAGCCATTAAATTGTAATTTCATATTTCAATTCAAATTCTTTTTTTAATAAATTGAAGTCCTTTCAATCTCTTGAGAAGATACAATAATAGTATCAACATATAATACAATATTTGTAAACCTCATTTTTATCTTTAAATAAATACGCATGGAATAACTACATATTATTTATTTCTTTTTTTAGATAATCACCAAGTTGATTATACAAAACTCAACTCGACTATTTTAGCCCATACTCGTCTTGTTAAGTATATATAAATCTATTTCTTGAGATATCAATATTTCCACCATTTATAATCTTTATCAAACTCTTTTCGGTTTTCTTTAATTACTTATGTGCGTATAATCATCAAAAATATTAACACAAAAACTTTCTAATTTAACACATGACTTTTGTACCATATGTAAAGATTACATCAAATAATTTTCCAAAATTCATGTTGCACCATTCTTGTATATAGACTCGTTGAGATACCATAATCATCAAGTATAATTTTTTTGTCTATATGTTTATTGATGCATAAGATTTGCATTTTTAAAATATTTCCAATTATATTTTAAGGACTCAACTATTTTTGAAAACTTATGAAGAGTTTCAACTATATTCAATTCAATAACATTTACATCAACATAATGTATTCAGATCCAAATATATATACAACAATCATAATATTCGCTAGACTTACATTGATTGACTTCACACGTATCAAGCCATCCATATGACCCATATGAATTCTCTTTGAATGACCAGACTAATAATATATTAGAATGTCTATGCATTGTACTTATCACATTTTCTACCATTAACAGCTTACATTAATCTTCATGTGCTTCAAATATATATACTCTTATGAGTGTTCATTAGCATTTTTTAACATACAAGATTTATGGAAGACCAATATGTTCAAATTGATCTTGTGAATTGGTCATGCACGTTGTGTTAGGATCATGCTAGCTTGTTTGTTGATAGTGTCTAATGTTTTAGAATGCATTAGTTGGATTATTTGGATGCTAGTTCGTATGTTTGAGAAATTTAGGGTTCATGAAGGAAATTTGCAATGTGATGAGTTGTGTTAAAGGTTATGGTTTTTGTGTTTGGATTGTAGTATGTGATTATTGTGTATGTTTGATGTGGTTGATTGGTATGACTCATGTTGGGAATATGATGATGAACATCATACACGCATGTGAATTTGAGGTCTCAACTTAGTAGGATTGGTGTGGTTTAGGATGTGACGTAGTGAGTTGTTTCACATGGTATGTAGTGCGTGATTAAACTCAATATGTGATTAGATAGTTGGAAATTAATTTTATTTGTATTAAGCTTGATGATTTTGAGGTTTGCATTTTTGTATGATAAGCTTTTTAGTATCATGATCTTGCTAGATCTTAAGGTTCATTATATGATATACGTGCATGGTTTTGCATGATAATCATGGATAATGAATTATTAAACTTGATCAAACAAGATTTCACTTAACAAGTCACCAACGGGTCAAATGAGTCAACTGGGTCAATGTTTCCAAATCATCTAAGTCAATGTGTTTGATTGAGAACTTCGGGTTTATTAAGCTATTTTGGTTACACGTACTTATATACTCACATGTTCTAGGTAACCTCTAACGGGTTGTCTTTCTAGTTATTCCTAGCTTCGCTTTTCTTGTTCGTTTGCGCATCAGGTGAGTTTAGAACACTAGTTTACCACTACACCTGATTTTAAAAGAGCTTTAGTAAAGGTTTTTATCTACGTGTCATTTAAATTAGAATTTAACTAAACAACCACTATGTATTGTCTTTTATAGAAATCAATTTTCAAATTATGATTTTAATAATCTACGTTCAATACATAATCTAACCATGATATTGTTAGTGATTCTTTGTTTGGTAGATCTTTTGAATTTTATTTAGTGCCTTTTTGCAGTCTAAAATGTGGACTTGAATACTTGCTCAATTTTGAACCGCAAGTCTTGTCCAATTATGATGTACCTGGGCCATCGATTGATTGAAGACTTAATTGAGCAAATACATACAATATTAAGATATGGTTGGTTGAGTGATTTTTTGCAACCACCAATTGCAAATATATTTATTTAACTTTAATGAGTCTGAATGTTAATACATGTTGTGAAACAAGCCCGATGACAAAACAATATGAGAAAGGTATATAAGAAAAGGGATGTTTATATCATTGTTTGATGTATTACATTGAGATATAAGGGGTGTATGTATAGGAGTATGAAACCTAATTATTCCATAACTCTAACAACCTTTAAAATAATATGATATCTCTAATTCAAATTTATAAAACTATCTATGCAACATTAATAACCATAATAAATAATATTTATAACACTCTCTCTTGTTTATCAAATTAATATGCTTAGACATACTATCTCGTTAAAAATCTTACTAGGAAAACTCAGTAGGATAAAATCATAGCTAAGGGAAAAATAATACAATGTTTATTTCCTTCCCTGATACTTTTGCGTCAATTATGCTGCCTTTTAAAAAGCCTTACTAAGAAAATACAATAAGACAAAATTTAATAATAATAAATATCACTATAATACCCCCTCTCTCAATTGAATATTCATCATTTAAGTGGTGAGTGTTGATGTTCTATGAAGTTGATGAAAACTTATTTAAATGATTTGTGATTGATTCCTTAATGTGTATTTTCTTAGGGATGGCAATGGGGCGCGTTTGGGACGGGTTCAGCTTATCCCAACCCTATACCCGGTTAAAAAAGTATGTCCCATACCCGGCCCAAATCCCGTCGGGTATGCATCGGGTACTTACCCGTCGAGTATCGGGTATACCCGTGGGTAATCGGGTATACCCATTTATTTCATAAATTATACCCGTCAGGCATCTTTTCAACAATTCAACCAAATCTCTTTGTCGTTATCAATTTTCGACTAAATCTATGTACTAATGTTTCACTGACTCTCTTATTATATAGGTAGGTTCGAAGACGAATCAAAAGTCTAATTGCCATATTGTTCGACTAAGATATTGATCGAAATAGATGAATATTAGACTTAAAAAACGTGTATATAATATGGTTAAAATAACTAAAAATAAATATTATATATTTAAACTAACAAAATAAAAAACAAAAATCAATTTGGGTATATATCGGGTAAACGGGTATGCCTAATCGGCAAACAGGTATGTTTAATCAGGGTAAACGGGGAGGGTAAACGGGTATATCATGTAATCTCATACCTGTCCCAAACCCATAAAAATTTTAAAAAATAATCCCATACCCGGTTCCGTACCCGCTTACCCGACCCCATACCCGTCCCAAATGTCTCGGGTTTCGGGTATTCCCGTCGGGTTTGAATTTGATTGCCATCCCTGTATTTTCTGAAGCTAATCAATGATGTATGAGTATTGAAACTTTTGTTGCCTTTCTTTATAAACAAATTTCACAAGATCAACAATTATGTTGTGTTATATTACGTGCATATGTGACACCAACTAAACTTACATTTATGAGTTAGTAAATAATACAAACTCATATATTTGTTCTTTAAATTTATCAAAATATTTAAATTACTATATCTAATTTTCTTTTCATTAGACACGATATAAATTAATATATAAAATCGTGTGCAACTACAGTTTAAAAAAATTACTCATGTATAGCTTAACAAGAAACAATAATGCATCAATTTCAATATACTATGATACTTCTAGAACAATACATTCTTATTTATTTGATAAAAGATAAGATTGGAAAACCTTGTAACGTACTTAAAAACTACCAATTTATTCATATTAAATGTTTCCAACATTCTCTTTTGATGTAATTTGATTAGTCTAAAGACACAAATGTTATTTCAGCATGTCGAGCCATTAAATTGTAATTTCATATTCCAATTCAAATTCTTTTTTTCAATAAATTGAACGCGGTTCAATCTCTTGAGAAGATACAATAATATTATCAACATATCTTCTTATTCTAATAAAAAGGTAACTAGGGATGCCACATGTCATAAAATAATAACTAGAGATGCCACATGGCAACACTACATTCACTTTTAACAAAATTTTTCCGCTTCTCTCTCCTATTAAATAACTCAATTAATTACTAATTATTATTTAATTATATTTTTGATTATAAGCTATTTTTAAAAAGATTAAGAAATAGATCTTTTTATTAATGTTTATTTTCTAGAGAAACAAATTTTTATAAAAGAAAATTTTCTACAACGTACACATACTTTTTTAAAACATGAAATATTTTAAAAATGACATTTTTTAAATATGTTTTGTTTTGAAAAGAAATGTTTGATTTATTTTTTAGTAAAAACAAAGAAAGTATAAATATAAATTTTAAAAAGTTGATATCATTGTTTTATTACTTATAGTACTTACTCATACATAATTTAAATCACATATTATTTAATAATTAATAAATTTTATTATATTTAATATTTTATTTATTCAACCCGTGTAATACACGGGTAGTAATACAATATTTGTAAACCTTATTTTTATCTTTAAATAAATACTCATGGAATAACTGTTAGGACCTGGTATTTGAACGAAATACCGAGTGATTGCGTGTCAAACCAACTCAAATAGTGCGGAATCCTATTTGATTGGCGATCCAATCAGTGAGAACACACGATGAATCAATCAAGAATTGAAATCAACGTCAGAAATCGATTAGGAACCGATCTGATGTGTTCTGTGAACTTGGAGAACGATTTGGGAGGCTTCTGGACGGCTAGGGTACGTCTGGAATCGTAATGGGATGAATACTTTTATTTTCCACGAATTGGGTCTATTTATAGGTTAGTATTGTTCAATCGTGCGACTGGGCCATAAGTATGGTTCAGTCGTGCGATTGAACCATGCGGTTGATTCATCCGCACGACTGAGTGTTCAGTCGTGCCATTGAGTCAATCTTATGTGTCAATCATACGACTGATCCAGTCTCCTGTTTCAGTCGTGCGATTGAGTCAATCGTATGAAGTTATTCATGCGTGTGGTCCATTCGCATGGGCCATTCGCATGAGAACTTCATTAAGTTACGTTTGAATGTTTTATTTAATATAACATAATGTGCACTCATTCAAACATTCATAAACCCAATCAATTCAATCACAACTCATTAATGAAATATTAAACATCACATGTAACAAACAATTCATTTCATTTCATTAATCAATACAACTTACATCATAATCAGACAGACAAGATTTATTACATTACTGCTCATGATCTAGGGACATACATGCATCAACAAACTCCCCCTTGGACCTAGATCTATCTATTCTCTTGTCTTCTGCATCACCTCCTTATACTTTTTGTACTTCTCCTCTTTAGTGACTCCTGCGTGTATCTCGAACGCAAAGCAGAGTCGTATAACATTTTGGAACTGGAGTGCTTGTACAATATCTTGTGTGTCATAGAACAGTGGCCACTTGTATAATGTGTAGACATCATTAGCAGACAAGTTGGTTAGCCACATTGGGTCGAATACCCTGATAGTATCCATTTGGCCCTCTTTATTCAACACTATGACAGCTTCAGCGGTTCTCCAATCATAGTACCACCATTTGAAGTGTGGAGTGAAGTCCTGTGGCATTTCCCTGAGAGGGATTCTCGACATAGTGCGCGGAGGACTCCACTTCAGCACAATCTTGGGTTTGCCAGTAATGGCATCAACCTCAGACCTTCTTATATACCTCGTAGGCTGTTGGGGTCTGAAGTTAACCCATCTGGTGTGGTACTCCTTCTTCAGGACAGCTTCAAACCAGCCTGACATCTTTCTTGGGTCAGCATACAGCAGCTTTAGTTTAGCCAGCTGGTTGAGCTCAAAACCCGGTAGAGTCTTCAGATCATGTGGAACCTGAAGTACTCTATGCCCTGCTCCCTCTTAACTGCATACGCGTTAAGGTCATCAAAATAAGCCCATGAGATAATCCTGCCTGACACCTTATGGTGTTTCTTGACTCTGTAGAGCTTGGTGTAGGCATCTCTCTTTGGTGCAGCGCGCTGGGCTCTTACTTCTTCAAAACAGGCAGCCCACTCAGCCTTGCGAATATCTACGTCTGCATTGGAGGCTTGGGCTGTTCCTTCAGTCTTTCCATTTCCTGCTCCATCTTGTCTAGTACCTCAAAAGTATCACTGACTAGGGATTCACCCAGATTGGGGACCACATTTCCCTCGGCGTCAGCATACTGAGGGTACTCTTCTGCAGTAATGTCTTCAACCTCAACTTCATCAATGTCATTCAGTTCCTCATCACTGGTTGAATCAACTGTTGGAGCGTCCTTGACTATTTCATCGGGATTGAGTCTGAACATCTCTGCCAGTTGCTCATCAGACAGGTCATGAATTATCTCCCCTTCTTCAGGGGTATAACTCACAGACCGTCTCACTATCCCTTGTAGGTCAAGAATCATGGTTAATTGAGTCTTGACATTTGAAGGGGAGCAAAGTCAAACTCATCCCTTTGAAAGTTTGGATCTGTTTGATATAAACATTCAACACATAAACCATTAGTAATTAATCAAACAAACTTATATTAACTTAATATATATAAACATTTAATACACTTGTTTTCCATTACATGATTCAAGTACAAAATAAATAAATACATAAAACATCTAATCAGTACTTTTGTCTTGAATCTGGGGCGTGTCGCTCGGAGGAGCAGAAGTAGTGGATGACTGGTCTTGTCGATGCTTAGATCTCCGCTCTTGACCTGAAGCAGAGGCCGATGCAGCCGCATCCCCTCCTTCTGCCTCGTCATCATCATCACGTCCTTCTGTCCTGTCTTCTTTAGTCTCCTCATCATCATCATCTTCCTCATCATCATCCTCATCTTCATCATCATCATCTCCATCATCCCCGTCTCCTTCCTTTAGCTTCAGGGGCTCATCTTTCGACCCCTTCAACCTCAACATAATAGTCTTGTTGGTCGTCTCCAACTCCTCTATACGTTTGACGGACTGAGCCTGCATGTCCTGGAGTTGGGACACCTCGACTCTCTGCTGGTCAATCACCCGAGCCTGCTCTGCCAGTTGCTGAGACTGGGCAGCAGTCAGGTCGGTCAGCTGGCGGATCTGCGCCGCCTTCTCCTCATCCGCAGCAAGCAGACGCATCACCATACGGTTTAGCGCTGAGAGCTGCTCCTCTACCCCGATGTGAGGTAGAGTGAATCCATAAGCATGTGAAGGCTGGGCTGAAGGTCCAGCATGATGTGTGGTGGTGGTGGCAGTGGCAGTGGTGAATATGGGTCGGTGGGCTGATGCTGGTGAAGTAGTGGTGAATGGTCTGGTGGTGGATGGGAAGGATACGGTGGTGGTAGGTAAGGTGGTGGATGTGGTAGTGGGAGTAGTGGCTGTGGTGGCTGTGGTGATGGGTGGTATGTCAGTAGTGGTGGTAGTGGTGGCTGTGGTGCTGGAAGTAGTAGTAACGAAGGTCAAGCGACGCTTCTTCTTCTTCAATCCATGGGGTTGAGCCATCCGCTTCCTCCTAGTCCCGGTGGAAGTGGATGCTCCCCCTGCAGCTCTGCTTACTGAACCCGGAACATAGTTCGGGTCAGTGTCTCTCTCTGAGGAGTCCCTAGGGTGTTCACCAACCACCCTAAGCCCGTGGTCTGTGGGAACAACTTTACTTCCCACAGTCCTGGTGAGGGGCTCCTCATCTGACTCCTCCTCCTCTATATCACCAGTCACAAACTCTTGATGGAAACCGGCCATCTCAGCGACCTCTCCGGCAGTGGCTGACCCCGGGGGAATAACGTCTGAATCAGTGCCTCTAGATGGGGCAGGCATATCATCCCCGGCGTCGCCGCTATCATCATCATCAGAGTCGGTATCTGGTATGGCAATATGCTCAACATCCGACTCACTGTCCTCGTGGCGCCACTTTCTCTTGGCTGGCGCCACATAATCAGCACGGGCCAGATGCCCAAACAACCTCCTGACAGGGGGCTTCACCTGCTTCCCCCTGTATACCTTCATCCGGCCGAGTGTAGTGTCGTCCATAACCTCAAGAACAACAGCATCCTCCTTCTCCTTTGGCAGGGAGGGAAGCTTCTGGTCAATGATCATCTGTAGAAATCTGGGGTACATACAGAAGCCTTCCTTCCCTTTCCCCTCGAGGTTCTCCACCAGGTAGGTGAATATCATCTTGGAGAAGCTGAACGGGTGGTTCAGCACCAACGCAGCATATGCGTTCTGGATCTGGTCGGAAAGCTCGTCAAAACCTCCCTTCCTGGATGCTATACACTTCAGCAGCACGTGCGCAAGGTACTTAAACTGGGGACAGAGGTTACTCTTGTGAGTACCCCAGCATTGATGTCCCCAGAGTACTTGGCTCTCATGAAACATCCTCTAACAGTGAGGGGGTGTAGACGAGTAGGACAATCCGCATCATCCCCAAACTGTAGTACAATCCTCAGATCCTCCTCTGATATAGTGATCGCCTCACCAAAAATCGAACTCCTGATGCAATGAGGCTCAGTGGATCTATCTACAGACGCGCCTTCCCAGAAGGCCTGCTGCACTGATCTGTATGGTGTGCATGGAGTGGATATAGCATGAGCGATCCTGGATCTCTGTAGAAATGTAATAATGCCTGTGAAGTCAGCTGCATTCCTGGATGTCAAATCCAGGTGAGCACATATGTTGTGCTTGGTGCTCATGTTCCATCGACTCGCCATCTGTAACACATAACAATATAAACTTCCGTTGGCTAAGAGTATAATGAAACACTTAGACTTTGAATAAAACTATCTGTCATGCGATTGAGGTTGTACGACTGAAGACAGTCGTGCGACTGGATCATGCGATTGAGGTTCAGACGTGCGAATGACCTCATGCGCACGACTGAGTGTGCGACTGGACTCATGCGCATGTACTCTTATGCGGTTACACCAGTCGTGCGACTGAGTCTCATTCGCATGGTTCAGTCGTGCGGTTAAGTGAATCGCTCCCTTCAGTCGTGCGACTGAAGTTCATCCGCTTGTCCAGTCGTATGACCTCCTGTCCGTTCAATTCAAATTTGCTTTTTCACCAACTTTGAATTTCAGACTTCGTGTTTTGGTTTATTCGACTCGCAACTCATTAGTGTAACACCTAACATCTTTAATTTCATTTACTTGAGTCATTTAGTTAGGTCAAGTTGTCACACAGGTCTTAGTTTTCTATCGGGTCTGATTATCCCGATTCAGAGTCGAATTTGAACGATGTTTTGATGTTTCTTTGTCGCAAATTACCTGTAGAATCGAAGTCAATGATCAGTATGCAAGAAACGAAGGTTTTAAGGAGATCAAATGAAATTTTGGCAGAGTGACTTTAGTCGTGCGAATTAGGGTTTCTTTGAGGGTGATGAGTGTCTGCGACCGACTCCTCTTCTATTTATACTAACCCTAGTTCCAATCGTGCGACTGAGTTCATACGCACCTTTCAGTCGTGCGAGTGGGACTCAGTCGTGCGATTGGGTCAGTCGCCCTTCTCCAGTCGTCCGACTGAAGTTCAGTCGTGCGACTGACTCACTCGTTCGCACTCAATCCTCCGACTGGACTAATCGTATGGGCCATTCGATTGGATGGTCCATACTCATAGTTCATTCGTGCGAATGGACTTCATTCGTATGGTTAGTCCATACGTATGGTCCATTCGTGCGAATGGGTCATACTTAGTTAATTTTCTGCCATTTTTACCAATTTACCTTTAAACTCTTTTATATTAATTAAATTAACGTTATGAGCCTTTGATCATCTCAGACATGATCCTTTTATCTTGAAAACACTTTGATCACCTCAGACGTGATCCTTTTAACCACTTTGGTCACCTCAGACGTGACCCTTTTAAAAACACTTTGTCACCTCAGACGTGACTGATTTAACCTTTCAAAGCACATATGGTCATCTCAGACATGACCTTTTAGTGAGTTGATTCCTTCTGATTTTCCTGATGTAGCCCGACACTTGACTAAAATTAAAATTAAAACAACTAACTAATTTAAAACCTTAAACTAATTACATAAACAAACCTATTTTTGGCTTTTTGTGAGAGATAAATCCAGAGATTGATACTACGGGATTTGGTTCGGGAATAGATAGCTTCAACTTAGATTTATCATATCTGGACCAATTCAATTTTTGGAATCATACAGGCAATTCAAATCATTTGGGACTAGTTATTAAACCTTTTGATGCTCAAGTTCTCGGTGTTCATCCAGAGTCGTTAGCAACATAAGGAAATCATACTGAAACTCTTAGATTTTCACATTGATTTGAACCTTTGAGAATGTAGCCACAATGATTGTCAGTATGTTTGTCCACTTAAATCCATACACAGACTTTTGACACAGACTGGTGACTAATTTAGGTTTAATTATTTCAACTAACATTTGTGGATCCCACACTTATATGGTAATCAACATTCCTCAGGAGCTTTGAGCGGTCTACGGGTATTATTACAAGAAGAGACTATTCTTAGAGCTTTCAAAGAGAAGCCGGTCCTCAGGTCAGTGCCATCGCACAGCAGAGAGGCGGCAAACAACAATGAATTCTAGAATATCTAGGTTATGCTTATCCTCAGGTCAGTGCCATCGCACAGCAGAGAGGCACACAACCTATCTCCTTGTTAGAGCAGATTATTTTATTTTGCACAAAATGCACCAACAACATAAGTCATTAGCTTTATTGCATTTGTCTTTCATTTTTTCTTGCTTTGCTCTAGTTATGGTCATCCGCACACATTTGTGGCGTTTACTTGCTCATTACACCTTATTGGTAATCAACATTCCTCAGGAGCTTGAGCGGTCTACGGGTATTATTACAAGAAGAGACTATTCTTAGACTTTCAAGAGAAGCCTCCTCAGGTCAGTGCCATCGCACAGCAGAGAGGCGGCAAACAACAATGAATTCTAGAATATCTAGGTTATGCTTATCCTCAGGTCAGTGCCATCGCACAGCAGAGAGGCACACAACCTATCTCCTTGTTAGAGCAGATTATTTTATTTTGCACAAAATGCACCAACAACATAAGTCATTAGCTTTATTGCATTTGTCTTTCATTTTTTTCTTGCTTTGCTCTAGTTATGGTCATCCGCACACATTTGTGGCGTTTACTTGCTCATTACACCTTATTGGAATATTGTTGATTGTGTTAACCAGTGATAAGATGGAAGCCCACAGTCAGTTGAACAACTTAGTTTTATCTTGAAATCACCAATCAGGTCTATTTGTCTATTGTGTTGAATCTACCAACATATCATATATGGTCTAGCAGCCTCTAAGTCTACTTTCTTTGTGTCACCTTAGGAGTTGCCAGTTTTCTATCATCTTTCCTTTTAGTATTTCTTAGACTACACAGATTTATACTTTGAACTTTTGCATCTTTCTAAAACTTAAATTTTAAAGTCCCTCTTGATTTGTTCCTGTGTACTATCATTTTCCAAAGGTATTGAATCGGTATCACAGACACAATCTACCTTATTTCAGCTAGCTACTCCTTCTCCCTCATTTTTTTTTTTTTTAATGTTAACTTGCTGACATATTCTCCCCCTAAAATACTAAAATCATTTCTGGTTTAATTATTTTAGGATTTTAATTAACAGCAAAATAACATGAGTTAAATAAAAATAAAATCAAGTAGACATATCAAATTAAATAAAATAAATTTAACTAAACGACATCGGACTACACATTTTCATCATCAGGAATTACCTCACTTTTCTTTTTAACGCCGTTGACCTCTAATAAATATTGAAAACGTGGTTTATCAAAGGCTTTAGTATAGAGGTCAGCGCGTTGAAAATCAGTATTAATTTTAACCACATCAATTAAGTTCTTTTCAAAACAATCTCTTATGAAATGGTATTTAATACCGATGTGTTTGGTCTTAGGATGTTGGACCGGATTTTTAGTTACTGCAATTGCAGCGGAGTTATCAACAAAAATAGGAGTAGATGAGAATTTTAAACCGTAATCCCGCATTTGCTGTTGAATCCAGATGATTTGTGAACAGCAACTTGCAGCAGCAACATATTCGGCTTCACAGGTTGACAATGCAACCGATGTCTGCTTCTTACACTGCCAGGTAACTAATCTTCTCCCAAAGAATTGACACCCCGCTGATGTAGACTTGTAGTTCATCTTGCAGCCCCCGTAATCCGAGTCACTATACGCGGTAAGCTCAAAGTCATCATCATGAGGGTACCACAATCCAAGTGTGGGTGTACCCTTCAGATAACGAAAAATCCTCTTGACCCCGATCAGATGGTTGACCTTTGGTTTAGCCTGATATCTTGAACATAGACATGTAGCATACATAATATCAGGTCTTGAGGCAGTGAGATACATGAGGGATCCGATCATTCCTCGGTACATAGTGGCATCTACTAGATCTCCATTCTCATCAGGTGCTATATCATGATTCGTAGCAAGTGGAGTCCCAGCAGCAGAAGCATTCTCCATGTCAAAGCGACTGAGAATGTCTCCTACATACTTGGTCTGATGTAGAAAGATTCCATTAGGTGTTTGATCCACCTGTAACCCGAGAAAGAACTTCATCTCCCCCATGGCACTCATCTCAAACTCTTTCTTCATTACTGCTTCAAACTCTTTACATAACTCTTCGTTCTTTGACCCGAAGATTATGTCATCAACATATATCTGTACAAGCAGTAGGTCGCCATCCTTTTCTTTAATAAACAGTGTACAGTCAATTACTCCCCTGCGAAAGCCGTGTTTCACAAGATGAGTTGAGAGTTTCTCATACCAAGCTCGAGGAGCTTGATGAAGCCCATACAAAGCTTTGTCGAGCTTGTAAACTCTATCCCGATGGTAAGGATCTTCAAAACCCTCGGGTTGACTTACATAGACTGTTTCTCTGATTTCCCCATGAAGGAATGCACTCTTTAC
This sequence comes from Flaveria ramosissima, assembly GCA_025215565.1. Taxonomy (NCBI): domain Eukaryota; kingdom Viridiplantae; phylum Streptophyta; class Magnoliopsida; order Asterales; family Asteraceae; genus Flaveria; species Flaveria ramosissima. Next base: position 18,354,839 of record CM046030.1, read on the forward strand.
ATCTAATTGGTAGACTTTGATCTTCATGTACGATGCATAGGCAAGGAAGATACGAATAGCTTCCATCCTTGCCACGGGTGCAAACACCTCATTATAGTCAATTCCCTCGACTTGGCGAAAACCTTGAACCACCAGTCGAGCTTTGTTCCTGATAATGACCCCTTGGTCATCCTTCTTGCATTTTAGTACCCATTTAGTGCCAATGACTTTAGCACCTTTAGGTTTATCAACCAGAGTCCATACACCTAACTTCTTAAACTGCAGAAGTTCTTCTTGCATGGCACTCACCCACGCCTCATCATTTAGTGCCTCACTGACATATTTTGGCTCAACCTGCGAGACAAAACATCGATAAGCACCATCATGAATGTATCCTTTCTCCATAACCGAGGCGTAATCAGCTGAGTATAACTGATTTCGGGTTTGTACTCCTGATCTGACATCCCCAATAACATTGTCAAGGGGATGATAGACGTTTAGTCGTGATCCTGGAGTAGTTGGAACAGCCACCTCAGAACCGAGATTATGAACATTTTGTTCTGCATCTGAGGTAGTTGGAGTTTGAGGTTCTGAAGTCGAAGGAGCATCACTCGTAGATGCTTGTGGACTTTCAGGAACTGGAACCTGTTCCTCCTGACTGTTCTGGTCATCTGCTTCAGTTTCATCTTCAGAGGAGGAGTCACTGTCGTCGACTACTCCCCCTGACTGAGTAGATGATTCTCCCTGTGTGCTAGATGGTGTATTCAGAATATCATACATCATCCTAGTAGCTAACTCATCATCCGAGGGAGAGAGAGGTATGTTGAAGGATTTGAAGAATCCATCATAATCGAAGAAGTAGGCAGGTCCTTTGCCTGTAGGTGGCGTGGTATATCTCTGAACGTCGACATTACACCACACTTCTACAAGACCCGTTGAGTTATTGTAAACTCGCTTATTCGGTATGTTGTATCCTAGAAAGATTCCTTCATCTGCCTTCTCGCTGAATTTTCCTTCTTGCGTCTTCTTCAGAAGTGTACACGGCGCGCCAAAAGGTTCAAGATACTCCAAATTCGGTTTGCGTCTTTGTAGTAGCTCATAACATGTCTTTCCGTGGCGCTTGACTATTAGGACTCGATTCAGTGTATAACATGCATTTGCTACTGCCTCATTCCAGAATTGGATAGGCAGTTTCGAGTCAGCCAGCATAGTCCGTGCAGTCTCTATCAAGCTTCTATTTTTCCTCTCAGCAACACCATTCATCTGAGGCGTGTAGGCTGAAGTGAATTGATGAACAATTCCCTTTTCCTTGCAGTATGCCTCCATCCATTGATTCTTGAATTCTGTCCCGTTGTCTGAGCGTACTTGTCTAACTTTTAGCTTGTAGAGAGATTCCAGAGTGGTGACTAATTCCTTGAATGACTCAAATGTTTCTGATTTGGATTTCAGAAACATTACCCAAGTGAACCTTGAGTAGTCATCAGTGACCACAAAACAGTACAAGTCGCCTGCAATGCTCCTTGTACTGACTGGACCAAACAGATCCATGTGAAGAAGTTCAAGAGGAAGTTCTATTGAATGAACTTTCTTTTCCTTATGAGACTTCTTTGTCTGTTTGCCTTTCTTGCAAGCTACACAAAAGTCAGGAAGTTGGAAGTTCTTGACATTTACTCCTCTCACTAAATCCTTCTGAATCAAGTGATTCATCTTCCTTTGACTAATGTGTCCCATTCTCCTATGCCAGGAGATTGAGTCCTTCTCAGTAGCTTTAGATAGAAAGCACTGCACCTCATGATCCGTTGGAGCAGCTGTTGACAGATCCAAGACATAAAGGTCCTTATATCTTGAAGCAGTCATCAGAACTTGGTCCTCTGGAATCATATAGTCTTTCTTCAGCACGTAACACTTCTTGTTGTCGAAGATGACTTTAAATCCTTTATCGCAGATTTGGGAAACAGAAAGTAAGTTATTCTGAAGTTGTTGAACGTAGTTCACCTTATCAAACTTAACTTTCTGATTTCCCACTTCTCCCTGTGCTGTGATGTATCCTCCCTTGTTTCCTGCAAAGGAAACATGCCCTCCTTTTATTTGTTTGACGTTTGATAAAAGGGCTCTATTTCCTGTCATGTGCCTGGATGCTCCGCTGTCTATAATCCACGTGTTAGTCTCAGCGCTATACCGAACACCCTGCACATATCAAGTAAATGTATTAGTTTAGGTTAGGAACCCAAGCCTTTACTGTCTTGGGTTTCCCAGAGGCATCACACATCATAAACTCTACCCATTGACCTTTAGAGGGTGAGGGTAGCTCAGATTCCTTCTTGTCATCAGTATCAGACACACAGGATGACTTCTCTTTCCATAAGCCAGATTTGTGCAATGCCTGTTTATGATAAACAGTCGTCTGGCTTACAGGTTGACTTTAGGTTCACTAGATCTTCTAGGTGGAGTTAGAGAACTCCTCTTAGAAGACCTAGGTCTAGAGTCCTGAAGATCAATCTTCTTCCTAGGTGTCTGATAGAAAGGACAATAGGAAGCAATGTGTCCACATTCTCCACAGTTGTAGCATAATCTGCTATCAACTTTATGAGTAGACTTTCTTTGTGGAGAAATGCGTGACACTTTAGGAACATCAATCACTTTAGGTTTTGACTCTTGCATGTTTGATGTTTTCTCTGGTTTAACAAATTTAACTGTTTTAACCTGTTTAACTTGTTCCACTTTTTGGTTAACTGGTTTTTGACTTGTAGCATGTGAAAAATTAACGTTTGAAGTCTTTTTGGGTTCTGATTTGACTCTGTTTGACCCTGACTTTAAGTTAACTTTTCAAATTCATTTTCCAGATTAACACAAGGCAATTTACCCTTTGCCTTTGAAGTGGCCTCCTTTTGTTTCTGTCCAGATTCAGTAGATGAACATGATGTGTCTGGATCAGTAACAAGAGGAGTGGTCACCACATGATCCTTGATTGGGTTGTTGTTTACTGGTTTAGACTTGGTGTTCATCAAGGTTTCAGGTGGTGGTGGAACCACTTTGTAGCCTAATCCCTCCCCATTATTCCTTTCTCTCACTAAGTGTTGAACTATGTGTGAAGAACTAGTCCAACTATGCAGTTTCTGTTTTAAGGAGTTAACTTCTACTTCTAGAACTGCCTTTTGCTTCTTAGTGTCCTCTAGGGAGTTTAGATAGTACCTAATGTCATTTGCTTGGTTAAAGGCAACTACTTCGGTTTCCCTAAGCTGTTTTGTCAATAGGTCTATCTTTTCTTTATAACTATGCTCATTTTGTTTTAAACTCTATTGGCCTCAGTGCATAGTTGTAAATCTTTTACTAAGTTATCATTGTGATCTAATAACCTAGCAAATTTTTCATCAATGCTATTCCTAAACATATCACAGTTAGAACAAGCATGATTATTAAACATTGGTCAGTTGTACTTACCTGTGTTGTTTCAGAAGAGTTAGCCATCAACGCAGCATCAGACGTCTCTGGTTCTGGTGATTCTGACTTTTCTGTTTCTGACGTGGAAGTCTCCTCCTTTGGCTTGTAACTGACCTCAGCTGCAGTTGTTTCTTCACTGTGTGACATCGCTATTTCAACTGCTAGATCACCTTCACTCGCAGAATCATCATCAATATCTTCAACACTGGCAATGTTAGATTCTGGTGAGACAAATCTAAAACTCCAGTCCTGTCCTTCATCATCATGAGCAGTCAAGGCTTTTGGGTCCTTGTTTGATGAAGTAGAACTGGAAGCTTGCTTGTCTTGGCGAGTAAAGGATGAGAACGGGTTCCCATTACCCGTCTTCTTTGGCTTGACACATTCCCTCTTGAAGTGCCCTTTCTCTCCACAGTTGAAGCAGGTCACTTTGCTCTTGTCAAATCCAAATGTGGTGTCCTTAGTAGCTATCAAATTTTGTCCTGTCTTCTTAACAAACTTCTTTGCCCTTCGGACAGCGCTAGCTAAGGCCCACATTATATCCATTCTTTCAAGCTCCATTTCATCTACCTGCTCGTAGTCTTCATCTGCCAGATGGCAGTTTCCAATCTTCCCAGCCACAAGTCCATCATATGAATGAACTACTGCGGCTAGAAGATCCATATGCTCTCGTGCTACTTCTACGGTCACATTACCGAGGTTCTCGGTCTTCAATTTGGTAGCACTTGCTTCTGATCCAATATAGTGGGTACAAGATGACCCTGACGTGTCTGATCCAGAAGGAGAAGCATGTGAAGGACCTGACGAGCTAGACACAAATGCTGTCTGGAGAGGTGCTCCAGATGTCTTAGCTTGAGGCGTGGCGTTGTATAAAGCTGGATTCTGTGTGTACGCAGACTTTTGAGCTCTATACTTCATCCTAAGAGCTTCTTCACGCAACTTGAGAATGAAGTCATTTATATCCAACTTTATAAGCATTTCATTCTGTCTAAGGTTCGACACGAATGAAGCCCACTTATCAGGCAATCCGTCTGCGAAGTTGCTTACTTTCTCTTCCATAGTCGTTTCCACTCCATGTGTATGCAACTCGCTCATCAAGTGGTAGAATCTGTCTATGACTTCATCTAAACTCTCGTTACCAATCGATGAGAAGTTATCGAATTCCTTCTTTAACTCCTTTGCCTTGATTGCCTTCAATGATGCATTCCCATCATATCTCTTCTCTAGCTCATCCCACAGTTTCTTGGACTGCTTGTTCTCTGAGTACTGGTGGAATATGTCTTTGGGGATTGACTGAGTGATCAATGCATAAACCCTTTTCTCTGCATTGTACTTTACTTTCTGTGCGTCTGTCATCCCACTTAACGTTAATTTTACTCCATCTGCTCCCACCGGTGTACTATAACCAACCTCGATAGCTTCCCACAGATTAGGATCTACTCCATTGAGGTAGATCTCAAAACGTTGTTTCCAGTGGGGAAACTCATCTAAAGTCAAGAGCTTTGGTGGTTTATTGTGATTACCCACCTCACTCTCAAGCAACAGCAGGTTCTGAATTCTTGAGTCCTTCCCAGCAGTAAAGGCTGACATCTGATCTTCCATGGCTAATAAACTTAGAATCTAATCAAATAAACTTTAACTGATGCGACTGAAGGATGCGAATGGTCTTATCGTGCGTATGAACTCTGCGATTGGTTCAATCGTGCGACTGAACAGGGCGAATGGTTCAGTCGTGCGAATGAATCTGGTGCGTATGAGCTATGCGAACGAACGGTTCAGTCGGCCGAATGAGGGTGCGACTAGGTCCAGTCGTGCGAATGAGCACTGCGAATGGAGTCCAGTCGTGCGAATGGATCACTCGTGCGACTGAAGCTGCTGTTTTGCGAAAATTTCTAGGTTTGACGGGTTTCAGCCGTAAAAATTCGAAATTTCGCAAGTCCAAATCGCCTAAGTCTGTAGAAACTGAACTTCGATGAGCAGGGAACGTCCAAGATCACTTTTGATGCTAAAGATTGCGTTTTTCGTGCAAAAACACAAACTTTTATGCAATCTTGATTGAATCAACACGAAATCAAGAGCCAAGGCTCTGATACCACTTGTTAGGACCTGGTATTTGAACGAAATACCGAGTGATTGCGTGTTAAACCAACTCAAATAGTGCGGAATCCTATTTGATTGGCGATCCAATCAGTGAGAACACACGATGAATCAATCAAGAATTGAAATCAACGTCAGAAATCGATTAGGAACCGATCTGATGTGTTCTGTGAACTTGGAGAACGATTTGGGAGGCTTCTGGACGGCTAGGGTACGTCTGGAATCGTAATGGGATGAATACTTTTATTTTCCCACGAATTGGGTCTATTTATAGGTTAGTATTGTTCAATCGTGCGACTGGGCCATAAGTATGGTTCAGTCGTGCGATTGAACCATGCGGTTGATTCATCCGCACGACTGAGTGTTCAGTCGTGCGATTGAGTCAATCTTATGTGTCAATCATACGACTGATCCAGTCTCCTGTTTCAGTCGTGCGATTGAGTCAATCGTATGAAGTTATTCATGCGTGTGGTCCATTCGCATGGGCCATTCGCATGAGAACTTCATTAAGTTACGTTTGAATGTTTTATTTAATATAACATAATGTGCACTCATTCAAACATTCATAAACCCAATCAATTCAATCACAACTCATTAATGAAATATTAAACATCACATGTAACAAACAATTCATTTCATTTCATTAATCAATACAACTTACATCATAATCAGACAGACAAGATTTATTACATTACTGCTCATGATATAGGGACATACATGCATCAACAATAACTACATATTATTTATTTCTTTTTTAGATAATCACCAAGTTGATTATACAAAACTCAACTAGACTATTTTAGCCCACGCTCGTCTTGTTAAGTATATATAAATATATTTCTTGAGATATCAATATTTTAATCATTTATAATCTTTTACAAACTCTTTTCAGTTTTCTCTAAATAATGCGTATAATCATCAAGAATCTTAACACAAAAACTTTCTAATTTAACACATGACTTTTGTACCATATGTAAAGATTACAGCAAATAATTTTTCAAAATTCATGTTGCACCATTCTTGTATATAGACTCGTTGAGATACCATAATCATCAAGTATAATTTTTTTGTCTATATGTTTATTGATGCATAAGATTTGCATTTTTAAAATATTTCCAATTATATTTCAAGGACTCAACTATTTTTGAAAACTTATGAAGAGTTTCACCTATATTCAATTCAATAACATTTACATCAACATAATGTATTCAAATCCAAATATATATACAACAATCATAATATTCGCGAGACTTACATTGATTGACTTCACACGTATCAACTCATCCATATGACGCATATGAATTCTCTTTTGAATTACCAGACTAATAATATATTAGAATGTCTATGCATTGTACTTATTACATTTTCTACCATTAACACCTTACATTAATCTTCATGGTCTTCAAATTCATATACTCTTATGAGTGTTCATTAGCATTTTTTAACATACAAGATTTATGGAAGACCAATATGTTATGTAATTCATTACCTATATATAGCATGTTATTATGAAATTAAGAATGATGTCTATCAGTTTTATTTCAAGATGATAATTTTGCAATTATTGTAATTTTATTGGGAGAATATGACATATCACGATTAGGGCTTAAACGAATAGAACGTTCAGCGAATAGTTCGTGAACCGTTCAGCAGGAATTTCGTTTATGTTCATTCGTTTAATAATTGAACGAACACAAACAAGAAATTACATTCGTTTAGTTAAATGAATGAACATGAACAGAGGTTGTGTTCTTTCAATTATATTCGTAAACACTCGATAATGGGTTCGTTCATTTAAAAGTTATGTTTGAGATAATTATGTTTAGTACTTATTGATGTTTTAGTGGATATTACATAGTGTTTGTGATTTTAATTATAACATCAATATAAGATGGTTTGTATTTGTTTGTTTTAGGAATTTCATTTGTGTTTATAATATTTGTGTACGTTCGCTTGTCTTCATTTGCGTTTGTTTATATTTATGAGCAATTCATGAACTTATTCATTTCTTAATTAACAAACACGAACAAGAAATCTCATTCGGTAAGCGTTCGTGAATTGTTTATGAACAAATTATTATCTTAATGAACGAACATGAACAAGACTTCTTTCTTTTACAACCCTATATATGATGCTAAACAAAACCGGGTAAATAGTTCGATTATATACCATATGAATGCCATCAATTCATCTTTTTATCTCTTTGGCAACCACATATAAATAGGTAGCATTTAATATCAAGCAATGAGATCCGAAATGAAATGAACGATTAATGGTGACTGAAGAATAACATGTTTGATTGTCGAAGGAAATGAAATAGATCATTATACAAGTAATCGCATTCCCTTTGATCACAACAAATCTATTCCGTCCACACCCCCCCCCCCCTTTTTTTTCATTTCATCCCATCTTATCCTTAGTCACCACCACAACCGGCACCACCCACCACCCACCATGGCCGGCACCACCACCGGCCACCAAGATCGAGATCCACCAGCCACAGCCATCGACCACCACCGTCAACACCAACCACCACAACCACCACCACAGACTGGAGACCACCATGCACCACCTCCATCGCTCGCCATCACCGCCACTGGGAACCACCACCGATCACCAGCCATCACCAGCATAGCCACTTTTCCATTTTATTCCTTCGTCTTTTCCTACTTAACAAACAATACAAATTAATGATTCATTTCATTTTTAAAGGTGACCAAACAAGACAACAAAATGTTATGTATTCTCATCCATTTCATTCCCGCATCCATTTCATTACTTCATCCATTCCATTACTTCATCCATTCCATTCCTTCATCCATTACATTTCTTCATCCATTCCATTACTTCGTTATTTCATTCTTCGTTCATTCTATTTCTTCGTTCATTCCATTACCTCATACCAAACAAACCTTTTAGTGTTTGTAACATCTTTACATTAAAAATGCATCCCTACATAACAACTTTAAATGAAGAGGTATATATTGAGCAACCACTAGGGCTTTGTTCCTCACGTGGGGTCCGACAAAGGGTGCAAACTAAAGAAATCTCTGTATAGTCTTTAAGCAATCTCCCCGCGCTTGGTTTGGAAAATACAATACTGTCGTGACATAATTCGGCTTACGGAGGAGCGCTTATGATCACTTTGTATTTTTTGCATCATCTACATCTGGATTCATTTTACTTTAGTATATGTAGACAATATAGTAATAACAGAGAGTGATGAACATGGAATTCAAAAGTTGAAGGCTTTTCTTGAAACCCGATTTAGACCAAGGATCTTGGTTCACTGAAATATTTTCTTGAATATGAAGTGTACTAAAGCAGAAAGGGTATAGTTTCTTTTGAAAAATATATAAATATCTCCCTAGTTTCTGGAGTAAAACAACAAAAGCATATAGAAACTACCAAGTCATTGCACATGTTATGTGATAAAAGTATTCCAAAGCAGATTATTGATCTAACTTTCAACTGTTATCCTCAGCTCTAAACTTTCCAAAAAAAATGTCAGCGTTATAAGAATCCGATACGCAGAATAAGGAACCTTACAATTTTCGCTTTTGAGATGAGCTTTTATGAACCAAAATGGCTGCAAATTCAGACATAGTTGATTTCACCAGCACAAAACCATGCAAAGCATTCGAGCCCAAACAAAGTTGCAATACCAACTTGTTCAACATGCAATTCTTTTCTATTTTTCCATAAATCCTTCACGTGGTTGAGTTCCTTCCAGAATGACTCGTTACGGCTAGGAAGACTGCAAAAACCATATATGAATATTTAGGGGATGTATAACTAATAACTAATCGTTACCAATAAACAGTCTGCTTCTAATTATTTGAATATTTAGGGGGTGTTTGGCATTGCTTTCAGAATCGTTAGCCAGCTAAAGATGTGTGGAAATTTTGCTTATACGAACTGCTTATCGATATTTTACAAGTAAAACAAGATGTTTTAAATCTTGTATATTCCAAAGTACTTGTTTTTATCCTCCAAGTCCAACAATCAGGTAAACTTAATAAAACAATATAAATGAATCAGGTCAAACAGTTTAAAATAAAGTGTATAATAATGTTTACAACCTCTTATATTGATTTATTCAGAAAACAAAATATTATGTTCAGAATAACCACAATCATATTTGATATGTAAACCATCTATGAAAAATTTAATAAAAATGATCAAAAAAGGTGCCCACAGGTTAACCTGATCTGGCCTGTTGTTAGACAATTGGCACAATAACAATTGGTAAAACACTCTCACATAATTTTATTAAGTAAAGTAAAAGAAATACTTTTGGTACACTTTGCATCTTATTCCTACCATCTATTTATAAGGAAAAAAATAACTCCTAATCATAAAAGGTAATCATAACATTGTTTGATTTATGCTTTGACTACTTTATTATATTTGATTGTCTAATTATTAAATTATTAATCCCAAAAATAGATTTTGGACGGATCTAGTTTTTTGACCCATGACCCATTTGATCAGCTTTTGACCCGTGAATATTTAACCCCACAAATATGATTAGAACCATCATTCACCTCCCCTAATCATGGTTTGTGCACTTCATTGTTCATAGCAACGTTGGTTCGTCATCCATATATTGTGCTAAGTTAGCCTCCTCCTTTTTCTCCCACTTTGGACATTCATTTAGAAAATGTATCTGTAGTGACTAGGCCCAAAAAACTATTATATACCATATCTATATTTTTCAATCGATATATTTTTTATGGTACTAGGACGATATCCAAAACAGAGCATATTTTGAATACATACTCGTTTTTAACATAATTAATAATTTATGGGGCCACGTCAAGAAAATAATTAAAAATAATCACAAATAAGTTTTTTTAATGAAAATGTATATGAATACACAGAAATTTGAGGGGGTAATTTTAAAACTTTAAATTTGAAGACTAAAGTTGAAATTTTAGAAACTAAAGCCTAAAGTTTATGCAAAGTTCGGATATTTATAAATTGCTTTTTAACCGCAAATGTACGACTTTACTTCAAATGATATGTCTTTTCTTAGTTGAGCTCATCTATCGGTTTATAAGCCAGGACCGCGCTTCCAACTTCCTCATGAAGAAACCCACAAGTGGAAAACAAATCCTGTAAGGCCCCGTTCCCGGGACGCTTACAGTTGGTTAATCATCGCACTCAAAACATATAGTTACAATTTTTCCTTTCTTAAATAGTTGCAGCGGAAACATTAAAACACAATTTCATTCCATCAAAATACTTTTGCACAATATTACAATCGTTCTTTTAACAATATCATTTTACATTTATTACAAAAGCATTAAACATAAGGATGCCATCCAAAATACGCTGAGTAGCCGCCCCGTGCCATCCTCAGCAACATACCTGCCAACTAGAAACACATCAAAGTCAGCGTTGCTGAGTGAGTTCTAGTTTTATAATAAAACTTACTTTTCTTTCGTAAAACCGTTCTTTACTTTCTTTATAAAAACATTCGTTACATACATGCGTTCACACATCATACGTACATATAGATAATATCGTTATTATCTTCATCATTACATTCGTTACATTCATCCTTAATCATACATCATTATCTTTCACTTCTTTCTAGATCCTGTCAGACTTTACCCTCTTCATGGCACACAGCCACGATTACTGAGGTCGAATGACAAGGGTCCCATTTCATACATTATTAGGATCATTCGTTAACGTTCATTTCATACATTCATTCTTCCGAGTCTTTTGCGACAACATAGTCGCTCACCTCAATAGCAATCTCAATTATTGCACGCTATCCGAGTCTTTTGCACCCCTAGGGTTGCTCACCTCATTGCCCATCTTAATGATAGCGAGCTATCCGAGTCTTTTGCAACAACAAGGTTGCTCCCCAAGGCATCATCACGATAGCACGTTACTCGAGTCTTGTCTCATGCAATATCCCGACTCATGCTCGAAAGCTGATGTTGTGCCGGGACCTGTTCGCAAGTCCCCGACTCATGTCCGAAGACTGACACAACACCGGGATAGACGACAAAGATCCCATATGAGTCAATCACAGGGATTGACCTCCATCCGAGTCTGTTGCAACACAAAGTCGCTCACCTCATCATCTCGTCTCATGCAATATCCCCGACTCATGTCCGAAGACTGATACTGTGCCGGGGCCTGATAAACAAACCCCCGACTCATGTCCGAAGACTGACACAGTACCGAGATACGCGACACAGATCTCATCATCCGTCACTTTCATCATATGCAATACTCCCGACTCATGTCCGAAGACTGATACTGTACCGGGGCCTGCTCACAAACCCCCGACTCATGTCAGAAGAATGGCACAGTACCGGAGTACGCAACAAGAACCTCTTTCAAGTCTGTTGCGACACAGAGTCGCTCACCTCATACATACGCTTGCAAGCCTTTCATTCGTTCATTCATTCATTCATTAATGCATGCATTCATTCATTACGTTCCTCTTTTCCTTATCTTTCACTTTACGTTACATAATACTTTCATTTCATTCATTAACGTTCAACGCAAAGCCATAGAAAGATAAACATACATAATAAGGAACATAACATAAACATAAACATACAGCATCATCATACATACGCATCAATCATGCATCACATCGCACACATCATACATACTATGCATTAAATGCACCGCCATGCCTAACATAACACACAACATCATACATATCATTATCATCTCCATCATCATCATCATCATTAGCTCATCATCCTACGTCACCTTATACCGTCCATGCCCTTCACATCGTCGAGGAATTTCATTTCGGCTATCATCTCTGAACACTTAAGCGAATGGGCATCTATGCGAATGGACCCTATGCGAATGGACTATGGGCGAATGGACATCTATGCGTATGGACTCTCAGTCGCACAACTTTCATGCGTATGGCCTTCAGTCGCATGACTTCAGGCGTATGGGCTTCAGTCGCATACCCTTTGTGCGAATGAACCTCAGTCGCATGGCCTCCAGGCGCATGGACTTCAGTCGCATAACCTTCGTGCGTATGGACCTCAGTCGCACCATCTTTCAATCGCATGACTCCTCAGCACATAAACTTCAATCGCATGACCCTCGTGCGTATGGACCTCAGTCGCATGGCAAGCGTGCGCATGGACCTCAGTCGCACTCCAATCGGCCGAATGGCCTCCAATCGCCCTCCAGTCGGTCGCCTAGCCCTAGCTGGTGCAGAATGCAGTTTGCTCAACTGCAGCCGCGGGTTTTCGACCTCCAACCCCTTCCAAACCTCTTTTAAGCTCGAATCAACCCTTCTAAATGTTAGGGAAACATACCACGACCTCATACAAGCATAACCAGGCAAGAAATCAAGCCTCAAACGCATCATACACATACATACATGCATCAAAACGGGTCTTCACCCAAAAACTCGAAAATAGGTTTTTGGACGTGTTCCAGCCCCAAAATCAGTTGAAAACGTGCAAAAGAGGGGTCCTAGAACTCACCTTAACGCAACCGTTGAGTAGAGCTTCGATTTGACTCGCTCCACGTCGATTTCCACGCTCGAATCCACCCGAACCAACTTTTCTCCTCTTTTCTCCTTCTCTTCTCTTCTTCTCTCTTGGCTGAAAAATGGGGAGAATAGGGGTGTTTTCCCCCTTTTATACTCCCGTGCATCGAAGTTTCTCTAGTTGGCAGGTTTGGTCCCTCGACTTCGGACTTTATTTCTTTTTCTCCTTTCGTCGGCTTCAAAGGAAATTTCCGGGTGTTACAAGTCCACCCCCCTTAAATAGGTTTCGTCCCCGAAACCTGTTGTTCCTTGAATCATTACTGGCAATTCTATCTCATCTCTTTTCCAGTCTCTCACCTGGAGTTCAATCGCTATCTCTGGCTACTTCCCCCAGGGCTTTGATCCTTTTCGAACTTCTCAGTCGTAGCCTCAATCACCTCAAGATTCCTCATGCGTCATTTGGTGCTCGGTCTTCACTTGTAGACAAGTAAAGCATTTACTCACTTACTCCATCATATCACGCTTTATTCCTGGCCACCAATAATCTTTACTCGCGTCTCGATTCATCTGACGGCTGAGATATTGGTATATCCACACCTTACATCGGCCAAATAGGCGATACGTCTACGCCTCATGGATTGCTAACTCCTTCACCTTATGATGTACGCCTATCCACCCACGTCTGTCCTGAACGGTCCAGAAAGAACAAACGCTTTCTCAATTCTATCCCGCAATCCTCTAGGGTATCTAAGTAACCTAGCGAATTCAGTAACAGCAATCTTTACATCGAAGGACTCATCGATGTTCCTTCTCCTAACATACCACATACAACAGAAAGCAATAGGGATGAGACTACTACTAGCATCGCATTCAAATCATAGATGCACAAATTTTAAATTAGCGGAAACGTACCTGACGTCGAGTCAAAGTCCGCTCTAGCCTCTTCCCGGTCATGGCAAAAGCTCTAACCTTCACCCTCTGTTCAATTTTCTCATACCGGAGCCTCCTTCCTTCTGCTTCTTACAATCCCTGCTCAGGTGTTCAGTCTCGCCACAGTCGTAGCACTTAGCCGTGCGGCAATCTCTCGCCCTGTGGCCTTCCTTCCCACACTAGAAACAGACGTTCAGTCCCCACTTACATTCTCCCTCATGGTCTCTACCACACTTTCTGCATGCTTCTCCTTTCCTTTCTATTCTCTTCCGATCATCGTCCCTCGACGTCGTACCTTCATACACAAACCCATCATCATTGTCTCGCCTTCCTTTCCCTTTCTTAACATAGGCTCGCTCCTCCCCTTCGTTTGTCATCGCCATTGCCCGCTCGTCGTACAATCTTCCCGCCAGGTCGACTACTGACCTAAATCTGCTCGGTCGGGCAGTGATCATGTGCCTGCGGATGTCCGTCGGCAAGCCCTGAATATACCTCTTGATCTTTCGCGAAAGAGGTGTCACCTGATCCGGCACCAGCCGCGCCATTTCATTGAACTTGGTAGTGTATTGCTGATGCGTCATTGTTCCCGCTTCCAGCATCAGGAACTCTTTTTCAACTTTATCCATCTCTCGGTGAGGACAGAACTCCTCAATCACCAGCCTCTTCAACTCTGACCATCTCATCCTTTCGATAGCCCTGCTTCCCTCAACTTGGACTATGTTGTCCCACCAGCATAAAGCTGAGTCCAGGAAAGAGTGGGTAGCAAATTTAACTTTCTGATATTCTCGGCACTCGCTGATATTTAAGACAGCTTCCATCTCCCTCACCCACCGGTGAGCAGCAGCAGCAGTGCCATTACCATCAAAAGTAGGGGGCTTGCATTGCTGAAACTCCCCATAGTTACAGCCTCTTGCCACCTCCGGCGCAGGCTCTTCCTCTTCTTCTTCCTCTTCGTCATCGGAGAGAACCGTTTCAGTCTCGGGTCGTCTCCTTTCGCCCGAAGGTCTACCCCTTTCCTTTCTCTCCTCATCTCTAACAGTCTTTATCACTTCAGTCATCACAGACGGTAGGATCGTCTGCAAGACCTGATGCACTTCCTCCATGACCGCCTCTCTCATCGAGGCCCTCTGATTAGCATTCTCATCACCGCCCTCGGATGAGGGGTCTCAGGTTCTTCATGAAGTACTCTTTCAGCCCTAGACCTTCTTCTTGTGACACGTGGTTCAGCACCACGTCCACCACCACCTCCACCACGAGAAACTTTCGAAGATCTTCCACCAGCCATTCTCTAAACATACTGAAAAATTCAAACACTGACACGGTCATTCAAGGAACAGCTCAGTTTATGTCAAGTATAGTAAGTCCCTAATTACAGTGGCCAGTTGTGATTAGCCACTTACTTTACTCTTCATACTCCGAGCATTACCTATCCTGACTACATCAGTATCTAAATCTACCAGCAACACATAAACCATATAACATGCGCACGTAATACCGGTTAACTTTACAAAAATACCTGATGGTACGCAGCTACTCATATTGGCATCTCATTCCCTTTCCGTCCCATTCTCAGTTTGAGATTAGGTTTATTTTGAAAATATTTACCCAATTCACTTAAACTTTGGCTCTAATACCAACTTGTAAGGCCCCGTTCCCGGGACGCTTACAGTTGGTCAATCATCGCACTCAAAACATATAATTACAATTTTTCCTTTCTTAAATAGTTGCAGCGGAAACATTAAAACACAATTTCATTCCATCAAAATACTTTTGCACAATATTACAATCGTTCTTTTAACAATATCATTTTACATTTATTACAAAAGCATTAAACATAAGGATGTCATCCAAAATACGCTGAGTAGCCGCCCCGTGCCATCCTCAGCAACATACCTGCCAACTGGAAACACATCAAAGTCAGCGTTGCTGAGTGAGTTCTAGTTTTATAATAAAACTTACTTTTCTTTCGTAAAACCTTTCTTTACTTTCTTTATAAAAACATTCGTTACATACATGCGTTCACACATCATACGTACATACAGATAATATCGTTATTATCTTCATCATTACATTTGTTACATTCATCCTTTATCATACATCATTATCTTTCACTTCTTTCTAGATCCTGTCAGACTTTACCCTCTTCATGGCACACAGCCACGATTACTGAGGTCGAATGACAAGGGTCCCATTTCATACATTATTAGGATCATTCGTTAACTTTCATTTCATACATTCATTCTTCCGAGTCTTTTGCGACAACATAGTCGCTCACCTCAATAGCAATCTCAATGATTGCACGCTATCCGAGTCTTTTGCACCCCTAGGGTTGCTCACCTCATTGCCCATCTTAATGATAGCGAGCTATCCGAGTCTTTTGCAACAACAAGGTTGCTCACCCCAAGGCAACATCACGATAGCACGTTACTCGAGTCTTGTCTCATGCAATATCCCCGACTCATGCTCGAAAGCTGATGTTGTGCCGGGACCTGTTCGCAAGTCCCCGACTCATGTCCGAAGACTGACACAACACCGGGATAGACGACAAAGATCCCATATGAGTCAATCACAGGGATTGACCTCCATCCGAGTCTGTTGCAACACAAAGTCGCTCACCTCATCATCTCGTCTCATGCAATATCCCCGACTCATGTCCGAAGACTGATACTGTGCCGGGGCCTGATAAACAAACCCCCGACTCATGTCCGAAGACTGACACAGTACCGGGATACGCGACACAGATCTCATCATCCGTCACTTTCATCATATGCAATACTCCCGACTCATGTCCGAAGACTGATACTGTACCGGGGCCTGCTCACAAACCCCCGACTCATGTCCGAAGACTGGCACAGTATCGGAGTACGCGACAAGAACCTCTTTCGAGTCTGTTGCGACACAGAGTCGCTCACCTCATACATATGCTTGCAAGCCTTTCATTCGTTCATTCATTCATTCATTAATGCATGCCTTCATTCATTACGTTCCTCTTTTCCTTATCTTTCGCTTTACGTTACATAATACTTTCATTTTATTCATTAACGTTCAACGCAAAGGCATAGAAAGATAAACATACATAATAAGGAACAGAACATAAACATAAACATACAGCATCATCATACATACGCATTAATCATGCATCACATCGCACACATCATACATACTATGCATCAAATGCACCGCCATGCCTAACATAACACATAACATCATACATATCATTATCATCTCCATCATCATCATCATCATTAGCTCATCATCCTGCGTCACCTTATACCGTCCATGCCCTTCACATCGTCGAGGAATTTCATTTCGGCTATCATCTCTGAACACTTAGGCGAATGGGCATCTATGCGAATGGACCCTATGCGAATGGACTATGGGCGAATGGACATCTATGCGTATGGACTCTCAGTCGCACAACTTTCATGCGTATGGCCTTCAGTCGCATGACTTCAGGCGTATGGGCTTCAGTCGCATACCCTTTGTGCATATGAATCTCAGTCGCATGGCCTCCAGGCGCATGGACTTCAGTCGCATAACCTTCGTGCGTATGGACCTCAGTCGCACCATCTTTCAATCGCATGACTCCTCAGCACATAAACTTCAATCGCATGACCCTCGTGCGTATGGACCTCAGTCGCATGGCAAGCGTGCGCATGGACCTCAGTCGCACTCCAATCGGCCGAATGGCCTCCAATCGCCCTCCAGTCGGTCGCCTAGCCCTAGCTGGTGCAGAATGCAGTTTGCTCGACTGCAGCCGCGGGTTTTCGACCTCCAACCCCTTCCAAACCTCTTTTAAGCTCGAATCAACCCTTCTAAAGGTTAGGGAAACATACCACGACCTCATACAAGCATAACCAGGCAGAACAAGCCTCAAACGCATCATACACATACATACATGCATCAAAACGGGTCTTCACCCAAAAACTCGAAAATGGGTTTTTGGACGTGTTCCAGCCCCAAAATCAGTTGAAAACGTGAAAAAGAGGGGTCCTAGAACTCATTTTAACGATCCCGTCGAGTAGAGCTTCGATTTGACTCGCTCCACGTCGATTTCCACGCTCGAATCCACCCGAACCAACTTTTCTCCTCTTTTCTCCTTCTCTTCTCTTCTTCTCTCTTGGCTGAAAATGGGGAGAATAGGGGTGTTTTCCCCCTTTTATACTCCCGTGCATCGAAGTTTCTCTCGTTGGCGGGTTTGGTCCCTCGACTTCGGACTTTATTTCTTTTTCTCCTTTCGTCGGCTTCAAAGGAAATTTCCGGGTGTTACAAATCTCTAGCAACTTGAGCTAAAGATCATTGGTCTTTATAAATTGATTGGATAGTGATTATTTTCTTTTGTGACATGCTTTAATATTGTTAAGGTTTATCATCTTCAAATCTAAAATGTTGAAGTGGCTGAAACTCACTTAAACTCTTGATATTGATTTGTTTGTCAAAGAATATGTCTATGTGACATCCGGTAATTTTTCGTTACCAAAACTCTGTTAGTTTCGTTAGGTCTTGCACATACGTGTCATAAGCACAAACTAGTTGTTGTTGAATGTTGGTGACTTAATAATAATTAATATTGATTAACTAATAATAACTTAATTAATAATTTTGATTATTGATATGTGGGTATGTGAATTATGAATTTTAAGTATATTTCTAGATTTCCCTTTATAATATGATCATGTGTGATGTTTGCTAAATGGATTTTATACTTGTTGATTAATAATAATTCATGTATTATGAGATGAGATATTATTTAAAATTATAAAAAAATTACTTTTATAATTTATAAAACAATAAGGGGTTAATTAAGAAATTCTTACCATATATAAACTAAAATCAAAACCCTATCCCCTCCCCACACCCTATTTCTGCCGAGCAGTCCCACACCACCCCATATTTTGCATTTTTTATCAAGAGCAACACAATACAATTGATTTTAGCTTGGTTTGATCATTCCATTATGATAGTAAGCGCCATACTCAATCATTACACGATTAAAGGTGAGATTTTGATTAGTTTTTCATGGTTTTTTATTCTAGAGCAAACCCTAGTTCAATTGGGCTTTGATCTCAAAATTGATGTTATTTGATGATGATATGATGTTAAATTTTATTGTATTGATGTTAGTTTACATGGGTTATGCCCGAATTTTATATATTTAACGTCTCGTTCATACGTTACTATAAGATGAAACTTGAATTCTTGAGAATTTGGACTTTGATGATTTATGGGTGTTCATTATGCTTAGTCATGCATGCTATGAACTAGATTAGGCATAAAATTGATGAATCTATGATCGAATGGATGATATGGTGGTTATTGTTACTTTCTCGTAATGGAAACTTTATTAATATGTTCGAATTGATCTTGTGAATTGGTCATGCACGTTGTGTTAGGATCATGCTAGCTTGTTTGTTGATAGTGTCTAATGTTTTAGAATGCATTAGTTGGATTATTTGGATGCTATGTTCGTATGTTTGAGAAATTTAGGGTTCATGAAGGAAATTTGCAATGTGATGAGTTGTTTTAAAGGTTATGGTTTTTGTGTTTGGATTGTAGTATGTGATTATTGTGTATGTTTGATGTGGTTGATTGGTATGACTCATGTTGGGAATATGATGATGAACATCATACACGCATGTGAATTTGAGGTCTCAACTTAGTAGGATTGGTGTGGTTTAGGATGTGACGTAGTGAGTTGCTTCACATGGTATGTAGTGCGTGATTAAACTCAATATGTGATTAGATAGTTGGAAATTAATTTTATTTGTATTAAGCTTGATGATTTTGAGGTTTGCATTTTTGTATGATAAGCTTTTTAGTATCATGATCTTGCTAGATCTTAAGGTTCATTATATGATATACGTGCATGGTTTTGCATGATAATCATGGATAATGAATTATTAAACTTGATCAAACAAGATTTCACTTAACAAGTCACCAACGGGTCAAATGAGTCAACTGGGTCAATGTTTCCAAATCATCTAAGTCAATGTGCTTGATTGAGAACTTCGGGTTTATTAAGCTATTTTGGTTACACGTACTTATATACTCACATGTTCTAGGTAACCTCTAACGGGTTGTCTTTCTAGTTATTCCTAGCTTCGCTTTTCTTGTTCGTTTGCGCATCAGGTGAGTTTAGAACACTAGTTTACCACTACACCTGATTTTAAAAGAGCTTTAGTAAAGGTTTTTATCTACGTGTCATTTAAATTAGAATTTAACTAAACAACCACTATGTATTGTCTTTTATAGAAATCAATTTTCAAATTATGATTTTAATAATCTACTTCCAATACATAATCTAACCATGATATTGTTAGTGATTCTTTGTTTGGTAGATCTTTTGAATTTTATTTAGTGCCTTTTTGCAGTCTAATATGTGGACTTGAATACTTGCTCAATTTTGAACCGCAAGTCTTGTCCAATTATGATGTACCTGGGCCATCGATTGATTGAAGACTTAATTGAGCAAATACATACAATATTAAGATATGGTTGGTTGAGTGATTTTTTGCAACCACCAATTGCAAATATATTTATTTAACTTTAATGAGTCTGAATGTTAATACATGTTGTGAAACAAGCCCGATGACAAAACAATATGAGAAAGGTATATAAGAAAAGGGATGTTTATATCATTGTTTGATGTATTACATTGAGATATAAGGGGTGTATGTATAGGAGTATGAAACCTAATTATTCCATAACTCTAACAACCTTTAAAATAATATGATATCTCTAATTCAAATTTATAAAACTATCTATGCAACATTAATAACCATAATAAATAATATTTATAACACTCTCTCTTGTTTATCAAATTAATATGCTTAGACATACTATCTCGTTAAAAATCTTACTAGGAAAACTCAGTAGGATAAAATCATAGCTAAGGGAAAAATAATACAGTGTTTATTTCCTTCCCTGATACTTTTGCATCAATTATGCTGCCTTTTAAAAAGCCTTACTAAGAAAACACAATAAGACAAAATTTAATAATAATAAATGTCACTATAATACCCCCTCTCAATTGAATATTCATCATGTAAGTGGTGAGTGTTGATGTTCTATGAAGTTGATAGAAAACTTATTTAAATGATTTGTGATTGATTCCTTAATGTGTATTTTCTTAGGGATGGCAATGGGGCGCGTTTGGGACGGGTTCAGCTTATCCCAACCCCATACCCGGTTAAAAAAGTATGTCCCATACCCGGCCCAAAACCCGTCGGGTATGCATCGGGTACTTACCCGTCGAGTATCGGGCATACCCGTGGGTAATCGGGTATACCCATTTATTTCATAAATTATACCCGTCGGGCATCTTTTCAACATTTCAACCAAATCTCTTTGTCGTTATCAATTTTCGACTAAATCTATTTACTAATGTTTCACTGACTCTCTTATTATATAGGTAGGTTCGAAGACGAATCAAAAGTCTAATTGCCATATTGTTCGAGTAAGATATTGATCGAAATAGATGAATATTAGACTTAAAAAACTTGTATATAATATGGTTAAAATAACTAAAAATAAATATTATATATTTAAACTAACAAAATAAAAAACAAAAATCAATTTGGGTATATATCGGGTAAACGGGTATGCCTAATCGGCAAACAGGTATGTTTAATCAGGTAAACGGGGAGGGTAAACGGGTATATCATGTAATCTCATACCTGTCCCAAACCCATAAAAATTTTAAAAAATAATCCCATACCCGGTCCCGTACCCGCTTACCCGACCCCATACCCGTCCCAAATGTCTCGGGTTTCGGGTATTCCCGTCGGGTTCGAATTTGATTGCCATCCCTATATTTTCTAAAGCTAATCAATGATGTATGAGTATTGAAACTTTTGTTGCCTTTCTTTATAAACAAATTTCACAAGATTAACAATTATGTTGTGTTATATTGCGTGCATATGTGACACCAACTAAACTTACATTTATGAGTTAGTAAATAATACAAACTCATATATTTGTTCTTTAAATTTATCAAAATATTTAAATTACTATATCTAATTTTCTTTTCATTAGACACGATATAAATTAATATATATAATCGTGTGCAACTACAGTTTAAAAAAATTACTCATGTATAGCTTAACAAGAAACAGTAATGCATCAATTTCAATATACTATGATACTTCTAGAACAATACATTCTTATTTATTTGATAAAAGATAAGATTGGAAAACCTTGTAACGTACTTAAAAACTACCAATTTTATTCATATTAAATGTTTCCAACATTCTCTTTTGATGTAATTTGATTAGTCTAAAGACACAATGTTGGATCTTATTAATGACAGTCATTCTTAGACTCTATGTAGTGGGCACGTCTCGTGGTAGAGCCCCGCACTTGGAATTTGAGGATGTGATAGTCTAGGTCTACGGTTGTTACAATGTTGGATCTTATTAATGACAGTCATTCTTAGACTCTATGTAGTGGGCATTATGGGGGCTACAAACATGATGACGTGGACACAAATGGACTCCAAACATCATTACAAGATAATTAAAAGAGGCTCCAAACTCACAGGGCTTCAAGCCTTTAACGGGCCCAAACACAACATTTCCTATATTGTTTCATCAATATGGGTTTAGAACACTAGTTAACCACTACACCTGATTTTAAAAGAGTTTTAGTAAAGGTTTTTATCTACGTGTCATTTAAATTAGAATTTAACTAAACAACCACTATGTATTGTCTTATATAGAAATCAATTTTCAAATTATGATTTTAATAATCTACGTTCAATACATAATCTAACCATGATATTGTTAGTGATTCTTTGTTTGGTAGATCTTTTGAATTTTATTTAGTGCCTTTTTGCAGTCTAATATGTGGACTTGAATACTTGCTCAATTTTGAACCGCAAGTCTTGTCCAATTATGATGTACCTGGGCCATCGATTGATTGAAGACTTAATTGAGCAAATACATACAATATTAAGATATGGTTGGTTGAGTGATTTTTTGCAACCACCAATTGCAAATATATTTATTTAACTTTAATGAGTCTGAATGTTAATACATGTTGTGAAACAAGCCCGATGACAAAACAATATGAGAAAGATATATAAGAAAATGGATGTTTATATCATTGTTTGATGTATTACAATGAGATATAAGGGTGTATGTATAGGAGTATGAAACCTAATTATTCCATAACTCTAACAACCCTTAAAATAATATGATATCTCTAATTCAAATTTATAAAACGATCTATGCAACATTAATAACCATAATAAATAATATTTATAACACTCTCTCTTGTTTATCAAATTAATATGCTTAGACATACTATCTCGTTAAAAATCTTATTAGGAAAACTCAGTAGGATAAAATCATAGCTAAGGGAAAAATAATACAGTGTTTATTTCCTTCCCTGATACTTTTGCATCAATTATGCTGCCTTTTAAAAAGCCTTACTAAGAAAACACAATAAGACAAAATTTAATAATAATAAATGTCACTATAATACCCCCTCTCATTTGAATATTCATCATGTAAGTGGTGAGTGTTGATGTTCTATGAAGTTGATAGAAGACTTATTTAAATGATTTGTGATTGATTCCTTAATGTGTATTTTCTTAGGGATGGCAATGGGGCGCGTTTGGGACGGGTTCAGCTTATCCCAACCCCATACCCGGTTAAAAAAGTATGTCTCATACCCGCCCCAAAACCCGTCGGGTATGCATCGGGTACTTACCCGTCGAGTATCGGGCATACCCGTGGGTAATCGGGAATACCCATTTATTTCATGAATTATACCCGTCGGGCATCTTTTCAACATTTCAACCAAATCTCTTTGTCGTTATCAATTTTCGACTAAATCTATTTACAATGTTTCACTTACTCTCTTATTATATAGGTAGGTTCGAAGACGAATCAAAAGTCTAATTGCCATATTGTTCGAGTAAGATATTGATCGAAATAGATGAATATTAGACTTAAAAAACTTGTATATAATATGGTTAAAATAACTAAAAATAAATATTATATATTTAAACTAACAAAATAAAAAACAAAAATCATTTTGGGTATATATCGGGTAAACGGGTATGCCTAATCGGGCAAACGGGTATGTTTAATCAGGTAAACGGGGAGGGTAAACGGGTATATCATGTAATCCCATACCTGTCTCAAACCCATAAAAATTTTAAAAAATAATCCCATACCCGGTCCCGTACCCGCTTACCCGACCCCATACCCGTCCCAAATGTCTCGGGTTTCGGGTATTCCCGTCGGGTTCGAATTTGATTGCCATCCCTGTATTTTCTAAAGCTAATCAATGATGTATGAGTATTGAAACTTTTGTTGCCTTTCTTTATAAACAAATTTCACAAGATCAACAATTATGTTGTGTTATATTATGTGCATATGTAACACCAACTAAACTTACATTTATGAGTTAGTAAATAATACAAACTCATATATTTGTTCTTTAAATTTATCAAAATATTTAAATTACTATATCTAATTTTCTTTTCATTAGACCCGATATAAATTAATATATATAATCGTGTGCAACTACAGTTTAAAAGAAATTACTCATGTATAGCTTAACAAGAAACAATAATGCATCAATTTCAATATACTATGATACTTCTAGAACAATACATTCTTATTTATTTGATAAAAGATAAGATTGGAAAACCTTGTAACGTACTTAAAAAATACCAATTTTATTCATATTAAATGTTTCCAACATTCTCTTTTGATGTAATTTGATTAGTCTAAAGACAGAAATGTTATTTCAGCATGTCGAGCCATTAAATTGTAATTTCATATTCCAATTCAAATTCTTTTTTTCAATAAATTGAACTCGTTTCAATCTCTTGAGAAGATACAATAATATTATCAACATATAATACAATATTTGTAAACCTTATTTTTATCTTTAAATAAATACGCATGGAATAACTACATATTATTTATTTCTTTTTTTAGATAATCACCAAGTTGATTATACAAAACTCAACTAGACTATTTTAGCCCACGCTCATCTTGTTAAGTATATATAAATCTATTTCTTGAGATATCAATATTTTCACCATTTATAATCTTTAACAAACTCTTTTCAGTTTTCTCTAATTATTTATGTGCGTATAATCATCAAGAATCTTAACACAAAAACTTTCTAATTTAACACATGACTTTTGTACCATATGTAAAGATTACAGCAAATAATTTTTCAAAATTCATGTTGCACCATTCTTGTATATAGACTCGTTGAGATACCATAATCATCAAGTATAATTTTTTTGTCTATATGTTTATTGATGCATAAGATTTGCATTTTTAAAATATTTCCAATTATATTTCAAGGACTCAACTATTTTTGAAAACTTATGAAGAGTTTCACCTATATTCAATTCAATAACATTTACATCAACATAATGTATTCAGATCCAAATATATATACAACAATCATAATATTCGCGAGACTTACATTGATTGACTTCACACGTATCAACTCATCCATATGACGCATATGAATTCTCTTTTGAATTACCAGACTAATAATATATTAGAATGTCTATGCATTGTACTTATTACATTTTCTACCATTAACACCTTACATTAATCTTCATGGTCTTCAAATTCATATACTCTTATGAGTGTTCATTAGCATTTTTTAACATACAAGATTTATGGAAGACCAATATGTTATGTAATTCATTACCTATATATAGCATGTTATTATGAAATTAAGAATGATGTCTATCAGTTTTATTTCAAGATGATCATTTTGCAATTATTGTAATTTTATTGGGAGAATATGACATATCACGATTAGGGCTGTAAACGAATAGAACGTTCAGCGAATAGTTCGTGAACTATTCGGCAGGAATTTCGTTTATGTTCATTCGTTTAGTAAATGAACGAACACAAACAAGAAATTACGTTTGTTTAGTTAAATGAACGAACATAAACAGAGGTTGTGTTCTTTCAATTATATTCGTAAATGTTCGATAATGTGTTCGTTCATTTAAAAGTTATGTTTGAGATAATTATGTTTAGTACTTATTTATATTTGGTGGATATTACATAGTGTTTGTGATTTTAATTATAACATCAATATAAGATGGTTCGTATTTGTTTGTTTTAGGAATTTCATTTGTGTTTATTAATATTTGTGTGTGTTCGCTTGTCTTCATTTGCGTTTGTTTATGTTTGTGAGCAATTCATGAACGTATTCATTTCTTAATGAACAAACACGAACAAAAAATCTCATTCGGTAAGCGTTCGTGAACTGTTTATGAACAAATTATTATCTTAATGAACGAACATGAACAAGACTTCGTTCGTTTACAACCCCATATATGATGCTATAAACAAAACCGAGTAAATAGTTCGATTATATACCATATGAATGCCATCGATTCATCTTTTTATCTCTTTGGCAACCACATATAATTAGGTAGCATTTAATATCAAGAAATGAGATCCGAAATGAAATGAACGATTAATGGTGACTGAAGAATAACATGTTTGATTGCCAAAGGAAATGAAATAGATCATTATACAAGTAATCACATTCCCTTTAATCACATCAAATCTATTCCATCCACACCCCCCCCCCCCCTCTTCTTTTTTCATTTCATCAAATCTTATCCTTAGTCACCACCACCACCGGCCACCACCCACCATGGCCGGCACCACCACCGGCCACCAAGATCGAGATCCACCAGCCACAGCCATCGACCACCACTGTCAACACCGGCCACCACAACCACCACCACAGACCGAAGACCGCCATGCACCACCTCCATCGCCCGCCACCACCGCCACCGGGAACCACAACCGGCCACCAGCCATCACCAGCATAACCACTTTTCCATTTTATTCCTTCGTCTTTTCCTACTTAATAAACAATACAAAGTAATTATTCATTTTATTTTTAAAGGTGACCAAACAAGACAGCGGAATGTTATGTATTCTCATCCATTTCATTCCTACATCCATTTCATTACTTCAACCATTCCATTACTTCATCCATTTCATTCCTTCATCCATTCCATCCCTTCATCCATTATATTCCTTCATCCATTCCATTCCTTCGTTCATTCCATTACTTCATTCATTCCATTACTTCGTCCATTTCATTTCTTCGTTCATTCTATTTATTCGTTCATTCTATTTATTCATTCATTCCATTACCTCATACCAAAAAAACCCTAGTGTTTGTATCATCTTCACATTAAAAATGCATCCCTACATAACAACTTTAAAGGAAGAAGTATACATTGAGCAACCACTAGGGCTTTGTTCCTCACGTGGGGTCTGACAAAGGGTGCAAACTAAAGAAATCTTTGTATAGTCTTTAAGCAATCTCCCCGCGCTTGGTTTGGAAAATTTAATACTATCGTAACATAATTTGGCTTACGGAGGAGTGCTTATGATCACTTTGTATTTTTTACGTCATCTACATCTGGATTCATTTTACTTGCCGTATATGTAGACAATATAGTAATAACAGAGATTTATAAAAATGTAATTCAAACGTTAAGCTTTTCTTGAAACCTGATTTAGACTAAGGATCTTGGTCCACTGAAATATTTTCTTGAAATTGAAGTGTATTAAAGCAGAAAGGGTATTTATTTATCAAAACGAAAATATCATTTCGATCTACTTATAAATTAAGTTTAATCAAAGCAAAGATGTGTGATGCCCCCATGAAACCAAACATAAAAGCAGGAATAAGCTATGTCAAAAGCAAGAATCAACTAGAAGATGTTTTCACAAAAGCTTGACCTAGAAATCAAAATAAGTATATTTGTGGCAAGCTAGACAATGTTTGATATATACACTCTAGCTTTAGGGAGAATGAATTTATTATAAATAAACAAGATAATCTATCACTTGTTATCCTCTTGGATAGGATAAGGGCATATTCCCCAACTTACAAGATTAAAATAGTAGTTTTCCTACATGTATAAATTGAAACTCATTGTATAGTTTCCTTTGAAAAATATATAGATATCTCCCTAGTTTCTGGAGTAAAACAACAAAAGCATATAGAAACTACCAAGTCATTGCACATGTTATGTGATAAAAGTATTCCAAAGCAGATTATTGATCTAACTTTCAACTGTTATCCTCAGCTCTAAACTTTCCAAAAAAAATGTCAGCGTTATAAGAATCCGATACGCAGAATAAAGAACCTTACAATTTTCTCTTTTGAGACGAGCTTTTATGAACCAAAATGGCTGCAAGTTCAGACATAGTAACCGGTAAATGTGAAACCCCTTCCAATGATTTCACCAGCACAAAACCATGCAAAGCATTCGAGCCCAAACAAAGTTGCAATACCAACTTGTTCAACATGCAATTCTTTTCTATTTTTCCATAAATCCTTCACGTGGTTGAGTTCCTTCCAGAATGACTCGTTACGGCTAGGAAGACTGCAAAAACCATATATGAATATTTAGGGGATGTATAACTAATAACTAATCGTTACCAATAAACAGTCTGCTTCTAATTATTTGAACATTTAGGGGGTGTTTGGCATTGTTTACAGAACCGTTAGCCGGCTGAGGGTTGGGATTTTGCTTACATGAACTCTTATCAGATATTTTACAAGTAAAACAAGAAGTTTTAAAACTTGTGCATTCCAAACTGCTTACTTTTATCCTCCACATTAACAATCATGTAAACTTAATAAAACAATATAAAGGAATCAGGTCAAACAGGTTAAAATATGGTGTGTATGGTACTAACAATGTTTACGACCTCTTACATTGATTTATTCAAAAAACAAAATATTTATGTTCAAAGTTATCACAATCATATTATAATATTACTAATTACCAACAATGTTTATGCATAAAGGTTGTACCTTAAGTTTAGATGATTGTACCCTTATTATATATGTTACTAATCGTTGATTTTTTTATGCTATCACGGTTTGTAACTTAGCTTTAGTGGGTTGTACTCACTTTTGTTTTTTTATCTTTAATTTTTTACTTTAAACCTCAAAGATTTTATATCTTTTACAATTTAACCCCTAAAATTTTTTCACTTTTAACTTTGATTCTCTATTCTTTTCATCTTTTACAAAATTTTTATTTTACGTTTCGGTCTAAATTTTACGACTTAACATGCCGCAACGTACGCGTGTGGTTTAACGTTTCCCCCCCTATTTTTTCCGCTACAAAGCGCGAGTCCTACATCACTGTTAATGTTTTACGAGTTATTATTTTTAATGTTTTACGATTCATGTGCATGGTTCAATTTCTTACGTTTACTTTCCGTTCGATTTTATTTTTTCGTCTTTATTTATTTTCTTATACGAGTTTTACCGCTGTTGATGGTCGCTAACGATATTGGTGCAACTTGGCATGATTTTACGCCCCCGCCGCAACGCGAGGGCTTAATACTAGTTTGATATATAAACTATCTATGAAAATTTTAATAAAAATGACATAAAAAAAGGTGACCACAGGTCAACCTGACCTGGCCTGTTTCGACCCGTTAATTCTCATATAAGATAAACATTAAATTCAGTTTCTCAAAGTTATAAAGAGACTCTAAAGTAACATGATTGTGAACTCTTGTACAACCCTTATTACACTTTTCTACCCTTTCACGTATGTTATGGCATAAGAATATCAATTTAGACCAAAAAAGCAAGGCTTGAGGGACCGATTCAACTTATTTCCATGAAAACAGACCAATCTAGGTTATATTTCATTAAAAATAGATCAAAATGGTAAAATATTCATTAGCTAAAGAAACAGTTCTAGCGGTTTAAAAGTCACCCAAGCCCCAAAGTATACTCAAGCACATAGAACCTGCTAAATTTCTTTAATCAACAACAATATCTCAATATTTTAATAGATAGTTTTAGTCCTAAACCACGTGGATTCCTGGTCACTCCTACTTATCTTTTGGGAGTACCTCAACACTTAAAAAGGAGGCATTGCGTTAATCTGTTTTAACCATTCCTAAAGTGTTACCCATTTTTACCAACAAATGTCAATTGTCAACATGGGATTTTGATTATATCAACTTCTTGAAAGCCTAGTGACAGGATTGTTAAGACATAGTAATTATAATACAACTTAAAAGTATAAACCAATGTTTACCTATAAATGCTATTAGTTTCAAAGTAAAGAAATCACATTTCTCACAATACTAAGAAACTAACATCGGAACTATCGAAAAGTCATATACTTTACCTGGCAAGACGAGTGTAGAACAACTGTTTGGACAACTCATTGCATTTCTCAACAGTGGCCGGCTCTTGAATATATTGTTTGTTTTGCTCCAACAATTGCCTGTAATAAGTAGTCCCATGTTTGGACAAGAACTCTGAAGCTAGTGTTGCCTTTGATTGCAATTGCTTTAATTTTGACGCCATTCTATCTGCAATTGACACTTTTGAGAATCAAGCACAAATAACAATCATTCTGATACAAAATTTATAACATAGAATGACTAGTTATTGAATGTAGCAGTCCATTATTATGAATAGGGCAATTTAGATTAACTTTTATTATTCTAGTGGGTCAAATGTGTAAAATCAAAAGGGTTCGAAAAGGTTAAAACTCACGCAATGTGTATTTTTAAATGCATAAAACCCTCCTAAACTATTTTCTTCAAAAAAAAAACTAGATTAATATCATAACACTATAATCTCTGTGACAAATTGAACAACTAAACATCAGCCAAGGTACATAATGTTTTCCCTTAGGTGTCTCAACTTTTTGGT
Source organism: Flaveria ramosissima (assembly GCA_025215565.1). NCBI lineage: Eukaryota > Viridiplantae > Streptophyta > Magnoliopsida > Asterales > Asteraceae > Flaveria > Flaveria ramosissima. Next base: position 18,385,491 of record CM046030.1, read on the forward strand.
GACATTTTAACAACTAAAGTTTCATACGTGTTCTATGTTAGGAATCAAGCGGCGCAGCGGAACCAACATACGAACACGCACAAACGATTATCACGCGAAAAAACATAAATACGACACAAGATTTAACGTGGTTCGGTCGGTGTGACCTACGTCCACAGGCTGCAACTGAGGTTTTATTTATTTGCTCAGTACAAAAATTACAAATAAATGATAGGGTATATATAGAGACTAATTAGGATTAATAACTTAATGAATAAGAAAAGTAAACATGGCCCCAAGCTCAAAGCCTTCACAACAATCTCCCACTTAAAGTCTTTGCGATAAATTCTAGCCCGCCATTCAAGTACAAAGCAACCCAGTCATCCAGTAACTTCAGTAATATTTAAACAAGTCTTCCAAGCCTCCAGTTCCCAAAGAACAAGCTAAGACTCTATCATATCTCCTAGTTGCAGCGACCCTTCATCATCAAGTACTAAAAGGGCGAGTTGAAGCTCCCCCGAGCTCCAATTCAGTCGTGGCTAGTCCCGCCAACGACTCATCCTCCATCTTAACCAGTTTGGACATTCCACCGGATTCAAAGATACACCGAGGATCATCATCACTCTCCAAATTCAGCAAACAATCACCAGGAGAGAACTTTTCAATCGTAGTCTTTAAAACCCAACGGTTCTTTGTAACTATACCCGAAACACGTCCCGTGCTCCCAGTGTCACCGAATCCACCGAATGTTTTAGACTTTCGAACTTGTTCACCTAACATCTTTGCTCCAGACTTCATGTTTGCAAAATGAACTCTTTTAACACCAGATTTAGTGAACCGGATTTTGTCGTGCTTAACCGGGACGGTCATACATCCCTCAGCAGGTACCTCAACCATATACAATGACCCACACTTCATACCACGAGCAATAACCAGATTACCATTGATCACCCTCCATTTACCACTACCAAACCTCACTTCCAGTCCTTGTTCATCCAGCTGACCAACTGAAATCAGTTTCTTCTTCAGCCCCGAAATCACCCTGACATTCTTTAGGTTCCATGTAGTACCCAATGAAGTAACCAAATCAATATCACCCATGCCCGTTACCTCAAGTATCTCGTCATTGGCTAATCGTACCTTTCCAAAATCACCATGTTTCAGATTCACCATCGTTTCCCCGTTGTCCATGGCGTGAAACGAAGCCCTGAATCCATGACCCAAGAGTCCACACTGTTTTCCACACTGAGTATCAATGCATCATCATCAGAAACATCCCCAGCAGCAGTGTTCAATTCTTTCTTATTCGAACATTGACTCTTAACATGCCCCACCTCATTGCAGCTCCAACACTTCACATTCTTCCTAGGTTTAGATGAACTCCTTCCCCAACTCCCATTGTTCATGTTATTACCCGACCCCTGCCAACATTTAGTAATTCACTATTAGATGATTCACTCAAGTTCCTTCTTCTGACTTCTTCGCCCATAATTAGATCTCAAATACCATTGAGAGTGAAACCCTTAGTCCCCACAGAACTTGAAATTACAGTCACAGTTCTAGACCAACTATCAGGCAGAGACGACAACAACAGTAGAGCCTGAACTTCATCATCAAACTTAATTCCAACAGATACAAGTCTTGTTATAATAGAATTAAGATAGTTAATGTGAGCAGTCATTGAGCTTCCTTCTTTCATCCTTATGTCACCAGCTCCCAAATCAAGAACACCTTATTCGTCGCAGACGGTTTCTCATACATATTTGACAAAGCAGTCATCATACCACGAGCCGTGGTATCTTTAATGACGTTAAAGGCAACATTTTTCGTCAAAACCAATGTAATAACCGCACGAGCCTTTTTGTCCTTTGATTCCCAATCAGCTTGTTCTATTTTCGCAGGTTTTTCTTCTAGTATCATATCCAAATCCTTTTGACATAACAATGCTTCTACTTGCATTTTCCACCAACCAAAATCAGAGCCGTTAAATTTCTCGATCACAACCTTCCCGTCTTCAGCCATCTCAAACAGCAAACAAGAAGCAAATCGAAACAGTGAACAGACACAACAATGGCACAGGCCTAAACTTGACGATTTTCTACTGAACACTGTCAATTGACCGATTTGCTCTTACAAAAAACCTTTGCAGACAAATCTAAACCCGGATATACTTTTCTTTCACAAAACACGGTTCCCCAAACAGTTGATAATAATCCGTAAAAAAATAAAAACTTAAAAACACAAAACCCTAACCTTTACCTGACGAATCCAAGAGTTCTTCACCAAACCCTAATCGACGGCTCAAAGGGTTTCAACTTGGTACTAAATTACTATCTCGAACAGAACTCAACTCCAAGATATTTTCCGGTTTCTAGTCGACTATAACCGCCAACAAACCAAGATCCAAACCGACTTCAATCTTCGAACGGTATAAACGAACCTCTACGAATCGTCTTCTGTGCAACAGATCATGTATTCAACGAGCCAAGGCTCTGATACCACTTGTTAGGAATCAAGCGGCGCAGCGGAACTAACACACGAACACGCAAAAACGATTATCACGCGAAAAAACATAAAATAAACGACACACGGATTTAACATGGTTCGGTCGGTGTGACCTACGTCCACGGGCTGCAACTAAGGTTTTCTTTATTTGCTCAGTACAAAGATTACAAATACATGACAGGGTATATATAAAGACTAATTAGGGTTAATAACTTAATAAATAAGAAAACGAAACATGGGCCCAAGCCCAAAACCTTCACAAACCTAACATTCTATTGTTGTGATTTTTATTTTTGTATTTTGTAGGCTGCCGATTTATGTAAGAGGGATATTGCCACCAAGTAGTAACTATTAACCACAATTTGGGTTTTAAGTGTTCCATTTAGGTCACTTAAACTTTAGTTATTAAAAATGTTTTGAGTGGCCTAATGGACACATCTATGAATTTTGGTTACTAGTCGGTGAAATTTTATCTCTATTAACCATGAACTGAAGTGACCATTAGATACACCAAGAAACAAGCAAATGTATAAATGAAATATGAAACCACGAGATAACTACTTAAAACTAAACTCATATAAAAATATCTTAAACGCCACAGCCAGATCCATCTTCAAATGGATCACTTTGTTATTTATAGACAAAGTTCAAAGTTGTAATGTTATAGCAACATAAGCAGGCAGAAGCATGTCCGTCATTGAGCTCAAGTGGATAAAGTGGTGAAATCACAACTTCCAAATAACAAAATAAAAAGAAGGCGTATATTTAGTACGTACACACCCAACAGACAATGTATACCCACACCTAATACGCAAGCTCATACTAGTGATAAAAGTAACAAAAATTTAACCACACAACCTAAGAACTATGTGCTTTTTCCAAACATCCTGCAGAAACATAAAGTTTTGATTTTTAATTCAGAACAACAATGAAACAAAATTTACAAATGAAAAAACAGATTATAAACCTTGCTGAGGAAAGTAAATACATTGTTTCAACTTCTGGTGTTTAGTGTAAGATAATCCATCATATCAACAATAACTTAATCTTGAATTATTCTTGGGGCTAAAAGAAGGTCTAACTGTAAAAACAGATTACAAAATAAACTGTAAACAGTGAAATTATATATGCTTTCAAGTATGAATCAACACAACCCTAAAAACATCTCAACACATTACACTTACACTATGTTCATAACATTCAATCAAGCCAAGAACACAACTGAGATTGAGAACCCACAATGGAAAATGAGTACAAACAAAACCCTAAAACAAAAACAAGAAGCCGCCAACAAAATCAGAAGGAGGATAATCGCGCATCAAGGGGTCATGATGGTATATGAAATGATGAAAAAGCATAACACAAGAAAGAGATCTAAGCAATGTGAATCGAAAAACCCCACAAGAAACTGCAAATTCAAAAGGGGTTAGAGATAATAGCGCTAATTGGTGAGCAACAAGAACAAGAAATCACCTAAACTCCTATATGATGAGAGCAAAGCCGATCGGAGGCCTTTGCGTCACACGCCGATCGTTACTTTTACTTCCGAAAAGATAGAAGCTTTGGACTTTGGTGAGATGAGACTATCGTGAGCGATGGACCATATAGATGACTCACTCGCCCTTTGCCACTTATTTGGGGCATGATGATAGAGCCGTCGACGAAAGTTTACTTAAACAGAGAAAAAAACGAAAAGAAAAACAAAAGTAGTTGTGTTTTAGAGTTTTTTTTATGTTAAATGAGTTGTAAAGTTGTATATGGGTTATAAACTGGTCATAAACCGATGTGACGGGTTTGTAATTGAGTCGTGATGATAAAGCGACGTGTTTTATCAATCAAATTACATGAGTTAATTTTATCTTTATGATTCAACATGTTAAACAACTAAAGCTATAATAAATTACATTAACTAATTCACATTTTATGTGACCAACAAATGACTTTAAATGAAAAAGAATCTTATACCATTTGTCTTTTGAGTTTTATGTGTTAGTGTTCTACACTAACTATCCAATGTGTTGATCATGGGTTAAGTTGATGATTAATGATCTAAACAAAGTTGAGTTTGTATTGAATATTGATAGATAGATGTTTATAATGTAATTATGTGAGCAATTTAATAGAACTCTAGCTAGCTTATATCTATGACACTAAAAGATTTGTAATCATTAAGCAAGATTAACTATTTTGATCAAGTTGAGGTTGAGTGAACAATTTTGATTGTTCGTCTTATCTTTTGTAATTAAACATGGTGGTCCATTCGTATGATATAACATATTATTATCTTAATATTCTTGGTTGCAATCAGCTTAGTAGCGTGGATGTTGTGTACGCATCTTCTGGAATGTTGTACGTCACTTCAGCCACATCGCTTGATAAAGCAAAATATGAGTCCATGAAGTTTAGATCCTTCGTCTTTATGCCGGAGAAGACTAAGTCGTAGGAAGTTTAGAAGTTCACATACAACCTTTAAGTTGTGTATGGAGCAGCCTTTTGAAGTTATCTTTAGTATTTTCTTAAAAGAGCTCTAATCTTAACATTTAAATACAATCTATGTCTTTTTAGATATCTTTTATTCAATATTTGTTATATTTACTTAGAGGTTTATAATAGACAAATCTTAACATTCTCCTCCTAATTATTAAAAAAAGATACAAATGAACACATTGTTGACTTATATGTCCAAGACACAACGTAAAACATTGTTGTCTATGATATATGACAGGTCACCCACCAAGCAGATAATCCTGATTCTATAATTAGGTAACTATAGTTAAGTAAAATGATAATGTATAGATCATAAAATATAACCATTATCATATATTTTATGAAGTTACATAAAATATAAATAACTAGAATTTGAGCCTCGCGTGTTGTTGTGGGGGTCTTTTGTAAGCGACTCATGTTAACGATGCTATATGTTTTACAGAAGCCTTTTTGTTCTTAGGTTTTGGATGTATGCAACGGTATTTATGTTGGTGTTGTACAATTTCAAAAGAGCCACTAACTAATAGTTATACAAAAGAGATTGTAATCTTCTTAAAGTCTACAAAAGACATTCTTGAGGTTTACAAAAGACATCGTTGATTACAAAGGGATTCCAGCATAAAATTCAAAGTGCGGTTACCTGTAAAAAGGTTGCTGAAATCAGATCCAACACACAAAGAAAACTACTACCAACGCTATATAATATGAACTTAAACATCCAAAATAGGAAACTAACAAACCTTAAGAAACAAAAAGATGAAATCAATACGCAAACACAAAGATGAAATATATTAATACCATGTATAAAGCAATATTAGATTCAAATCAATGCAACCCAAAGAGCATAACAATAAGAAATGTGATGACATTATCCCTCATTTCAATCAAATGTGAAACAAGAAGAAAAAGATAGGGACATATGTTATAGCAAAAGTCGTATACGACTTCCCCGCTGTCTGTCTCTCGACTTCTTTTATTTTGAGAGATTAAAAGAGGAGAAATGGATATGGTTATGGGTTGCCTTCGCTTCCTTAAATATTAGAGGGAAGCTTCAAAAATTTATTAATATTCAATAAAATTTTAAGCTATGAAAATGAAACTTGTTATAATATGTAGTCGAAGTGCTAACTTTTTTCTTGTTTGTTTTTTTTAATTTCTTTTTTAGGGGCATTGGAGTTAATATCAAATTACGAAGGACCAAAGCTATTTAATTTTAAAACTTTGGAGGGCTTGAAGTGCACATCCAGTTGTATTGTTTGAGGATATAGTCCTTCCTTTGCTTTAGGGTTTGGTAGCAGCCACAATACAGTAGCCATATGTGCTCTGTTATTTTGTTTTAGTCATGTTTGTCTTCATCTTGTTCCTTAGTTGTTGGTTCTGATTCTAGCTTCGATACAAAGCAATCAGGCTGACTATTATCTGTCTTATCAGTCTTTTTGTCTTTATTAATTCTATTCGAATCATGTTTTTTTATCAAAACTAAACCTCGCCTCCATCGTCATCAAGCTCGTTTGACGACACCCTGGCTACCTGGTTTGTCGATCCTACAATCACGTAATTGTCAAGTGTGCACCTAGAATCCGCCCTTCATTTGTCACCGGCACCGTCACCGTCACGATGCGAGTTTTGTACCAAGCAAAAGGTGGAAAAGCTAAATATAAGGGGAAGAAACATGTGAAAAACAATAGGTAATTTCTGGCTGAATTTGGGGGAACCGCTTGTAAAATCTAAAACTTTGGTGGTGTAATGTATAAGGAGGTGTTTGGTAACTTTTTAAAAGTAATAATTTTTAACTTTTCAAATATACTTTTCAACTCTTTAAAATCAACTTATTAACTTCTTACCATCTCAAGCCAATGTAATCAACTTATACAATCAACCACATTGAAGCCCAATATCAATCAAATAGAAGAGCCATAACCACCATCTCAAGCCAAGGTAATAACAAACACACACCTACACTTTAAACGACTTACATCTCTCATTTCTTCTAATATAGAACATGAACTAATCAATCATTTTGGGTAGATATTCATCATTATTCCAAGACCCTACAACATCCTTTGAACCCCTCTTGACCATCTCTCATGTCAAGGTAATTAAACACGACCAGAAAACACACAAGATATCGCCTATCGTCACGTTAGTGACATAACAAACCCCATGACACCTCCATATTCTTATGAACTTCTAAAACATTTTAGTTTTCAGTAAATAAAAAGTTTAAAAGCTTTCTCATAATCCTCATTGATCACAAACCTAGTTTTAGTAAAACTGGTCCACTCGAAAACCCGTTTTCACAAAATATAAAAAGTATGTGATCCAAGTTCATATAGTATAATTTAAATATTTCTGGAACCTAATATTATCTAACTAACGCTTAAAATAAAATTTCATAACTTATGGAATTCTTGCATTTTATAAATAATATAAAAACTTGAAACTATAAATTTTATGAAAACAAAAGAAAAAGATTTAGGGGCTTGACCTACTAAAATTTGGGATTATATACATATTATTTATCTTATACGACTGATTGGGAAAGGAAATATCAAACTAAGATGCTTAATGTAGAAAACCCAAGGTTTAACGGGTACTTAACAAGGCTAACCGAGCAATGTAACGAAACTGGAAAAACTATAAAAATTTTGATTATATAAAAATTCCAGTAGACTTATAATATTAATAAATATCTAGAAATTAAATTTCATAATTTTAGATTTTATTTTCGTAGTAAACAAAAATACAAAACGTAAACACTTGAAAATAGAGAAAATTGTTAAAAATGAGATTAGAAGAAATATTAGTAAAAAGTCCAAAACCTAATAATTATATTAAGTATATTAAAGAAATATATGACTAAAAGTTGATCAAAGACAATCGAAACCCAAAAACTCGTTAAACCCAAACCGTTAGCGTTAATTCCAAAACCGACAAAACAACTTAAGGCCCAAAATTTCTAGTAACTAATGGTTTAATAATGATAAAAATAAGTTAAAAACTAAATATTTTCAATTGTAAAGTTTTGTAGGGAATTTTAAAATTTACTATTAATATAAAATAGTTACCGGCCTATTAATTAAAAACGTATAAAATCACTAAAATAAAGGAATTTATGTTTTTCCAGTACATTATGACTCATGTACCTAAAGCACAAATTAAATTTATTAAAAGAATGGATATAAACATACATTACAAACATGCCCGAATCGTGATCCGGCACACGTTTAAAAATATAATAATTAACTCACCGATCCTATAATCATAACTTTACCACTCCAGAGATGATATTATCCAAAATAAGTTATAACTAAAATATAAACATCATTTGCACCACTTAACAATTTCAAGTGTGAAATCCATAACTTTACCTCCATAAAACGCCTAACCCAAAAACAAATTCTTAAAACCATTAGGAAAGAACAAATGACATAAATATTAACTTATTCCAGTAGCCTAATCCACTTGAAGAAACAAAATCCATCACAAATAGTTAAAGTGCAAAATTCCAAACTTTAGGGTTAAAAACGTCAAATTAACAAAGTTAAGGGACCAATCTTGCCAAATACTGAAACTTTACTGTTATAAAACCATATCACACTTATAATAAAAAGTATAATCTGAACTTATAATATATTGACTTAAACTTAAGCAAAACACAAGATATGAACTCAAAAACTCAAAGACCTAAACAAGATTACACATGTGTAACGGAAATCATCAAGCCAAGTACGGAAAATCTAAAACTTGAGGGTAGGGCTTAATTAGTCACATAATGGGGTACTAATACATATGAAATGAACTTAGGAACCCTCCCGGTCAATAGCATCCAAGCCTTCCAGGTTTTAATCCCATAAACAACCCATAGGTGAGACTCATGAACCCCTTTTTACTATAAAACTTTTGGGGTAAAATACATACTCGTTAAATATTATTTTGTGGCGCTACAACCTGCGCTTGTCCCCGAACGGAGTACAATCATTAACTCCATTAAGAGACACCTGATTTGTGGATAGTACTATTTAGGGAATCCCCAGCACACAATGGGCCATTTATGTAGAGAAACCCCCCATTGAGATTCAATAATTGTTGTGTCAAAAATTAGTGCAATCTAATGGTGCATAACAGGACACAATTAAACCCAATAATCTAATGGTAACAGGTTAGGGGGTATTTTAACACTAGGTGAGTAAGTCCAGGTCAGACTTGATTGGGATACATTCTGTCGTGCACCAATATTTGTGTTTTATTTATAATATCTATGCATAATTATAAATTTTATTACATGAAAAACTTGAGCTTACCAACTTTATGTTCAATATATTGAGTATGTATTTCAGGTATTCGTTTGATTTTAAGTGTGAGTCTTGATTAGACTCCCTACACCTTAAAAATACAACTTTGAGAACATGGATGATTCCTCTTAGAAGAACTATACAAGAACATAGACAAGCAATACAAGAAAACTACTAGAGGAATAGATAATAATGACCTTATGCCATTTGCCTATGATTTAGTTATACACATGTCAACTTGTAATAGCATGTACTTTTTTATTGTTAATCGTGTAAACCAATGATTAATTTTCATTACATTCATGGTTTCTACTGTGTGTGTTGATATTCAGTGATCACTTCTAGCCCCTTTCTTCAAGGTGTGACAAATTGGTATTAGAGCCATAGGATTTAGCAAATTAGGTTTCCTAACGAATCCTAGGCTTTAACCTGAACACTCTAGGGACTTGACTAATAAGGCTCCAACAATGTTAAGATTTCAACTGTGATAAGTAGCTAAGAAATGCTTAAGAACAACTTCTGAGACACCTTATGCTCGACTTGTAAAGAGTATGACTGCGTGATAGGAGCAATACTTGGTTTAGGTGTGTGCTTACATGTATGATGTGACTCTACTCAATTTGGATATTGTTGCTTCATTCACAACTTATCTTTGTAAAGACATTGTTACAACAGTATGGCTCACACTTATACTTGGACCTTATAACACAGTCTGCTTTAAACTTTAGATTGCAACATATATTATACAACTAGGCATTGATTATTAGTTGAATCTTGGGAGCAATTAGGTGCTAGGCACACACATAGATAGAAACATGGTACTATGAACAATATAACATAATAAGAACTAATGGTGGGTACACGCTAAAGTTATCTTGCAAGGTAAATTGACAATTAAAAGTGGAGAACGTAACGGTGAATTTAACAGTGCGTGTGAATTCTGGTAATGCCTGTTGTGCAAACAAGCATATAAAAATAATACCAAACTGAATAACATAGATTTAAATACAAGATACTATGAGAACGTCAATACAACTAGTTAACAAACACTACATGACATGTGGCAAGCCTCTAAGGATGATATATCAATATTCATTCATTCCCCCCCTCCATTTTGTCATAATGAAATTAATACCTTCATACGGTAGTTGATGTGAGGGTAGTCAAGTTCAGAAGTTTATCTATACCTCACTTTGATGCATCTAAAATTCCATTATTAGAGTGTCATTCACTTTCCTTCCTCGTACTATGAGGAACTCGTAAACCTCTTCCGAGTTGTAGCATGATGAATACCTTGTTAAAAGCCCTAACGAACACTTCCTTTGATTCAACCGACCCCTCAAATTTAGAACATCATAGAACATTCATGTGCAGTTAATGCTAAAACCATGGTTCCCTAAACATATATCTACTCCCACTCCTTAAGCTTGTCATTTCTTGATACAGGGTATAAAGTATAATTCACTTTAAACCATTAGGTGGATATCCAATCAAACCTTCAACCAACTGAAGTAATGGATTGCTATGACAGACGCCCCACACGAACAAGGACATTGAAGACGTATTATTCACCTACTTAGTAACCCATGTCTTTGAATAAACTATTCTGTTAATAAACCTTCTAATTTATAAAGGCGTTAAGACATGCGTCACCTATGTAGTTGATAAATAGGAGCTTTAAGAACCATTTGACCCTTAATACTTATTTAGTATGACATATGTTGTAAGAAAAGTTCACACTTGCTTACGCCAAATGACATCAGCATCAACAATTCCTTAACCACCAACAACCTTCTTTGCACACATTATGTCCTTCCATTCCTGATTAATGTATTTCCTAAATCTACCATTTCTTGTAAACCTTTAAGCGTAGTCATCATATGAGTGTTCTTCCTTAATCTCTTAAAACCAAAAGCTGAAGTGTTAGTGCTGAATGTGGAGAAGAAAATAACTTCATAGTAGACAACCGGAGACTGGGTCGTGAGACTATATATGTATTAATTCACGACGACACAACTTGAGTAACAAACTAAGGTAGAAATGCGAAGACGGAAGAATGCACTAAATATCTTATACTCTACTACCACCAATGCCAATAAAAGAGCTCAGGTGGTAAGGTTTAAATAGAGATCAAAGGATTTCATTCCCCACAATAACTACTCGCAAGAAGGGCTGGTGAACAAAAGATGAACTCTTATTAGCAAACCCGACTAAATGATAACAAGCATATAGTTAAAAAAAAGAAGAGCTTCATCCTAGGAAGCCATCATTATAGTTAAAACAACTTTTTAAGAACCTATTATGGAATATAGACCCAATGCCCCACTCTAGAGTTATGGGTGAAGATCCTAGTATTCGACATCATGGAAGCTATATAGTTCATGATGGAGAATTTTAGACTAACCAAGAATGACCAACTTCATGACAATACTCACAACAAGACATGAGTGATGCGATTGAGACTAAGGAAGAGATTAGGCCTTTTTAAAATATCTACCAAACACAAAATTATTTTCAGTAGTTACAAGGCTGAAATAAGAGATGTGGTTTTATCCTATGATAGAACCGACTAAAATAACAAAGTAGTTTGAAGGATGATATCACAATTGACACAATAATAAAAAAGGAAGCAGTCAAGAAAAGTGATAATGCATGTCATATTCAATCAAATAGGTGGAACATATTGCTGGTATGGTTCGTGCACTTATACAGGTGTTCGACGCCTCTTGATTCAGTATTAATAGTTACCTAAGGCACACAAAGGAAGCACTTGCATTATCTGGCAAATGAAGTATTAAGCACAAGGCATTCAGTTGGCTTCATTCCAGTAGGAATATAACGTATTCAACAAGGGATTTAAATCTCAAAGGAACTCAATTAAGGAGGATGCAATGTGTACAAGTATCAAGGTGTATAGATTCGAAGTATCAAGCTTGTGTAGAATTAAAAAACTGCATAAAATCAAGCTCGCGCGACTCTGTTGGGTATGGACAATTGAGCCCCTAATAGATTATTCTCACCAAAAACTCCTCCTAAACAAAATGCGCATATAATCCTCACGAATCACGTTCTTCCAGGATTAACATTTCATAAATTGATGGATTGCCATCTATTATGTCGAAGTCCTGGTGTATACCCATAAAATTGGGCAAACAACTTAATAACATTCTTAGCAGACAAACCCCGCAATCCTAGAACTTCCACATAGATCCCTATTTCATAAAGCTAATACTCAATGGGAAAAGGTTGTTGCAGACAACATCAAAAAGGATACCTTATCTTGATTTAGTAAAATCATTGATCATGTGTAAGTAAGCACGTGATAGATAAAGACCTTTTATGATAGACCTTAAAATCCTCATTTAATTCCTTAGTGAATCCAACCTATTGGACTCTTACTTATTTTCATTCCTTGGGTCATGCTCTACCTGCAATGAGTTAATTGGTAACTTATATTCTTTAGCGGTAAATTCATGACACAACACCATGAAATTTCCTTATATGATCGCATGCATCATCAAAGGTCCTTCTATAATGGAGGTGGAAATTAATTAGATGCTGACTAAGCGCAATCAATCAATTATTACCCCGACGTTAGTGTTATCGAACCCTTTTTATTGACAGTCAAACTTACTTCTACAGATATTACAAACCATTGTCCTTAGACATTATGAAATGTAACACCAGGTTATTTATTATTTTGAAGCCGACGAAGGAAGAAAAAGAAATAAAGTCCAAAGTCGAGGGACCAAACTCACCAACGAAGGAAACTTGGAAATGTGGTGATATTAGTAGGGAGAGGGCAGCCATACTCTCCCCACACACTCACATTTCAGCTATCAAAGAGAGGAGAAGAGAGAAAGGAAGAAAAGAAGAAGAAATGTTGGTTCAGGTTGGTTCGAGTGGCCAAAATCGTCGAGGAGCGGGTCAAATCAAAGCCCTTGTCGTTGTGCTCGTTTGTGTGAGTTCTAGGACCCCACTTTTACTTGTTTTCAACCGATTTTTGGGCTGGAAAGCATCAAAAACCCGTTTTTGTATGTGTATGTGTTTGACCCATTTGGGTGTGTTGCGTGTGATGCGTTTAGAGTATGTATCTGGGCTTGTGTATGCTTGTATGGTGTTGTGGTATGCATTCTTAAGGTCTAAGATGGTTAATTTAGGCTTAGAATGGGTTTGGATGAGCTTGGATGTCACACCCCAACCTTGACGGCGGAAACGTCGAGGAGTGAGAGTTAAGATCGTTCACAGCCACATAATGCTATTAATAACACAAATATAAATTAAACATAAGTTTCAATTGTAACATTACAAGCATAAGTCTCAAAGAAATTAAAAGCATAACATAGAATGTAACAAATCATTCTTATTTCATTTATTTATCTAGGTCCATTCCTAGATGTGCAAGCTTCAAAGAGGAGATATCAAACTTGGGCGTTTCCTGAAACATGTTAAAAATAAAAGGTCAACAATAATGTTGGTGAGCATTCCATAGTTTTTAATACATAGATTATATAAAAGATGGCAATTCAAGTCATAAGTTAGTGAATAAAGTGATTAGGGATGTTATGAACAATGCAACAATCAAACCTCGACAAATTTTTACAAGTCTCAAACGTTTACAAGATTATACGATCAGCTAAGTGTACTTGGATCAACCAAAGCAGGCTTGTCTTGCCCATAGATCTATGACGTCGCTAGGCTAGCAATAGTTAATGATTGTATATATATTCGACATTACATGGTAGCTACAAAGATCAACTAACCATAACACACAAGTGAATTGCCATAAGTTTACAAGAATCAAATGTTTACAAGTGCAATGGATGTAATGTAACATGTTTCATCCCAAAGTGTGAAAATAGGAAAAAGGGGTATAGAAACACTCACTTGATCAATAAGTATATAATTGGTGAATAATAAGAAAATAATAGGCAACGTTCCAATGTAGTTCTTCACAAAGTACCTAAGTATATATATTTACAAGATTTAAGTTTTAGATTAACGTTTAAACATGATCTAGGGTTTCAAGGGAAAATTTGGGATTCTTAGATATATATATTTAACAAAAAAAAATACTTTTGTTATCGTAAAAAGAATTACATTGATTTAATGATTTGTCATAAAGACATAAACTTTAAAATCGTTTGATATAGTTAACAAAATATAAAGTGTAGGCATCTTTTTACATTTTTGTTTGTAAAAATTATAAATTTTATACAATAAAGTGTGAACCAATAATAATTTTTTTAATGGTTTAACTCATTATTTAAAGTTTTCTTTATATTAATAAACCAAATATAATCCTTGTTTTTACAAAATATCAAATTTATTTAAAGAATAAATTTACAGAAACTTGTTAAAGTGATTTAAAAATAAGTAAAGTTTATAAAATTACTTTTAATAATTTTTTAAAATTTTTATATATTTTTTTGAAGGCTGAAAAACCCCAAAAAGAAAATGTGAGGTTGCCCGGGTTCGAACCCGGGACCTCAAGGTTGGAATGTGGGTGGGTAACCAGTGAACCAAGGCCTTAGCCGCGGTTAAAGTTGGTTTCCAAATCTTAAAAGCATCATAAACAAACCACCCCCAAATCTTATGAACCCTAGGTTCAATTAATCCCAGATTAACCCAATTTTGTTGTTGATAATGAAAGCAAACATGGGGCTTTTGTTCCCCACATGATTTCCAGTATGTGGGTGTATGTAATTACCCGGTATCGAAGCTTGCAACGTCAAGAACGATGAAGAACAAGCCGCGACAGAGTTCAAACTCAATTCGTGTGCAAATGCTTATGAAAATCAAATTAACTTCGTGGATAGCTTCAAACGGTGTTCTTGATGCAAAGCCCTCTTTTAATTTCAGTTTAATGTGCTCGAATGGTTGTTTTCGATTGAGGTGCCAGTCGCGTTTTGGGGAGAATCAAATATGATGATTGTGTGATTTTCTGGTGAAATTAGAAGTTGTGATCGATTAGGATTTGATAGATGACTGTTTAGGTTCATTTAATTTGATTATTATTAGATGTAAATGCTCAAACGGCTATACGATTTAAGGCTTCGGTTATTCTATCGAATGGGCTCGTAACCGGTGGTTTAAACACCATTATTTCATGCTTTCGAGGTCGAATCATGTACGTGAAGGGTTTGAACGGTTTGAATGCTAAAAATGACCAAATTTCACGGTTTGAGGTGGCCGGAGCTCGCCGGAGGGTTGGCCGGAAATTGGTGGCCGGATTTGCGGGTTAGGGGAATAAGTGGTTTGGGTTTCCAAAACTTACACCAACAGTCCCTGTAATTTGTTTATTATCATGTTATGCCCAAACTTAAATGTTTGAAGTTTCCTAATTACCAAAAGGTCCCTCCAACTTTGAGCTTTACATAATTTGACTTTTAAATTTTACAATCTAATATAATTATTACTATTATTTCTAATAATAATAATAATAATAATAATAATAATAATAATATTATTATTATTATTATTATTATTATTATTATTATTATTATTATTATTATTATTATTATTATTATTATTATTATTATTAATATTACACTTTGTTATTATTATTGTTTTAATTATTATACCTTATTATTATTATAGACAACATTATTATAATTTATTATTATTCTTATTACTAAAATTATCAATGTTTCAATTATTATTATTAGTATGATTATTATACATTAAGTTTAATTTAATGAACCTATAAAATTTTAAACTAAAAGCAAAAGTACCTAAGCGATCCATGAGTTTCATAAATAATAGAAAAGGTCTTTACAAGCATTTAACGATGCAACATTTAATTAACTCAAAATTACAAGATGTTACAGTCTCCCCAACTTAAAAGAATTTCGTCCCGAAATTAAGAATGAACTAGGCGAACAAATGCGGGTATCTCTCCTTCATATGATCCTCACGCTCCCAAGTGAACTCGGCTCCACACTTGTTCTCCCAACGAACCTTAACGATTGGAGTAGTTTGTGTTCTCGTTTTCTTCATAATGCGATCCATAATCTCTACAGGTTTCTCAACAAAGTGCAATGACTCGTCGATCTGGATATCTTCTAATGGAACATGCAGACTCTCGTCAGCCAAACACTTTCTCAGATTTGAGACATGAAATACAGGATGAACCCCATTAAGGTCGGAAGGTAGTTCCAATTTATAAGCCACCTCCCCAATTCTTTTCAGAATCTTGAAAGGTCCTTTAAATCTTGGAGCTAGTTTACCCTTCTTCCCATAGCGAACAACACCTTTCCACGGTGAAACCTTAAGAAGAACCATGTCGCCAACTTGGAACTCCAATGACTTAAGACGCTTATCCGCGTAACTCTTTTGTCGACTTCTAGCCACTTCAAGGTTCTTGCGGATTGTAGAGACTTTATCGGTCGTTTCTTGTATGAGTTCAGGACCAGTGATGAAGTTTTCACCAATGTCGGTCCAGCAGATCAGTGATCGGCATTTACGACCATACAAAGCCGCGAATGGTGCCATCTTGATACTCGAGTGATAACTATTATTATAGAAAATTCCGCGAGCGGTAAATGCGTATCCCAATCACCACCAAAATCAAGGACACAAAGACGCAGCAGATCCTCGAGGTTTTGGATTGTTCGTTCGGTTTGACCATTGGTTTGAGGATGGTAAGCCGTACTTAAATCCAATTGAGTACCCAAGAGTTCTTGCATCGAAGACCAAAAGTGCGAAGTGAAACGAGCATCTCGATCGGAAATAATGTGTAAGGGCACGCCATGACGACTCACAATTTCGTCAATGTAGATTCGAGCCAGCCTTGAAACCTTGTACGTATCTCGTATGGGTATAAAATGTGCTGTCTTGGTCAAACGGTCAACAATGACCCATATGCTATCATGACCATGAGGTGTACGAGGTAACTTGGTTATGAAATCCATGGATATATGTTCCCATTTTCACATAGGGATTTCAGGTTGCTCAAGTAAACCACTTAGTCGTTGATGCTCGGCTTTGACCCTTGCACACGTGAGACACTTGGAAACATAAGACGCGATATCTTTCTTCATTCCAGGCCACCAATATTGACCACGCAAGTCCATGTACATCTTATCGGAGCCAGGATGAATGGAATATCGGGTTTGATGAGCTTCGTTCATAATGAAGTGTCAGAGATTATCACGATTTGGGATCCAAAGTCGATTCAAAAAGTACCACATGCCATTCGGTTTTGTCTCTAATTGCGACCGAACATTAGACATCAAGTCTTCATCCTTCCCTTCGTCGGTTAGTGCCGCTTGTTGAGCCTCGCGAATGCATAACTCGAGGTCACTATCGATCCTTATGTTTTGGAGCATGATAGTAGCCTCGTTGACATCCACATGAATCTCGGTATCAAATTCTCCTAGCATATCAAACCATTGCCTTCGATCTCGAATTTCTTGAAGCGAGACAGTCTTGTTGTGAACCTTGCGACTTAGCGCGTCGGCTACAACATTCGCCTTTCCAGGATGGTAGCGGATGTCGCAGTCGTAGTCGCTAATTAACTCAATCCATCGTCTTTGTCTCATGTTGAGATCCTTTTGGTTGAACACGTGTTGGAGACTCTTATGATCGGTGTAGACTATGCATTGCGTCCCATATAAATAGTGTCGCCAAATCTTCAATGCAAAAACCACAGCACCAAGTTCAAGATCGTGAGTCGTGTAGTTCATTCATGAACCTTCAATTGCCTCGACGCGTATGCTATAACTTTGTCTCGTTGTATGAGAACACAGCCAAGACCTTGATTAGAAGCATCGCAATACACGGTAAAGTCATCGTTTCCATCGGGAAGTGTGAGAATAGGAGCGTTACACAATTTGCGTTTTAATGTCTCGAAAGCCTCTTCTTGCTCGGGTCCCCATTCAAAGAGTCGATTCTTTTGGGTTAGCGCCGTTAATGGTTTAGCAATCTTCGAGAAATTCGCTATGAACCTACGGTAATATCCCGCTAAACCCAGAAAAGAACGAACCTCGGTTGGGGTTGTGGGAACACACCAATTCTTCACAGCTTCAATTTTAGCAGGATCCACGTGGATCCCTTGGCTAGTCACCACATGTCCTAAGAATTGAACCTCCTCCAACCAAAATTCACACTTGGAAAGTTTGGCGTATAATTGCTCCTTCTTCAAAAGTTCGAGAACTTGTCGCAAGTGCGTCTCGTGATCGATTTTTGTCTTGGAATAAATAAGGATGTCATCAATGAACACGATCACGAACTTATCCAAATACGGTTTACATACTCGATTCATGAGATCCATGAACACGGTAGGCGCATTGGTCAAGCCAAAAGGCATGACCATGAACTCGTAGTATCCATATCGAGTACGAAAAGCGGTCTTTGGAATGTCATCATCATGTACACATAGTTGATGATACCCAGAACGTAGATCGATCTTTGAGAATTGAGTTGCTCCTTGAAGTTGATCGAAGAGATCATCGATTCGAGGAAGTGGGTATCGGTTTTTGATTGTAAGCTTGTTGAGCTCCCGGTAGTCGATGCACATACGAAATGAACCATCCTTCTTCTTCACAAACAGTACAGGTGCACCCCACGGCGATGAGCTAGGACGAATGAAACCCTTATCGGTCAACTCTTGCAGTTGACTAGCTAGTTCTTGCATTTCATACGGTGCAAGATGATAAGGTGATTTAGCCACAGGGTTTGCGCCAGGGATTAAGTCAATCTTGAACTCAACTTCTCGCACGGGAGGTAACCCTTTAAGATCCTCGGGAAAAACCTCGGGAAAATCCCGCACAACAGGAATGTCTTTCAACTCCTTACCCTTGGCTTTCGTATTAACTACATATGCCATGAAAGCCATGTAGTTTTTACTTAAGCACTTGCGGGCCTTGATGCAAGACATGAGTTTAAGTCTTTGGGATGATTTCTCCCCAAAGACCTTCAAAGTATCACCGGTCGGTAAAGAAATTCGGATACACTTCTCGAAACATAAAATTTCCGCACGATGCTTGGCTAACCAATCCATACGAATGATAACATCAAAGCTTCCCAAATGCATAGGAATAAGGTCAACGAAGAACTCGTGTTCGTTAAGGCTTAAGGTGCAGTCACGTATTACGACGTCAACGACAATAGATTTTCCATCGGCGACTTCGACCGTGAAAGATCTTTCTAAGTTGACGCGCGGTTTAGAAAGTAAAGGCTCGAACTCCAGGGACACGAAACTCCTATCGGCACCCGAATCAAACAATACAGATGCATAATGATTATTTACAAGATACATACCTGTTTGGTAACAACCTATTATTGGTATGATGAACATAAATAGGAATTTTTACAAGACAAGAAAGGACTAAAAGAAATTCAACGACGTACCATTCACCACGTCGTTGTTGGCTTGGGCTTGATTGGCGTTGATGTTGAAAGCCCTTCCACGAGCCGGTGGCACAGTTCCCGCATTGCGAGGACATTGCGGACGGATATGGCCAGGCTCGCCACAGTTATAGCAGGTTCGGTTGGTAAGCATGGCAGTGTTGTTTGGCTCACGAAGACAAGTAGTTACCAAGTGTCCATACCTCCCACACAACGAGCAGACTCGGCATGGAATGTTGCTTGAATGGTGGTACTTGCACGTGTTACACATGGGATGTGGACCAGCATAAGCTTTTGCCACAGGAGCTTGATTTGAAACCACCATTTGTTTTTGAGGAGCATTGGGTGCAGTCACAGCGTAGTTGCGCGTCGGGATGAACTTACGCTTTTTGTTTTGAGAAGATGACTCGGCCCTTAACTCCTTTGTTGCCTCGGGTATCACCTTCGCAGTAGACTTGGAACCCTTTGCCGACATAGTGCCAGCTCTTATATGATTCTCGGTGAGCTGTGCAGTGATGGTAATTGCTTCCTCCAAAGTTGTGGGCCTACTACCCACCATGGCATCTTGAATTTGAGGTGGCACCCCCTTGATAAATTTCTCAATGTTACGGGGAACGGTGTCCACCATGTGTGGTAGGAGCATACTCAACTCATGATGCCGAGTGGAATAAGCAAAGTGATTCCCACCATCTTGTTTGAGGTTCCAGAACTCCTCCTCTAGCTTTTGCAACTCGCTCCTCGGACAAAACTTTTGAATCATGATCTCCTTGAATTCCTCCCAGGGCAATGCCAAAGCAATCTCAGTTCCACGGTTTCTCTTTTCACTATTCCACCATGTGAGTGCCCGTTGTTGAAGAACACTAGTGGCATAGCGAACCTTGAACTCGTTGGGGCACTCACTAACTATGAACGTATTCTCCATACTTTCAAACCACTCGAGAAGTCCAGTGGCTCCTTCTTTTCCACTAAAACTAGTGGGTTTGCACGAGTTGAAGTGTTTGAAAGTGCAAGTACGATTGTTCCCTTGTTGATTGTTCCCGTTTTGATTGTTGCTATTGTCTCCATTAGCACCACTATTGTTCCTATTGGTGTTGTTGTTGCTATTAGCCATTAGTGTGCTATTAAGTTCAGCAACCATAGTCGGGAGAACGACAGCCATTTGTCGGGCAATCATGGCAGCTAGCTTACGGTCGGAACTTCCACGCTTTCCATGGTGACGAGACATGCTGGAATATACAAAAATGAGTTAGTTACAGGAGCGAGGATAACAAAGGATAGTAGTTTAAACAAGGGTAAGCTAAGGGGTATAAGATACACGGAATGATTCCATTTGGTAACGCATTACCATTTGGAAACGTTGACACGTCAAGGTGAATTGACCCATTTACCTTAGAAACTTGTGTACATTGACCATAGTTTATCACTCATCCCAGAAATCCCCAGGTAAGCATAACTAGTCCCGTAGGATTTATGCGATATGCTTGCCTTAGCCCGAGGGCCTTTTGCCAGGAAAACCAGGATACAGGTGTCTATGTGTCACACAATATTTCTTAGGTTCATAGAATCAAAACCTTGATGAGATTTATATAGATTAGACATAACGTCTAAAGATCCAAGTCATAACATAAGCATAAGATTCCACGTGTCGACGAGAATAAGGTTAAGAGATTTCATGTTCGGGGAGAGTCAAAGAGTCAAAGTTAAGTTTAAGGAGACAAGTAACAATGTTTAGGCATTCCTATGCTAAGGCATCAAATTGCACACAAGAAGGCATAACATTATGTAGCATGCAAAGTATATAATTTTACAAGATAGAAATATAATTCTATAAGGTTCATGCATACTATAGTCTAGGTCACCATTTCTAATAACCTAGATCCCTATAGTTATGGGCTCTGATACCAATCTGTCACACCCCAACCTTGACGGCGGAAACGTCGAGGAGTGAGAGTTAAGATCGTTCACAGCCACATAACGCTATTAATAACCCAAATATAAATTAAACATAAGTTTCAATTGTAACATTACAAGCATAAGTCTCAAAGAAATTAAAAGCATAACATAGAATGTAACAAATCATTCTTATTTCATTTATTTATCTAGGTCCATTCCTAGATGTGCAAGCTTCAAAGAGGAGATATCAAACTTGGGCGTTTCCTGAAACATGTTAAAAATAAAAGGTCAACAATAATGTTGGTGAGCATTCCATAGTTTTTAATACATAGATTATATAAAAGATGGCAATTCAAGTCATAAGTTAGTGAATAAAGTGATTAGGGATGTTATGAACAATGCAACAATCAAACCTCGACAAAGTTTTACAAGTCTCAAACGTTTACAAGATTATACGATCAGCTAAGTGTACTTGGATCAACCAAAGCAGGCTTGTCTTGCCCATAGATCTATGACGTCGCTAGGCTAGCAATAGTTAATGATTGTACATATATTCGACATTACATGGTAGCTACAAAGATCAACTAACCATAACACACAAGTGAACTGCCATAAGTTTACAAGAATCAAACGTTTACAAGTGCAATGGTTGTAATGTAACATGTTTCATCCCAAAGTGTGAAAATAGGAAAAAGGGGTATAGAAACACTCACTTGATCAATAAGTATATAATTGGTGAATAATAAGAAAATAATAGGCAACGTTCCAATGTAGTTCTTCACAAAGTACCTAAGTATATATATTTACAAGATTTAAGTTTTAGATTAACGTTTAAACATGATCTAGGGTTTCAAGGGAAAATTTGGGATTCTTAGATATATATATTTAACAACAAAAATACTTTTGTTATCGTAAAAAGAATTAGATTGATTTAATGATTTGTCATAAAGACATAAACTTTAAATCGTTTGATATAGTTAACAAAATATAAAGTGTAGGTATCTTTTTACATTTATGTTTGTAAAAATTATAAATTTTATACAATAAAGTGTGAACCAATAATAATTTTTTTTAATGGTTTAACTCATTATTTAAAGTTTTCTTTATATTAATAAACCAAATATAATCCTTGTTTTTACAAAATATCAAATTTATTTAAAGAATAAATTTACAGAAACTTGTTAAAGTGATTTAAAAATAAGTAAAGTTTATAAAATTACTTTTAATAATTTTTCAAAATTTTTATATATTTTTTTGAAGGCTGAAAAACCCCAAAAAGAAAATGTGAGGTTGCCTGGGTTCGAACCCGGGACCTCAAGGTTGGAATGTGGGTGGGTAACCAGTGAACCAAGGCCTTAGCCGCGGTTAAAGTTGGTTTCCAAATCTTAAAAGCATCATAAACAAACCACCCCCAAATCTTATGAACCCTAGGTTCAATTAATCCCAAATTAACCCAATTTTGTTGTTGATAATGAAAGCAAACATGGGGCTTTTGTTCCCCAAATGATTTCGAGTATGTGGGTGTATGTAATTACCCGGTATCGAAGCTTGCAACGTCAAGAACGATGAAGAACAAGCCGCGACAGAGTTCAAACTCAATTCGTGTGCAAATGCTTATGAAAATCAAATTAACTTCGTGGATAGCTTCAAACGGTGTTCTTGATGCAAAGCCCTCTTTTAATTTCAGTTTAATGTGCTCGAATGGTTGTTTTCGATTGAGGTGCCAGTCGCGTTTTGGGGAGAATCAAATATGAGGATTGTGTGATTTTCTGGTGAAATTAGAAGTTGTGATCGATTAGGATTTGATAGATGACTGTTTAGGTTCATTTAATTTGATTATTATTAGATGTAAATGCTCAAACGGCTATACGATTTAAGGCTTCGGTTATTCTATCGAATGGGCTCGTAACCGGTGGTTTAAACACCATTATTTCATGCTTTCGAGGTCGAATCATGTACGTGAAGGGTTTGAACGGTTTGAATGCTATAAAATGACCAAATTTCACGGTTTGAGGTGGCCGGAGCTCGCCGGAGGGTTGGCCGGAAATTGGTGGCAGGATTTGCGGGTTAGGGGAATAAGTGGTTTGGGTTTCCAAAACTTACACCAACAGTCCCTGTAATTTGTTTATTATCATGTTATGCCCAAACTTAAAAGTTTGAAGTTTCCTAATTACCAAAAAGGTCCCTCCAACTTTGAGCTTTACATAATTTGACTTTTAAATTTTACAATCTAATATAATTATTACTATTATTTCTAATATTATTATTATCATCATCATCATTATTATTATTATTATTATTATTATTATTATTATTATTATTATTATTATTATTACACTTTGTTATTATTATTGTTTTAATTATTATACCTTATTATTATTATTATAGACAACATTATTATAATTTATTATTATTCTTATTACTAAAATTATCAATGTTTCAATTATTATTATTAGTATGATTATTATACATTAAGTTTAATTTAATGAACCTATAAATTTTAAACTAAAAGCAAAAGTACCTAAGCGATCCATGAGTTTCATAAATAATAGAAAAGGTCTTTACAAGCATTTAACGATGCAACATTTAATTAACTCAAAATTACAAGATGTTACATTGGAGGCCGAAAATGGCAGATTGGGTTCGGGATGAACTCCATTCTGCATCAGCTAGGGCTATGCGACCGAATGGAGGCCATACGGCCGATTGAGAGGCGATTGAGGTTCATTCGCATGATTGGGATTCATTCGCACGATTGAGGGTTCATTCGCACGACTAAGGTTTCATTCGCACGATTGGGAGTCCAGTCGTATGGGGAGTAATACGAATGAGGGTCCAGTCGCATAGGTGCTTAGTCGCCTGAGTCCATTTGCATGAGGTCAGTCACATAGGTGCTTATTTGCATTAGTTCCATCCGCATGAGGTCCATACGCACGACTGGATGTCCATTCGCATAGATGTTCATCCGCATGAGTCCAATCGCATGATGTTCAGTCGCATGGAGGCCATGCGACTGAAGGGTGTCCATACGCACGAATAGGGCTGTTGCACCCGAAGGAAAGTGAAGTTCGACTTCTGACTTTCAGGGGAAAGTGCAGATGTAAGTTTTGACGTAAAGGTTCCCGTAAGAGCATGTAAGATAACTGTTTTGGCCTTAGCGAGCAGGTAGGGCATAATGATGATGATGTTGCATGTATAATCATGATGCATGTTATGTATGTATGATGTTGCCCTGTATGACGTGATGACGGTGCATGTTAATGTTCCTTATTATGATGTATGGTTATCTTTCATGTGGCTTTATGTGTTATGATAACGAATGAAATGAAGTATTATGTAACGTAAAGTGGAAAGGAATGAAAAGTCTTGCAAGTATTGGATATCGGGGTCCTTCTTTGTGATCGACCATTATTATAGAACCTCTACCGCTTATCTCTAGTACTGCGGCATACGCTCAGCTGTTCAATTATTGACTTCGGCCCAGTAGCTAAATAGTTCGGGGTGTAGCATATGGTATTGGTACGGAAGATATCCGATGCGCAAGTAAAGATATAATGAATGAATGAATGGATGAATGAAGAAGATAGCAAAGATATTATCTATGTGTACGTATGATGTGTGATCATGCAAAAGTAACGAACGGTTTTAAATGAAAGAAAAGTATGTTTTATTATAAAACTAGAACTCACTCAGCAACGCTGACTTTTTATGTGTTTCAAGTTGGCAGGTAATGTTGCTGAGGATGGCACGAGGTGGCTACTCAGCTCTTTTGGGATGGCATCCATTCATTTAATACTTTTGTGATGTAATGCAACAATGTATTTTGTAACCGATTGACGCTGTATTATTTGGCAAAAGTTTTTATAATGAAATGATATGTCCTTTTGAATGTTTCCGCTACAATATTTTCCTAAGGCAAATGTAATTATATGTTTTATGAGCGATGAATGACCAACTGTAGGCGTCCCGGGAACGGGGCCTTACAAGTTGGTATCAGAGCCAAAGTTTAAGTGAAATGGGTCAATTTTCAAATAAACCTAAACTTAAACTGAAAATGGGACGGAATGGGAATGGAATGCCAATATGAGTAGCTACGTGCCATCAGGTATTTTCATAAAGTTAACCGGTTTTATGTGCGCATGGTATGTGGTTATGTGTTGTATGTAGATTTAAATACTGATGTAGTCAGGACAGGTAATGCTTGGGTTATGAAGAGTAAAGTAAGTGGCTAATCACAACTGACCACTGTAATTAGGGACTTACTGTACTTGACATAAACTGAGATGTTTCCTTGAATGACCGTGTTGGTGTTTGAATCTTTCAGTGTGATATAGAGAATGGCGGGTGGTAGATCCTCTAAAGCTTCTAGGGGTGGAGGCCGTGGCGGGCCTGATGTTGAGCCGCGACCCAAAAGAGGAAGGCCAAGGGTCGAAAAGGTGGTTCCTGAAGAACCAGAGACCCCTCATCCGGAGGCTGGGGATGAGAGTGCAAACCTGAGGGCCTCGGTAAAGGAGGCTGTTGTTGAAGAAGTACACCAGGTCATGTAGACAATCTTACCGTTTGTGGTGACCGACGTCATTAAGGCGGTGAAAGAAGGAGAAAGAAAGGAGAGAAACAGGTCTTCAGGGGGACGAGAGCAACCGGAGCCTGAAATGATTTTCTCTGATAATGAAGATGAGGAAGAGGAAGATGAGCCTGTGCAAGAGGTGGCACGAGGCTGTAACTACAGGGCGTTTATGAGATGCAAGCCCCCTACTTTCGATAGAAACGGCACTGCTGCTGCTGCTCACCGTTGGGTGAAGGAAATGGAGGCTGTTCTCGACATCAGCGAGTGCCGGGAAGATCAGAAGGTGAAGTTTGCCACTCATTCATTTGTGGACTCGGCTCTATGCTGGTGGGACAACATTGTCCAAGCGGAGGGTAATCGGGCAATCGGGAGAATGAGATGGCCCGAACTGAAGAAGATGGTGATTGAGGAGTTCTGTCCTCACAGGGAAATGGATAAGATAGAGAGAGTTTCTACAACTAGAGGCGGGAACCATGACACACCAGTAGTACACCACCAAATTCAATGAAATGGCACGGTTGGTGCCGGATCAAGTGACGCCTCTGTCTCGGAAGATCAAGAGGTACATTCAGGGCTTACCGGTGGATGTTCGCAGGCATATGATCGCCGCCCGGCCAAGCACGTTTAGGTCGGCGGTCGATTTGGCCGGGAGGCTATATGATGAGCGGGAGGTGGTGGTGATTGAAGCGAATTAGAAGGGCGGTGGTGATCGGAACTGGAATGGGAGAAGGTTTGGTCGGGGTGATACCTCGACGAGTAACAAAAAGGCACGGGTGGATGACCGCCGCGTGGCCACACCGGGAGCGGGATCGAGGAGGTGTGGTAAGTGTGTAAAGGAGCACGTGGGAGAATGTAGGCTGGGTTTGAATGTGTGCTTCAAGTGTGGGAAGGCAGGGCATATGAGAAAGGATTGCCTGGCGGGCAAATGTTTTAACTGTGGGGAAAGTGGTCATATGAGCAAAGACTGTAAGAAGCCGAGGGCTGAGGGTTCTGGGATAAAGAAGACGGGAAGTGAAGGACCAAGGGCGAGTGCCAGGGCATTCACTATGACACAGGAGGAAGCTCGGACGGACCCTGATGTTGTGTCCGGTACGTGTCTAGTGAACCAAACTTTAGCTTTTGTGTCATTTGATTCTGGTGCTAGTAAAAGTTTTATTTCTGCTGCTTTCTGTGCTAAGCTTCCTGTTAGTAGTAGACGTGTTGATGCCCCCTTTGATGTAGAAACTGCCATAGGTAAGTCTACCTGGATCTCTGAAATGATAGAGGGATGTGATGTGGAACTTGAGGGTCATAAGTTTCCTGTTAGACCGTTCGTGATAACCTTAGGTGGTTTCGATTTGGTTCTTGGGATGGATTGGTTGGCGGAATTCGAGGCGAACATTGTGTGTCGCAAGAAGATGATTCGTTTGACAACGCCTGACGGTAGTTCAATGACGGTTTATGGTGATCGGGTTACTACGATTCCGAAAGTGATCTCGATGGCAGTGGCGGGAAAGTGTATGAGGCGTGGATGTAGCGCTTACTTGGCCTATGTAAAGGATGTGGATAAGCCAACAACACAACTAGCCGATGTACCGGTTGTGTGTGACTTTCCAGACATGTTCCCATAAGACTTATCAGGAGTGCCACCTGACCGAGAGATCGAGTTTCAGATTGATCTGATACCGGGTGCCCAACCTGTTGCGAAGGCACCGTATTGGTTGGCTCCGACGGAGATGAAGGAATTGATGGAGCAGTTGCAAGAGCTGCTTGATAAGGGGTTCATTAGACCGAGTATCTCACCTTGGGGTGCTCCGGTCCTGTTTGTAAAGAAGAAGGACGGTAGTATGAGGATGTGCATTGACTACCGCGAGCTGAACAAGTTGACGGTGAAGAACCGATACCCCTTACCGAGGATAGATGATTTGTTCTATCAGCTTCAGGGTGCCAGTTGGTTTTCAAGGATAGATCTTCGATCTGGTTATCATCAGTTGAAGGTGAAGGAACAAGATATCCCTAAAACAGCTTTCCGCAAGCGCTATGGTCTGTACGAGTTCCTCGTCATGTCTTTTGGTTTGACCACTGCGCCAGCTGCTTTTATGGATCTAATGAACCGAGTGTGTCGGCCGATGTTGGATAAATCAGTGATCGTGTTTATTGGTGATATCCTGATTTACTCGAGGAGCGAAGCAGAGCATGCCGGTCACATTCGGGAAGTTCTAGAGACGTTGAGAAGGGAGAAGTTGTATGCTAAATTCTCTAAGTACGCATTCTGGTTGCGCGAAGTTCAGTTCTTGGGTCATGTGGTGAATCCTGACGGGATTATGGTGGACCCGGCGAAAGTGGAGGCGGTTATGCAATGGAAGTCACCAAAGACGCCATCCGAGATTCGTAGCTTCTTGGGTTTGGCGGGCTACTACAGAAGATTCATCCAAGACTTTTCCAAAATCGCTTCTCCACTAACTAAGTTGACCCGAAAAGATGTGAAGTTCGTATGGGGTCAAGCTCAAGAGAAGGCGTTCGAGGAACTGAAAGCGAGATTGACTCAAGCTCCTGTTCTGTCATTACCCGATGGAAGCGAAGATCTGGTGGTCTATTCTGATGCTTCCTACTCGGGGTTGGGGTGCGTGTTGATGCAGAGGGAAAAGGTTATAGCCTATGCATCCCGAAAGTTGAAGGTTCACGAGGTCAATTATCCTACTCATGACTTGGAGCTAGCAGCCGTGGTCTTTGCACTAAAGATTTGGAGGCACTATCTTTACGAGACGAAGTGCACCATCTTCACTGACCACAAGAGCTTGAAGTACTTCTTCGAGCAGAAAGACCTGAACATGAGGCAGAGACGATGGTTGGAGCTCATAAAAGACTATGATTGCGAGATCCATTACCATCCGGGCAAAGCCAATGTGGTGGCTGATGCCCTTAGCCGGAAAGAGAGGCCCGAGCCGATTCGGGTGAAAGCATATCAACTGATCATGACCTCTGATGTAATGAAGCAAGTCAAAGAGTTTCAAGATGAGGCACTGAAAGAAGATCATCTTAACTCTGAAAGAATGAGAGGTCTGGTTGGGGAATTGGGTGAAAACACACTCGGTGTTAGAACCCGATTTGGACGTGTGTGGATTCCTCGTTTTGGGGATTTACGCGTGAGGATCATGGATGAAGCTCACAAGACTCGATACTCCATTTACCCAGGTGCCACGAAAATGTACCAAGACATGAAGAAGGATTATTGGTGGCCGGGTATGAAGCGCGATGTGGTGGAGTATGTGAGTAAGTGTCTTACTTGCTTACAGGTGAAGGCCGAGCATCAAAAGCCGTATGGGAAGATCCAACCTTTGGATATACCGGAATGGAAGTGGGAGCACATCATCATGGATTTCATTACAAAGCTGCCGCGTACCCCGAAGGGGTATGATGTCATATGGGTGATAGTTGATCGTCTGACGAAGAGTGCTCACTTTCTACCGATCCGCGAGACATATTCATCTGAGAGGCTGGCTGATCTGTTCATCAAGGAAATTGTAACCCGTCATGGTGTGCCGGTGTCTATTGTGTCGGATCGCGACACTCAGTTTACATCTAAATTTTGGAAGAAATTCCACGACGCTATGGGGACGAGGTTACATATTAGCACGGCTTATCATCCCAAGACTGATGGTCAGTCAGAAAGGACCATTCAGACACTGGAAGACATGATTCGGGCATGTGTGATTGATTTTGGGGGAAGTTGGGATGACCACCTACCGTTAGTCGAATTCTCATACAACAACAGCTATCATGCCAGCATTGGTATGCCACCATATAAGATGTTATACGGTAGGAGATGCAGAACACCCGTTTGTTGGGGTGATATTGGTCAGAAGGAATTGGGGAGCGTCGAGGTAATCGAGGCTACGACTGAGAAGCTTGAGAAGATTAAAGCCTTCATGAAGGCAGCCAAAGACAGACAGAAGTCGTATGCTGATAAACGACGCAGGCCGATTGAGTTCCAGGTGGGTGACCGGGTTATGTTGAAGGTCTCACCTTGGAAGGGTATCATCCGCTTTCGAAAGCGGGGTAAGTTGAGCCCAAGGTATATAGGCCCTTTCCGAATCATCGCTCGAGTAGGAGAGGTGGCCTATAGACTGGAGTTACCGGATGAGCTAAGTGGAATTCACCCGACATTCCATGTATCTCATTTGAGAAAGTGCTTGGCTGATGAAGATATGATTGTTCCACTGGAGGATATCAAAGTAGACGAACAGCTCAATTATGTGGAGCAACCAGTGGCAATCATCGATCGAAAGGAGAAAAGGCTGAGAAATAAAGTGGTTCCTCTTGTGCGTGTACAGTGGAAGCATAGGAAGGGATCCGAGTCAACGTGGGAGACTGAGGAAGAAATGAGACAACATTATCCACGTTTGTTCGAAGAATAACAGGTTTCGGGGACGAAACCTATTTAAGGGGGGTGGACTTGTAACACCCGGTTATTTATTATTTTGAAGCCGACGAAGGAAGAAAAAGAAATAAAGTCCAAAGTCGAGCGACCAAACTCGCCAACGAAGGAAAGTTGGAAATGTGGTGATATTAGTAGGGAGAGGGCAGCCATACTCTCCCCACACACTCACATTTCAGCTATCAAAGAGAGGAGAAGAGAGAAAGGAAGAAAAGAAGAAGAAGTGTTGGTTCGGGTTGGTTCGAGTGGCCAAAATCGTCGAGGAGCGGGTCAAATCGAAGCCCTTGTCGTTGTGCTCGTTTGTGTGAGTTCTAGGACCCCACTTTTACTTGTTTTCAACCGATTTTGGGGCTAGAAAGCATTAAAAACCCGTTTTTGTATGTGTATGTGTTTGACCCATTTGGGTGTGTTGCGTGTGATGCGTTTAGAGTATGTATCCGGGCTTGTGTATGCTTGTATGGTGTTGTGGTATGCATTCCTAAGGTCTAAGATGGTTGATTTAGGCTTAGAATGGGTTTGGATGAGCTTGGAGGCCGAAAATGGCAAATTGGGTTCGGGATGAACTCCATTCTGCATCAGCTAGGGCTATGCGACCGAATGGAGGCCATACGGCCGATTGAGGTTCATTCGCACGATTGGGATTCATTCGCACGATTGAGGGTTCATTCGCACGACTAAGGTTTCATTCGCACGATTGGGAGTCCAGTCGCATGGGGAGTCATACGACTGAGGGTCCAGTCGCATAGGTGCTTAGTCGCATGAGTCCATTTGCATGACTATCCGCATGAGGTCCATACGCACGATTGGATGTCCATTCGCATAGATGTTCATCCGCATGAGTCCAATCGCATGATGTTCAGTCGCATGGAGGCCATGCGACTGAAGGGTGTCCATACACACGAATAGGGTTGTTGCACCCGAAGGAAAGTGTAGTTCGACTTCTGACTTTCGGGGGAAAGTGCAGATGTAAGTTTTGACGTAAAGGTTCCCGTAAGAGCATGTAAGATAACTGTTTTGGCCTTAGCGAGCAGGTAGGCATAATGATGATGATGTTGCATGTTTATGCATGATGCATGTTATGTATGTATGATGTTGCCCTGTATGACGTGATGACGGTGCATGTTAATGTTCCTTATTATGATGTATGTTTATCTTTCCTGTGGCTTTACGTGTTATGATAATGAATGAAATGAAGTATTATGTAACGTAAAGTGGAAATGAATGAAAAGTCTTGCAAGTATTGGACGGGGTCCTTCTTTGTGATCAACCATTATTATAGAACCTCTACCGCTTACCTCTAGTACTGCGGCATACGCTCAGCTGTTCAATTATTGACTTCGGCCCAGTAGCTATATAGTTCAGGGTGTAGCATATGGTATTGGTACGGAAGATATCCGATGCGTAAGTAAAGATATAATGAATGAATGAATGGATGAATGAAGAAGATAGCAAAGATATTATCTATGTGTACGTATGATGTGTGATCATGCAAAAGTGACGAACGGTTTTAAATGAAAGAAAAGTATGTTTTATTATAAAACTAGAACTCACTCAGCAACGCTGACTTTTTATGTGTTTTCAGTTGGCAGGTAATGTTGCTGAGGATGGCACGAGGTGGCTACTCAGCTCTTTTGGGATGGCATCCATTCATTTAATACTTTTGTGATGTAATGCAACAATGTATTTTGTAACCGATTGACGCTGTATTATTTGGCAAAAGTTTTTATAATGAAATGAGATGTCCTTTTGAATGTTTCCGCTGCAATATTTTCCTAAGGGAAATGTAATTATTTGTTTTATGAGCGATGAATGACCAACTGTAGGCGTCCCGGGAACGGGGCCTTACATGAAACGACGTCTATTTGCAATTATTATCATCAGACATATGGAAGGCTTGGAACCCCATTTCTAACAAATAAGGATATCTCTTTCTCATTGCGTCTTCCGGCTCCCATGTATAGTCGGACCCAAGTTCAACATTCCATTTGACTTTTACAATCAGAATGCGTTTTCGCCATAGCCTTTTTACTTGTTGTTCGACAATATTGATCGCCTCTTCCACAATGTTCAAGCGGTCAGGGGCCCATAGTGTTTCATCAGATAAGAACTTTTTCAAGGTTAACACGTGGAATACAATATGTATTAATCCCAACTTAAAGGCCACCATGCCTATTCGTTCGACGACTTCAAAAGGTCTAATATAATGACGAATTAATTTTCCTTATTTCTCAAACGAATGGTGCCCCGCCTTGGTGACACTTTAAGCAATACTTTGTCACCAACCACAAATTCCAATGGTTTATGTTGCTTAAACGCGTAGCTCTTTTGGCAATCTTGAGCATCTTTCAATCTAACATGAACATTTTTACCTTCTTAGTGGTATCTAGTATCAATTCAGGACCTATTAGTTGACCTTCGCTCACCTCAAACTATCAAAGTGGTGTTCGACACTTCCCACCGTATAATGCCTCAAAAGGCGCAACTTTAAAATCTCACGGTAGCTGTTATTATATGAAAATTCCATCAATGTGAGGTGAACATTCCAACTAGCACCAAATTCAATCACACATGTTCATAGCATATCTTCCAAAATCTGCATGGTTTCCTCGTGTCGATCGTCTGTTTGGGGTAAGCTCTGCTCATTTCCTATTTGGTCCTCAATGCATCTTGGAAAGTCCTCTGGAACTGAGTTGTGAACCTAGCATCTTGATAGGACAGTATCGATGTTGGCACTTCATGACTCGTTACTATCTTATCAATATACAATTGGGCCAACTGTTCTAATTCATATTTTCTCTTGATATGTAAAAAGTGTGCAAACGTAGTTAGTATGTCCACTATGACCCAAATATGTCATGCCCCTTTCGCGTTCTTCGTATTTTGACCACGAAATTCCTCATGATATTTTGCTATTTCCACATAGAAATGCCAAAAAGTTCTAACTTGTCCGAAGGCTTCTGGTGTGCAGCCTTTACTTGCAGACAGGTCATGCATCTTTCGACGTAAGTTGCAATGTCTTTCTTCATTTCAGGCCATAAGTAGTAGTCCTTCAACTTATAAACATCTTATCGGCCCCGAGGTGCATCAAGTACTTTGATTTATGCACCTCCTCTAGTACTACCTTTAGTAGATCCCTGAAATTTGATACCCAAATTCGACTTCCCATACAGAGCAATCCATCACTCCCCGCATCAAACTATTTTACCGTTCAAATTATTTTCTCATTTACACTGTTTTCCTCAAGCAGTGCCCCCGCCTTGGCCTCCTTCAATCCTTTGAATAAAACAATGCATATGTCTATTCGCATAGCACGTATCTATATCAGTGTAATATGGTCCTTCTGACTTAGGGCATCAATGACCATGTTGCCTTGCTCAGATGGTATTAAAGTTCAAAATCATAATCGAACAGAAATTCCATCCATCATTGTTAGACACATATTAAGCTCCTTCAATATAAATATGTTCTTCAAACTTTTGTGATCTGAATACACGACAAATTTTTGTACCACATAGATAATGTCGCCCGATCTTTAGTGCAGACACCATCGCACCTAACTCTAGGTCGTGTGTCGCATAACTTACTTCATGCTTTTTTAGTTGTCTTGAGGCATAAGCAATCACATCATTCCTCTGCATCAATACACACCCTAACCCATTTACTGATGCATCGTAATAAGCCATTAAGTCATCATTTCCCTCAGGTAGAGCAAGAATTGGTGCACTACTCCATTTCTATTTCAGTACGTTAAATGCTTCCTCATGTTTAGGAACCTAACTAAATTTTACATTTTTCTATGTAAGGGAAATAACTGGTGTAGTAATCTCAAAGAATTCTTGAATGAACCTCCTTTGTAATATCCTTCAAACCCAAGAAATCTATGAATCTCGGTTGGAGATCTAGGAACTTCCCATCCCATTACTACTTCCATGTTGGATAGCTCCACCTGAATCCCTTACTAATTAATGACATACAACATTTTGTTTATTTTTTGGATTTTATTATTCTAGTTATGGTAGGGTAGACAGTTACTATTGTTTAGGTGAATATGAATCGAGACATGGTTTGGTTCTTTTGATTGATTGATTGATTGATTATATATGATTTCCATTTGAATTTCGTAATGCAATTGATCATGCTCTTTTGTTATGCATGTAGTCTTATACCATCCCTTATGTGGTTTTTTAAGTCTAGGGTATTTGACTACTATCTAAGGATCTTTAATCTTATTCTTTTCTTATTATAGTTGAGGTCATGATATTAACTTGTAATTTAATAGTGCTATTCGGTGACTAATTTTGAATAGAAGGATTTGGTAACTTGTTGATTATTACCTTTAAGTTCTTGTGATGGGGAAATTTCTTTAGCAAGCAACTTGTCACCAGATTGTTAGGAATTCTCACAACATAATGTTAAAAGTATTTTCTAAGTGTTTTCCTTTGAATCGGGTCGAGTCTTACTATGTTGGTTTGTTTTCATTGGCATTTCAAATTGTTGGGTCTAATGGAATTTTGTTCATATGGCCTATGGTTTGAAAACATGTCTTACGAGTAAAGGTTTACTCTAATGAGTTTCTAGCTGTTTGATCAACAATTATATATCAGTTGTGAGAGTCGTTTCTATTGTCAAAAGGATTTGTAACTTAGATTGATATTGTTTTCTTAACTATATTGGTTTTTGGTTATTTAAATTATTGTGGTTTATAACTGTTGACAATTAAAAAATCATTATATTATCTTCCAAATACATTTTTGATTAAATTGTTTGTAATGCTTAATTGTGTGTCCTAAACGGTTAATATCTACCTTAGCCTTACTACATACCACGAGTACACATACAAGAATATATGTTTAGTTGTTTATATGTAATTATCATTTTAATAAAAGAGTTAATTACATGATTGGTTCATGTGGTTTGCATATATTACAATATTAATCCCAACTTTTTCACGGTCCCTGAAATAAATGGTCGTTAGTTTTTCCAGTTAAGTATATATGAAATGACCAAAATACCCTTTATATTAAAAGAAGAATTTTTACACAAATATATATAATATATAAAATTAATGTGGGTCCTACTCTACCCCACCCACCTGCCCCACCCCACCTTCCTTCTTCGTATCAGTATACTACGACCACCTTCCTAAACCGTCGGGCCATCGTCCACCGCCGCACCACCATACTACCATCGTCAATATCAGCAACCTAAGCACCATGTAATTAACTCTATAATCTAACACCATGCCGCCCAGTCACCCACCATCACCATAACATCGTCCATCTTCCAAAATCCAGCCAATAAATCCACCACCACCACCCCCTGAAACAACCGCAAGCATTGTCGTCGCATGAAATAGTTGTCGCCCTCTTATCTAGATATAGGAACACCAGCCATCACCAATAGATCTGTATTCTCCACCCACCTCAATTGTTGCATGGGATCTGCAGGTCAACCACGGATGGAAACAAGGGGTTGGGGTAGGTGGCATGTGACCCAGGTTAGAGGTGGTTGACTAGTTGGTGACTAGTTGGTGATGGAGATGGTATGGTGGTGCCCGATGAGGGTTGTGTTTTGATAGTAGGTTTTTATGAAGGTGAAGGCGGTGGTGTGTT
Organism: Flaveria ramosissima; assembly: GCA_025215565.1. Taxonomy (NCBI): domain Eukaryota; kingdom Viridiplantae; phylum Streptophyta; class Magnoliopsida; order Asterales; family Asteraceae; genus Flaveria; species Flaveria ramosissima. The sequence goes on from CM046030.1 coordinate 18,421,596, forward strand.
GGTTGTTAGGTGATGGTGGTGGGGGTTTAAGGTGTGGTGGCAGTTGAGGGTGGCGGAGATGGCGATTGTCTTGTAAGGGTTTTAGGTGGCAGTCGGCAGTGGTGGTTTGGTATGATTTTGAAAGAAGAAAGAAAGGGGAAGAAGTGGGATGGGACCCACTTATTTATGTATTTAATAATTATAAAGTTATTTTTTAATATATAGGATATTTTGGTCATTTCACATTAACTTAATTACAAAAATTAATGACCATCCACTTTAGGGACTAATGGTATTACAGTTGGTGAAACAGTTGCAATCAAACCTGTAATTTCTCAAAAGCTATGATTAATATTACAATATAAACAAAACAAAAGAACCAATCATTTAATTAACTCTTAATAAATTATTGATTGATGATGTTTCTCATAAGAATATATGGGGGTGCGTGTGTGATAAGGTCCCCCATCACAACATGTAGTTTTTCTTTTTTAACTTAAAGAATAAAAGTATAAAACTATAGCAATACTATTAAAATGCTTATTTTTATTAACGTTTAAATAGTTAAATCATTTCAAAATCGTGAAAGAAGTTAGTTTAAAATCAACGATTAAAATCACATCATTAACATGTAAGATAATTAAGATATTTAAATCCATAAAAGATAATCTTGACCCCTTAAATTAGGGGTGCAAATAAGTCGACCTGCTCGCTAGCTACTCGAGATCGCATCAATAGAAAGCTCGAAACGAGATGAGTTTTATCAAATCTGAGCTTCATATATTGAGCTTGAGCTGGATCGCGAGCCAAACGAACTTTTTACTTTTATATTTTTACTAAGTCGTTATATATATATTTACATAAATAATTTCATATATAAAATTATGATAAAAACAATATATAAAATGTACAATGTTATATACAAAATATATAATTAACTAGGAGGCTATCTCGCCCTTGGCTGCGGGTACGACTATGTGGCGGGTCGTTATATGTATATGTTTGTGCTTCTCTGATGGGTTCGACATGTAAATACGTGACATTTAAAAGTTACATAGTTATTGAGGTTACCGCAAGTATATTAAAAATCTTAGAAATATGATGTCAATGTTGTGGGTAAAAACAATATATTATTTAATTTATTTAAAAACTTTTAGTTAGATATTAGAAGAAATCAACACAAAAATATTTAATTTTCATTTACAAAACTAAAATCCAAATTAAAAAAGCTGCCAAAAAAGAAAATATACCATAGAAATTAGAGTAAATTACTATTTTGGCCCTTTTGATTTAGGCCGTTTAACCTTTTTAGTTCAAAAATGAATCTTATGACATATGAGACCCTAAGATTTTATTTTACAACGGTTTTGACCCCTATTACTAACTCCGTTAATTTATTCTGTTAAATATAAGGTTATTTTACACTTTTTACATCTCAGGGGCTATTTATATAAATTAAAGTACTTTTAATAATTAGTGGGCTATTATGTAATTACTTAAATTTTTAAAAACAACCCTCTAATTTTCCTCATCTTCTAAATGAGTTTTTTGGTTTGTTTATTAAAAAAATGTTTTTTTAAGTTTTTATATTGTTTATGTTAGTTTGGTTTTTAATTGTATTTAAAAAATATATAATTTCAAAGTGGTTTGTATAAATAAATTCAACTTTTCTGTTAGGACCTGGTATTTGAACGAAATACCAAGTGATTAGCGTGTAAACCAGATCAAATAGTACGGAATCCTATTTGATTGGCGATCCAATCAGTGAGAACTTGAATCTAACGTTAGAAATCGATTGGGAATCGATCTAATGTGTTCTATGAACTTGGAGAACGAATTGGGAGGCTTCTGGACGGCTAGGGTACGTCTGGAGTCGAAATAGAATGAATGCTTACGTTTTTCCATGAATTGGGTTGTATTTATAGGTTAGTATTGTTCATTCGTGCGATTGGACCATAAGTATGGTTCAGTCGTGCGATTGAACCATGCGGTTGATTCATCCGCACGACTGAGTGTTCAGTCGTGCGACTGAGCCAATCTTATGTTACAATCATACGACTGATCCAGTCTCCTGGTTCAGTCGTGCGACTGAGTCAATCGTATGAAGTCATTCATGCGTATGGTCCATTCGCATAGGCCATTCGCATGAGAACTTCATTGTGTTAAGTTTGAATGTATTAATTAATATAACATTATGTGTAACCATTCAAACAACCACAAACCTAATTAACCAATTCAACATCGACTCATTAATGAAATATTAAACATTATAAATCACAAACAACCAATATCATTTCATTAACAATCCAAACATTACATGAGAATCAGATAAACAAGATCTATTACATTCATATCCTGATTTAGGGACATACATGTATCAACAAACTCCCCCATGGACCTAGATCTCTCTAATGTCTTGTTTTCTTCATTACATCCTCATATTTCTTGTACTTATCCTCTTTTGTGACACCCGCGTGAATCTCAAACGCGAAGCAGAGTCTTATGACGTTCTGGAACTGGAGGGCTTGTACAATATCCTGCGTATCATAGAACAGTGGCCACTTGTATAGAGTATAGACATCATTAGCTGACAAGTTGGTAAGCCACATGGGGTCGAATACCCTGATAGTATCCATTTGGCCCTCTTTGTTGAGGACTATGACCGCTTCTCCTGTTCTCCAATCGTAGTACCACCACTTAAAGTGTGGAGTGAAGTCCTGTGGCATTTCCCTGAGTGGGATTATTGTGCGCGGAGGACTCCACTTCAGCACTATCTTTGGCTTTCCAGTAATGGCATCAACTTCAGACCTTCTGATATACCTAGTAGGCTGTTGGGGTCTGAAGTTAACCCACCTGGTGTGGTACTCCTTCCTTAGGGCAGCCTCAAACCAGCCTGACATCTTTCTCGGGTCAGCATACAAAAGCTTTAGTTTGGCCAGCTGGTTGAGCTCAAAACCTGGTAGAGTCTTCAGATCATGTGGGAATCTGAAGTACTCTATGCCCTTCTCCCTCTGATTGCATATACGTTAAGGTCCTCAAAATACGCCCACGCTATGATCCTGCCAGACACCTTATGATGTTTCTTGACTCTGTAGAGTTTGGTGTAGGCATCCTGTTTAGGTGCAGCGCGTTGGGCTCTAACTTCTTCAAAACACGCAGCCCACTCAGCCTTTCGGATATCGACATCATCATTTGAGGCTTGGGCCGTTTCCTCTATCTTCTCTGACTCTTGCTCCATTTTGTCTAACACCTCAAAAGTATCGCTAACAAGGGATTCACCCAGATTGGGGACCACATTTCCCTTATTGTCAGCATACTGAGGGTAGTGCTCGGCAGTGACATCTTCAATCTCGATTTCATCAACATCGTTGAGCTCTTCGTCACTGGTCGAGTCGCATGTCGGAGCATCCTTCACTATCTCATCTGGATTGAGCTTGAAGATCTCTGCTAGTTTCTCATTTGATAGGTCGTGAATTATTTCCCCTTCTTCAGGGGTATAACTCACCGACCTCCTTACGATCCCTTGCAGATCAAGAATCATAGTCAACTGAGTCTTGACCTGCTGAAGGGGAGCAACATCAAACTCATCCCTTTGATAATTTGGATCTGTTTGATTTAAACATTCAACACATCAACCATTAGTCATCAATCAAAACAGAAATGCATTAAAATTAATATAAACTTTGAATACATAGGTTTAAATACATGTTTCAAATACAAAAGTAATTAAATACATAAACATCTAATCTTTACTTTTGTCCTGGATCATCGTCTCGTCACTTGGTGGAGCAGAGGAGGAAGCTTGTTGGTCTAGTCTATTCTTGGATCTCCTCTCCTGACCTTGAGCAGAGGCCGATGCAGCTGCATCTCCTCCTTCTGCATCATCATCTTCATCCTTCTCTCTGTCCTTTCTTCTTCAGTCCCCTCATCCTCATCATCCTCATCATCCTCATCATCATCCTCATCATCATCATCACCATCATCTCCGTCTCCCTCTTTGATCTTCAGGGGCTCCTCTTTAGATCCCTTTAGCTTTAACATAATCGTCTTCTTAGCCTCCTCCAACTCCTCTATCTTCTTAGTAGATGTGACACTTTGCTCCTGGAGTTGGGCGATCTCATGGCTCTGAGCAGCCATTTGTTGGGCCTGCTCCTCAATCACTCGAGCCTGCTCTGAGATCAGCTGAGACTGTGCAGCAGTAAGATCAGCCAGCTGGCGGATCTGAGCCGCCTTCTCCTCATCCGCAGCTAATAGGCGCATCACCATCCGGTTAAGCGCAGATAGCTGTTCCTCTACCCCAATTGGAGGTAGAGGTGATCCATATGTATGTAGGGGATGGGCTGAGGGTCCAGCTTGGTGGGAAGTGGTGGTGGTGGTGGCTGTAGTGAAAATGGGGCTGGGTCTGTGAAATGGTGGAGGTGATGTGGGAGTGAAAGATATGGTGGTAGATGGCATCTGTACAGTGGTGGGAGGTGTGGAGGTAGTAGTAGTGGCTGTGGTGGCTGTGGTGGTGGATGGTGTAGCTGTGGAAGTGGTAGTGGTGGTGGTAGCAGTAGTGGCTGTGGTGGTAACGAAGGTCAATCGTCTCTTCTTCTTCTTTTGCCCGTGGGGTTGAGCCATCCTTTTCCTCCTCGTTCCCGTCGAGGTGGATGCTCCCCCTACAACACGGCTGGCTGACTCCGGTGCATAACTAGGATCAGCAGCTGTCTCTCCTGAATCTCTTGGGCATTCACCAACCGCCCTTAGCCCATACTCTGTGGAAACAACCTTGCTTCCCACAGTTCTTGTCAAGGGCTCCTCGTCCGACTCCTCTTCCTCCTCATCAGGAACAAAGTCCTGATGGAAACCAGCAGACTCGGCTATGTCACCAGCTGGGGCAGACACTGGAGGTATAACATCGGAAGCTGTGCCTCTCGGTGGAGCAGGCATATCATCCCCAGCGTCCCCACTATCGTCATCATCGGAATCATGCTCTGGGAGCAATAGCCTCTCGTCATCTGAATCACTATCATCATGACGCCACTTGCGTCTCCCCGACGCCACATATCTCTCATTGGCCAAATGGCCGATCAACCTCTTAACCTGGGGCTTTACCTGCTTGCCCCTATACACTCTCATACGACCCAAGGTCGTGTCATCCATAATCTCCAAGGCAACCGCATCATGGCTCTCCTTGGGAAGTGAAGGCAGCTTCTCGTTGAAGATCAGCTGAAGAAACCTGGGGAACATACAAAAACCCTCCTTCCCCTTAGCCTCCAGGTTCTCAACCAGATATGAGAAGATCATACTCGAAAAGCTGAAAGGGTGGTTCAGCACCAGTGCCACGTAGGCATTCTGAATCTGGTCTGATAGGTCATCGAACCCCCCCTCCTCGAAGCAATACAATTCAGGATCACATGCGCCAAGTACTTGTACTGGGAGCACAGGTTGCTCTTGTTGAGCACACCTGAGTTTATGTCCCCATCGTACTTGATCCTGAGAAAGCAGCCTCTAACAGTAAGTGGATGTAATCTGGTGGGGTGATCAGTATCGTCCCCAAACTCAAGAACTCTCTGGATATCAGAAGCTGTAACCTCAATATCATGACCAAGAATGGAGCTCCGTATACTGTAAGGCTCACGAGAACGATCAACGGAGGCATTCTCCCAGAATGCCTGGTGTAATGACCTGTAAGGCGTGCACGGTGTGGAGATGGCCTTATGTATCCGAGAGCGTCTAAGGAAAGCTATAATCTCTGTAAACTCGGCCCCATTCCGAGTCGTGTGATCCAAATGAGAACATATGTTGTGCTTTGGATTAATGGACCATCTATCAGCCATTTTCCTGAAACACAAGACACAGAACCATTAGTACATAATACATCAGAATTTCAGTTCTAAGTGTAATGTTTAAATTCATTCTGATTCATTCGTGCGAATGAATCATGCGACTGAAGTCAGTCGGTTGTCCTTTCATGCGACTGAGCTCATTCGGGTGAATGTGACATGCGACTGAGTTCAATCTGCTGACTGAGTCTGCGATTGGTTCAGTCGGCTGACTGAGCTCATTCGCATGGTTCATTTAAATACTGAACCTATTAAACTTGATCAAAACAAGTGATTTAACATGGGTTACCGGTTCAATAGGTTCGCCATCTCGTTACTAATAACCTATTAAACTTAATTTTACCATTTTGCTTAGTTTAGGTTGGTTATTAGGTCACGTTTAGTCCGGTTCTTGTTTCACTCGAATTTCACAGAATTAGGGTTTCATTTCTTCTGATTTCATTGAGATATAACTTCAATCTACCTGTATAAGCAACAGCGAACGTCAGAGGATCAATAACAATGTAAAAGCACGGTCTAGCGAAATTTTGGCAGAGTAACGGTACGAAGAGCGATTTGGGAGCGATTGAGGGTGATGAGTGAAATGCGATCGACTGTGGCCCCTTTAAATACTGAATCTGAGTTCAATCGGCCGACTGGCCTCATTCGCTCAGTTCCTTCGGGCAACTGAGACTCAGTCGTGCGATTTGCCCGGTCAGTCGCATTCAATTGGCCGACTGAGGTTCAGTCGGTCGACTGACTCATTCGTGCCCTTTCATTCGCACCTTCAGTTAACCGACTGAGTCTCAGTCGGTCGACTGACTCATTCGCCCCCTTCCAATCGGTCGAATGGATCATTCTGATAAGCCATTCGGGTGAATGGCTCAATCTCATGTCCAGTCGTGCGAATGGGACCCATTCGCATGGTTGGTCCATACTTATGATCCAATCGTGCGAATGGGTTAGACTTATGAATTTTTCTGCCATTTTGACCAGTTTACATTTATAACCCTTTTAACTATTGAAATTAACATTTTGAGCATGTGATCATCTCAGACATGATCATTTTATCTTGAAAACCTTTTGATCACCTCAGACGTGATCCTTTTACACAATTTAGTCACCTCAGACGTGACTCTTTTAAACACTTTGTCACCTCAAACGTGACCCTTTTAAACTTTGAAAACACATGTGGTCATCTCAGACATGACCCTTTTAGTTGAGTTGATCCCTTACTGATTTTCATGATGTAGTCCGACCAACAAACAAACTAAAATGACTAACTAAATTAGAAGATTAAACTAAAGTATAAAAATAAAACTTGTTTTTGGCTTTTTGTGAGAGATAAATCCTAAGATGGAAATCTACGGGATTTGGTTCCGGAATAGGCAGCTTCAACTTAGATTGACCACACCTGGACCAATTCAATTTTGGAATCATACAGGCAAGTCAAATCATTTGGGACTTGTTATCAAAACCTTTTGATGCTCAATTCTTGTTTTCATCCAGAGTCATTAGCAAATTTAGGAAATCATACTGGAACTATTAGATTACCACATTGATTTGAACTTTCAAGAATTGCAGCCACAATGATTGTCAATATGTTTGTCCTCTTAAATCCATACACAGACTTTTGACACAAACTGGTGATAGTTTTAGGTTCAATTATTTCAACTAACATTTGTGGATCCCACACTTATATGGTAATCAACATTCCTCAGGAGCTTTTAAGCGGTCTACGGGTATTATTACAAGAAGAGACTATTCTTAGAGCTTTCAAAGAGAAGCCAATCCTCAGGTCAGTGCCATCGCACAGCAGAGAGGCGGCAAACAACAATGAATTCTAGAATATCTAGGTTATGCTTATCCTCAGGTCAGTGCCATCGCACATCAGAGAGGCACACAACCTATCTCCTTGTTAGAGCAGCTTAATTTTATTTTGCACAAAATGGACCAACAACATACGTCATTAGCTTGATAGCATTTGTCTTTCATTTTTTACGTGCTTTGCTCTATTTATGGTCATCCGCACACATTCGTGGCGTTTACATGCTCATTACCCCTTATTGAAATATTGTTGATTGTGTTAGCCAGTGATAAGATGGAAGCCCACAGTCAGTTGAACAACTTAGTTTGATCTTGAGATCACCAGTCAGGTCTAATCATCTATTGTGTTGAATCTACCGACATATCATTTGCGGTCTAGCAACCTCTAGGTCTACTCTCGTTGTGTTATCTTAATAGTTACCAGTTTTTCTATCATCTTCCCTTTTATATTGCTTAGACTACACAGACTTATACTTTAAATTTTGCATCTTTTCTAAATTAAATTTTAAAGTCCCTCTTGATTTGTTCGTGTGTACTATCATTTTCCAAAGGGTTTGAATCGGTATCACAGATACGATCTTCCTTATATCAGCTATCCACTCCTTCTCCCTCGTTTTTTTTAATGTTATATATTGGCTGACTTATTCTCTCCCTAAAATACTAAAATCATAACTGGTTTAATTATTTTAGGATTTTAATAAACAACGAAATAACATGAATTTAATTTAAACAGAATAAAATAAATAAGGGACAGGCGACTGGTCGTCCGGATGAACTCCAATCGCAGGATTGAATCTTGCGATTGGGTCAATCGGCCGAATGAACCATGCGAATTAATACTGCGAACGAACGGTTCAATCGTACGAATGGAGATGCGACTAGGTCCAATCGTGCGTCTGGGCTATGCGAATGAAGTCCAGTCGTGCGAATGGCTCACTCGTGCGACTGAAGCTGCTGTTTTGCGAAAATTTATAGGTTAAACGTGTTTTAGCTGTAAAAATTCGAAATTTTGCAAACTCTAATCGCCTAAGTCCGTAGAAACCAAACTTTGATGAGCAGGGAACGTCCAAGATCACTTTTGACACAAAAGATTGCGTTTTTAGTGTAAAAACATAAACTTTTTATCAATCTTGATTGAATCACACGTAATCAAGAGCCAAAGCTCTGATACCACTTGTTAGGACCTGGTATTTGAACGAAATACCGAGTGATTAGCATGTAAACCAGATCAAATAGTGCGGAATGCTATTTGATTGGCGATCCAATCAGTGAGAACACACGAAGAATCAATAAAGTATTGAATCTAACGTTAGAAATCGATTGGGAATCGTTCTAATGTGTTCTATGTACTTGGAGAACGAATTGGGAGGCTTCTGGACGGCTAGGGTACGTCTGGAGTCGAAATAGAATGAATGCTTACGTTTTCCACGAATTGGGTTGTATTTATAGGTTAGTATTGTTCATTCGTGCGACTGGACCATAAGTATGGTTCAATCGTGCGATTGAACCATGCGGTTGATTCATCCGCACGACTGAGTGTTCAGTCGTGCGACTGAGCCAATCTTATGTTACAATCATACGACTGATCCAGTCTCCTGGTTCAGTCGTGCGACTGAGTCAATCGTATGAAGTCATTCATGCGTATGGTCCATTCGCATGAGAACATCATTGTGTTAAGTTTGAATGTATTAATTAATATAACATTATGTGTAACCATTCAAACAACCACAAACCTAATTAACCAATTCAACATCGACTCATTAATGAAATATTAAACATTATAAATCACAAACAACCAATATCATTTCATTAACAATCCAAACATTACATGAGAATCAGATAAACAAGATCTATTACATTCATATCCTGATCTAGGGACATACATGTATCAACATTTTCAAAATCGGCTTTTATAAACAGTTATTTCAAAATTATTTGTGTTTTTTAAATTAATCTTTCAACCGTTTCAATATCTTTTGTTTCATTATACGATACAAGTCACAAATATATATTGATATTTTGGTTTTCTTTCGTTGTTGTTGTTGTTGTTATTGTTATTATTATTATTATATTGTTTATTATTATTATTATTATTATTATTATTATTATTATTATTATTATTATTATTATTATTATTATTATTATTATTATTATTATTATTATTATTATTATTATTGTTATTATTATTATTATTATTATTATTATTATTATTATTATTATTATTATTATTATTATTATATTATTATTATTATTATTATTTTATAAAACACATTTTAAATATATAAAAATAAATACTTCTTTTTTAAAGATTTTGTATTTGTATACTCTTTTAAGTCATTTGTTAGAAAATTTTCAATTTAATTATGCAGTACAAGTCATAAAATTTTAAAATCTTTGGTCTTTTTTAAAATTTTTCATTTAATTATACAATATAAGTTAGAAGTTTTTAAAATTTTTAACCTGATAAAGTGTTAGCAATTAAAACAAGTAAAACATAGTTATTTCTAAAATAAACACTAGACATATATTTGTTAAAAATACATAGAATATTGTATAATTTATTTATAGTCGTTAAAAATATAAGTTCAAAAAATGAATGGTTTTAAAAATCCAAGGGATTAAAAATCGAACAATTCCAAGCAAACGAAAGATGTTCAAAACGAATATTTAAAAAAAACATTTATAGAAAAGAAGGTTTAAAAAAATGGTTAAGAAATGAAGGTTCTAAAAAACTATTTAATAGACAAAAAGTTAATAAGATGAATACATTTTGACAAATAAACGGACTTAACAACAAATGATGAAAAAAAATGATTTTTTTTAAATGAATGAATAAAATAAAGTTTAAAAAAATTAAAAATATGTTTATAAAAATAAAAGCTTTAGAAAAGATGTTTTTTATATTTAAAACATTTTTATTAAATAAAAATTATAAAGGTAAAGGAAAAAAATAACAATAACAATAAACAGCTTTGAAAAATTAAATATAAAAATATTTTTTAGATATTCAAATAAAAAAACTCATTTAGAAGAGAAGGAAACTTAGGGGGTTGTTTTTGGTAATTTGAGTCATTACATAATAGTCCTCTAATTATTAAAAGAACTTTGTAATTTACATAACAGCCCTTGAAATACCCTTATATTTAACGAAATAAATTAACAAAGTTAGTCTTAGGAGCCAAAACCATTATAAAATTCAATATTAGGGTCTGATATGTCAAAAGATTCCTTTTTAGACTAAAAGGGTTAAACGGACTAAACCACATGGCCAAAAGAGTAAATGTAGATGATCGTCTTATAAACATAATACTTAGAATAATGGCGTATGTGGAAAGTGAGATAAGGGTAAGACTTAGGGGTTGTTTGATTACCGCTAAGTCAGTAAGATCTGACTGAGTGAGAAGCTGACCCAGTTAGAAGTTCTGATTGAGTTTGCATCTGACTGAAACTTGGTTGTTTGATTACCGCTAGTTTATCAAATTTGTCTTTCACCACCGGCGTCTCATCGTTGTCGTCCTCTTCTTCACCGATGACTTCACCGCCACTCAGCACCAATGTCGATTTCAGGATGGATGTTGTTCAGCGGCGGCATGTGTTTGAAGAGGAGGGGCGGAGGGAAGGCGCCGGTGAAGAGGAGCGGCGGAGGGAGGGCGCCGGTGGGGGGATCCGCCGAGGGGGTCGCGAAGGGGAGACGGTCAGCTGGAGGTTGTGGGTGGTCGCGCAGGTGGGGGGTGTCACGGTTGTTGAAGAAGCGTAGGGGTGGGGTGGTCCGGTGGATGGGTCTTGGGTCAGACTATTGACTTTTAAGGTTTAAGTCAGCTAAGATGGACCCGGTCAGCTGAAACGGAACGCACATCAAACGGACTGACCCGCTGCCGAGTTACCAGGGTCAGCCGAAATCAAATACAGCCTTACTCCTACCCCATAGAATAAAAAGACTGCTACCAGAGAGATCCTGGCTTATAAAACAGGTATAGTAGATCCATACCACCCTAACCTTAAACTTATTTACAGTTTATGTAGAAAGACAATCCGGTCATCCTGAAAATATTATAATATGGTATAGATGCAACTACACACATCACTAGCCAAACAATCCAGCGAGCTAACAAATCAATATCAATATAATATAATAAATTGATGTTTCTACATAATACAGTACTCTTTGGAAAAGTTATAATCACCCATATGAAACTTAAAACCATTTTAGAGAGTGACTTGAAATGAAACTCATTACAATTCGAAATTGACAATATTAGACCCTGGAATTTACATTGTACATAATATATTCCAGAGGCATAAAGAAGTACTCAGGTGTCAACGTTTAAACATATCCGCTTCTATAGCATAATGTTTAATCTGATCCATGATTAACGAGAAAGCAATTAAACTCATAACGATAGGTAACCATCTGTTTGCATTATTATATATTGTGAAGAAGCTGATGCTAAAAGAGATCATCATGGCTACAATAGAGTAGAAAAAGGTTAGTTGACCTATTATCATCCTTCCCGGTAATACTTCTAAAAAGTCAAAGTCGGCATAGCTAGATGTGAGGATGATTAGGAAATTGAGTATGCAATATGATGAAAAGAAGAAAGATAATGCATCTGTTACTACAAAGGCAATAAAGGTTTTTTTCCCATAGAAGATAGGAATACCATCGTTTTGATCATATCCACCCGGAATTGTAAAAGCCGCTGCAAATGCTATCGTGGCAATAAGCGACGCTACCACCATATATTGAGTAGCTGTACTTTTCATCATCTTCTCACTTTCTATAATAAGTTCCCTATGTTCTTTGGTGAATAACTCATATGGTGTGAGACCATCTTTGTTCTTTAGCTCTCTAAAATGATACGGGAACATGTGTTTTACTTCCTACAAAGTAAAAAAAAGTAGAATAGTTAGACTGTAGTACTGTTATTATTATGAAAGAAAAGTATGTAAACAAGAACCTAGGGACTAGAGAGGAGCATATATATATGTACCAAGAAGAATTTTAGATCTCTCTGAATCTGTAAAGGACCCATATGTCGATCTGCAAATTGTTCTTTCTTAGCACACTTTCCAGCTAAGTGCAACATATTGTTCCCATCTGAATCTCTCATAGACAATATCAAATTCTTCATTGAGCCAGTCTTGTACAATAGTTTGCAGATATCCATGTGACGATGAATGACAGCAACATGAAATATAGTTTGATTATTATCATTTACTTTCCACTTCACATCAGGATATGTACGTATGAGCTCAACTAAAAATTTAGTACTGCCCATTTCTGCGGCAATAAACAATACCCGAGAATAGTTGCTTTCCTCTAGAGGTTTTGGAACACGCATTTTGGATATATGCTCATAAATGAGTTGTTGTAGCTTCAGCGCTTCGTCTTCTTTTCCAGATCCCCGATTAATTATTTTCTGGGTGTTGACGTGCATGCTAACAATATGTTCAGAAATGCGCTTTTGTAGTCCTAGAACTGGATCCCCTTTAACTAGAACTTGCTTGATGATGTTCTGGGTTTGAACATGTATGTTCACAAGATGTTTAGAAATTAGTTTCTGTAATTGTAAAGCTTGATCAAGATTTCCAGAAGCTGACATGTTTTGTTTAATCACATTTGGCAGCCCTTTTATTATGTTCTGGGTTTCTACTTCTAGTTTTTCAATATGTTCAGAAATGAGGTTTTCCAGCTGTAGAGCTTGAACCACATTTTCTGAAGTTAGATTCCCCTCTTGGTTAACCGAATCAGGCGAACCAGCGAGAATTCTATCGATTTCAGTCTTAGGCTTTTTCGAAATATCTTCCCAGATTGTTTTCAGTAGTAGCAACGCTGCATTAAACTAGCAAAGGTTATAAATGAAAGCAACAGCCACAAAAAGATCAATACGAGCGATCGTCAAATGTTTATAAAAGTTTTTTTTATGCCAAATGACAATATTCTCCGGTGAAGAACATTTTTGAAATCACAATTGTATACATGCATGTATTATTACGAAATAACCATTCTTCTTTTCAATCATAAATAATTTAAGAATAAAAGAAAATAATATAAATATAATGGTAATTGTTTTCTCGCTTCTCCCTTAAAACACAAAATAAATATTAACTAATTAGTATCTTTTTAACGACAAATGTACAACCATGCCTTGAATGATAGGTGTTATCTTAATTACACTCACCTATCCGTTTCTTACTGCACTCCTAACCCATTCAGGAGAAAACTTATTACTGAAAAAACTCACTGCTTCAACTCTAAGCATTTTTGCTTAAAGTGAGACTTGAACCAATGATCTTTCAATATTTACATGTTATGGATACCTCCAATTAACCAGTTGAACTAATAGTCATTAGTATTAACGAATTAGTATGATTGTTTATTAAAAGAGTAATATCTACATACAATAGGGTTATCTTGAGAACCACCCTTTTTATGAGAAATTTAGGAACCAATATAAGCCACACATTTTAAGTCACATATAAGTCACATGTCATTTCTAACTTTTTTTTTTAATTTTCATAACTTTTTTATGACATTATTTTTTAAAAAGATTTAACCATTAATTTTAATATTTTTTTATATTTTTCTACGTTTACCATATTGATATATATTTTAAAAAAATCATCCACCCATTATTTACATATGTGTAAATCCGGTTATACACGTGTATAATACCAGATACACATGTGTAAATCAAGTATTACACATGTGTAAAACGTATTTTGTAAAAAAACAAGAATATTTTTTATTTTTTATAATTTTTTTATGAAAGAGGGAAACAAAGGAAATACTTTTGTGTTTTTACTTTTTTATTTTTGTGTTATTTTAAATTTTATAATTTTTATATTATGTATTCATTAATTATAATTTTTTATTAAAAACTAGTGGCTCACTCTGATTACTAGAATTTTCATAAAAAAAAATAAAGTTCTCATTTGATCCCACTCTTGTCTACATAAACCAACATTCAAACTAATGTTTTCATATGTATAGTGTTTTCTTTTTTAAATTTAATGGTTTGGAGTGGGAAGAAATAAAAATTATATTTATACTATTTTATAAAAAATATTTAAAGATAAAAAAATAAATGGTTTTTCATTAATTTGGTTCGCAGCAATATAGATGTTCTCTTTGAAAATCTCCTCTTAGTATCTCACTGTATATAGGGTTAGGATTAGGATTAGGATTATTACAAAACTAATAAATAATTGGTAGAACTAATTTGGGCCCTTATATTATTTCTTCAATTGCTGTAAATAATTATGGCATGTATGTAAATAAATAAAAAGTGAGGAGATTAAATAAGAGAATTGGGTAGTATTGTAATTTTAACTTCTGATAACCTATTTTAATTTATCTCCCTCATTTACTGCATATATATCTCTCTCATATCTCTCTCTTTCTATACGTACGTATCTCCTTTTGTAATTCAAAAAGAGACAACCAAGAAAAGGGGATTCAAGCAATATTAAGGCTGGAAAAGGTTTAATAATTTCTTTAAATTAGCATTCCTGTTCACCAAAAAACAATATGATATTTGTGTTTCATCCGTGAGGTATACTACTAAAGCTAAATTTTCTTGCTAAGGTATGATTTATATATGCATCTATATTACTTACAGATTAAATGTTATTACCTTATTTATGAAAAAGTATCAATATGTATAAATGAAAGATGGAGCGATTATAACCATTCATATTTGAAAAGAAACATACATTTTTGTTTTTATTTATCTCATTATGAGCTGGTTTAGATTTAATCTTCAATTATTATAACATTTATTGTATTTTGATTATTAGTGCGTCATTCAACTGAAACTCTATAATTTTGATGAAATATTCAACTTCAATATTTAATTATGTTTTGTTTGGTGTCATATTATTTTTTTACTTTTAAATATGTTTTATTTTTGTTTTTATATTTACTAGGTAAAAAGAAGTATTATGTGTATGAAAGATACTATTCTTGCTTAGTATATGTGACATGTACGAAGAAGAAAATATAAACTCCGGGGTCTCCACTAACCTCCGCCAGTGCATATACGTCACACATCGGTTACGTATACGTAACAAAAAAAATTTCTGACATAGTATTACGTATACGTAATATTCTTAATTCTAGGTGTGTGCATGTTTGTATTAGATTAACGGCGTAAATAGGTATAGTGGTATAGATGTGCATGTGTTCGTATTAGATTTTAATTTGAATTGAGCAATGAAAAAGGCTTAAATAGTAACCTAAAATCAACTTCATATAGCGAGATTAAGACACGAAGCAAATCCACAAGAAACATGAGGGAAGAGAAAATAAGTCATATGTTAAAGCAATAAATGGAAAATATCTATTTTAGGTTTATGTAATTGGCATACATATCTTTTTCTTTAAAATTAATTTATATGGTAGATAATTTTTTTTAAAAATAAATAATAATCATCAAAGAGCAGAGATGTTTACCTGAATTATTGTTGTCTTCATAACACTGATTAGGCTTCCGAGCCAAAATTTCAAGTACACTTCCACTTTGAAGTTCTGGATACTTTTTTACTATGAGCAGGGCCAAAGCTAAAAAAAAGGTTGTGGGAGAGAAGTACATGAAAAAAATAGAAATATAAGTTTATTGAACAAGAAGTAACCTAAATTTAATGTTTTTCAAACGACAATTGGTCATTCAAAGTGTTTACCTAAACAATGTTTGAACATTTGTTATCTTACCACTAAGCTATTTGTGATAGTAATATTTAAATGTTATTGAATTCAAGTGAAAATTAGATGTGAACACAAGGAGTAAATATACTCACACAGATGATGGACATTAGCATTTTATATATAATAAACAAATAACTATCATGTTACGTAACATAATTATAAGTCTTCTTATACTTGTTTTCATGTCTCTTTCTTTTTAATGTAATATCAAATTCTAATGATATTTACTCATATTCTTTTAAAATTAATAAGCAATTTATTAATAAATTAAAAACCTGATTGTTATTAAAAAACTCACTTTCTAAAAACATTTTCTTATAAAACATGTAGTTTTTCTAATACAAATAATTACTTTTTAAAATATGACTTTTGAAAAAATGATTTTTTAAATGAAATTTTTATAAAACAATTTTCTCAAAAAAAATAATAAAAGAAAAGTTTTAGAAAATTGTAATATTATTTTATTACTTAAAAAGATATTTATATGTTATTTCAATCATATCTTATTTTAAAGTATAATTTTATAATTACTTAATTTTCATTACTAATTATATATATCTTTTTAGTTGATCCGGCTAATACACGGGATACTAGCCTACTAGTAGAGGTCTACAAAAAGCGGTTCGGGGATAAAACCGTACCTGTTTGAAAAAAAGACCGGTTTGAACCAAATCGGTTCCAACCTGACCCCAAGCGCCGGTTCCCCCATTGATTTGGACGTTCTAGATTTCAAACCGATTTTTAGCTCGGTCCGGTTTAAAACCGGTTTATAAACGATTCAAGTATCAAATCAGTTCCCAAACCGGTTTTAAAACTAGCCGTTATGTAACGTTAATATAGTGGTTTTTTAAACGTTTGGGGCATTTTTGACCGTTTTTTTATTTTTTTACCATTAAACCCCCCTTAGGTTGGTATGAATATATATTGGATATTTTGGTTGAAGCACAACAACTTAAAACGCCCTCTACTCTCAAAAATCTAAATAACGCTCAATACTTTCGTGTATTAAAAAAATCTCAAATGGCTTCATCAAGTGTTTAATCATTCGTTGCTTGTGATGCGTTTTCAAGCAACGTGGTGACAGCAATCCTTCTTACGAATTGGAACCCCGAAATATGTTGTAATTACAAATTTATGTCAAATGGCTAGCGGTCCGAACAAAACTCCTTGCAAGTTTTGCAATAAACTTTTCGAAAATGATGTAAACACAACCTTGAAAAACCACATTTCACATAAATATAGCTAGGCGTTGAAAGGTGAACCGTTGAAAGGCGTTGAGGTCAAGCTTCAACGACAAGCGAAGGAAATGTTTGGGCTTGTAACGTTGATGCGGTTCAGGAGCAAATGTCATATTTTGTAATTGAAGAAAGCTTGCTATTTAGACATTTCGACAATGAACGTTTGACTCGACTCATTCAATGAACTCTACAACAACGTTATACCAACATAAGTGGTGCTACTATTTGAAGAGATTGTTTAAAAATGTGAAAAAAGCTAAAAATGAATTAATTTTTTATTTTGAAAATTTAGAAACCGGTGTTAACTTAACTAGTGATGTTTGGTCGACTGCTCACCGTTCATCGAACTCATACATTTGTGTCACCGCCCATTGGGTTGAACCCGATTCGTGAAAAATGATGAAACGTACTATTGCGTTTGAATTATTTGATTATCCTCAAACCGGTGAAAATATTTGTTTTCTTATTGACAAAGTTATTAAAATGTACAAATTGGAAAAGAAAATATTGTCAATATCCTTTGATAATGCATCAAATAATATGATTGCGATAAAACATCTAAAATTAAAATATAGATCAATTTGTGACGATGTGTTTTTTTCATACTCGATGTGTTGCGTACATCATAAACTTAACCGTTAAATACATTTTAAAAATGATTGAACCAACAAAAGATGCTTTTAAAAGAATGTTACGTGATATTTTTAGCGATAACCAAAGATATAGTAAGTATCGCAAGTTTTTCAAAAATGTAAATTTCAAATGTTTAGGTCCGAATTGGGACGTCCCTATAATATGAAATTTGACTTTTAACATGTAGAAAAAGGGTATTGAGCAAAAAAAAAGTTTAATAGTCTTTCATAATATTTTGATGAGTCATGAAAAGGCTTTGACTTACCATCCATCTGGTTGGGCTACAATTAAAGAAATAAATAAGTTGTTTCATGTTTTTAAAACCGCAACTACTTGTATTTTTGGAGTTTATTATCAAATGAGTCAATTAGTACTTCACCAACTTTACTTAATGTATTTAAAATTAAATAAGTTGTCGTTTAGGGGTAGACCTTGTTCGGATATGATACCCTTATGAAAGAAAAACTTAAAAAATATTTTAAAAAATGCCTCAAGTTATTACCTATGCCGCTGCCTTAAACCCTTGCTTAAATATGTCGGGGGTTGAGACTTACTTCGTAAAATTACTTTTGATTTTGAGTTTAGATGAAGAAGACCCATTTTATAATAAAAGTTTAAAAGATAATTTTAACAAACATTTATCAAAGATGTTTGATGTTTATTTAGCAAAATATGATAAGACATCAAGCATTCATGAGTCAATGCGGCATGCGGCACATGCCGAAAGTTTAAATGACATAATATTTGCTTTGTATAATACTTTAATGGATGAATATAATAGACGTCAACGTGGTAACACTCCTAGTAGCGAACTCGGGAGGTATGGTGGGATGGACTTTTTATCCACCATGAATGCACAAGATTTTAAAATTTTTGATTTGTTGGCTTTGATAGAAAGGTAATATCAATTTCCCATACTATCCACCATGATCCGAGATTCATTTACAGTCCGAGCTTCCATAGTAGCTTTGAAATACGTTTTTTCCGTTAGTGCCAGGATTATATCAATATTAAGCTTAATTATACGAGTACACTACTTATACGAGTACAAAGTAAGGGTGGATTGACGCTTGAAATGACCAATGATAAAGCGGCATATGATGATTACCTTCAAAATAGCTCGGGTTTGGGGGGGGGGGCGAAGAATATAAACATCAAAATACGCAACGAATGGACGACTACGTCAGTCGTTTGTAATATTTCTATTTATTATATTTTATGTATTTAGCATCGACGTTTGACACTTAAGGTATTAAATAAAATTAAGTATTAAAATTTTAGTTAATTTGTAATGATTTAAAAAAAACACGAATCGGTTTGGTCCCGAACCAGTTTAGGAACCAACCCAAATTGGTTTGTATAGGGCTGGGGATCCCAAACCAAAAACCGGTTCGGGTTCCTCTAAAAAAAGACCGGTTGGGTTCCCAATCCAAACCAGTTTGGAAAAAAAAAAGATTTGTAGAGGTCTACCTACTAGTTTAGTTTATAATATGTGTTAATTAAGGAGTAATACCGAGATGCTAGCGAGGAACCTTACCGAACATATTAAGCTCCACACATTTCTCAAGAAGTCTAGCACGATTCTCAGGATTCCAACCATCATCATCACACAAGTCGTTTGATTTTTCATAAAGATACGTTGCCATATCATGATATCCGTATAAGGCAGCTATATGCAATGGCATTTCTCCTGCAGCATTAGGGATTGTCAGCAAGTCCCTATTCTTTTGCACCATGAGCGAACTCATTTCGGTATTTCCAGCTGCAACCGCTAATAAGAGGGCTGTGTTGGAGTTGTTATTTTCAAGTGCCAAGTCATCCCTTTCCATCCTATCGATAAGTTCCCGAAATATCTTCATTTGATCGCTTCTGTTCACTTTACTTGTGGACACCACCAAGTGAAGTGTTGTGTCCCCGTTTTCAGTGATGCTATACCTGATCAACTCCGGTTTTTTATCAAGAATGCTGCTAAGAGCTATCCAGTCACACTCAATTGACGCCTCGTGTAGAGGGACCGCAAATCTTAGGTACTCTTCTCTAGGGCCTGTAGTGTTTTCCAATGCAAATAATAGTTAATTGATATTTTCATAAAAAGTTTTGTTTAAGTTCTAATGTATATATATGCCTTGGTTAGACATGTCCAAATCTAGCACACTGCAAGTCTTTAACTGTTCACTATGTTGGCTGTGGTGAAATAAAAACTGAAATGTTGTTTAGGTTAATGATTAGCTTGTAATTTGCATGTCACAGGAAAGGGATAGTATATAGAAGGTAAAGATAGTTTCTGAGTGTTATGTGGACTTGGTGAAAACGGAAAAAATGGTCACTTTGGTTCGGATAAATGATACGGGTCAAAATGGGTTGTCTTGATTAGTTTTTGCGAATAACAATTACATCTTATGTGAAACAAGTTGCTTGAAACTGAAAATCACATTCATAAACAATTTTTAACTAGTGGCGGAGCTTGAACGTAAGCATAGGGAGGCTGAAAGTTATGGGATACTAATCAATCGGGCCAAACTCAATACATATAAAATTTTTAGGTAAAACACACGTGAACTTTCACTTCGGTACAAAAAAACAAGGGCCCTGTCCCCAACAAAGCTTCGCTCGTGTTTGTAACCATCAAAAACAGCAAAGAATGAGTGAAATTGTTAAGGGAAAACAAAATCAAAATCGGGTTCTCTAAGCTTGTATTAAAAGCCCAAATGGACCCATTTTTATTTCGGTCGAATTTGCCCGGTCTACTGTGTTGTTGTAAGGGTTAAGGCTTATTGAAAGAGATTATAAGAAGCTTATGAGTTAATTAGAATCGCACCATAAACAGAAAGTAAAACACAACTGTATAATTTACTTAAATTGCAAATTTTGGGTTTCACAAATTTTAAGGATTCAAAACAAACCCGGAAGTAGCTAGTGCATAGGTGATATAAAACTAAATGTGGTTTAAAATAGCATTAAACTGAAATTACCATCAATTAGAGATCGATTAGGTTTTAATTGTCTTCTGTTGAAAGATGAAGCAATCTGAATGTTGATTTGCTGCTGTTGTGGCTGCCCTCTTGTTTGGTTCATCATCTGCACTGTAGAAATTGATAGTACCTCTCTGCTACAGATAGATTGATTACAATGTGTGAAAAGATGTAAAGGTCAACGTATACAAAATTAGCAATTTTCCCTATTAAAAAGTATGAGACATCATACATATTTATTAATCGTATTATGAATCTCAGTTCACATGTTTAACCCTTTTTTTAATCATTTGCAACTTTGAAATTATAATAGAAGATTCTTTTTAAGATGCCCTCTTGTCATAAAATAACACAAATATGATAAAAATATCATAGATTTCTTTTTCATCTAACAACTTCAATTAACAAAGGGGAATACTATTGTACAAAATAAGTTTTCCGTGTAAAGCGTAGAAAGTAGTTGCGTAAGAAGAAATATTATGGGTGGAATTAATCACGTAAAGATAAAATTATCATGTAAGAACGTATTCGCAAGTGTAATTCTTGCTGGTTATTTAATTCCCACGTGATAATATCAGCAAGTGTAGTTTTTCTTGCGTGATTTTCATTATTCCTTGTATGCTAATCCCTCCCACCCCCAACCCCACCACACACTTTGTACACTTCGAATGTAAAAGCCAATTTGTATTTTTAACTTTTTCTTACAACAATATATAGGTTGACTTTTAAGGGTAATACAAATTACAATTTTTTTCCTTTAAGTATCATCAAAATTACGAATCTTTTCTTTTAACATTAATAAGTACACCGAATGGCTTTTATTTAAAACTAGGTTACAACCCATGTATTACATGGGTGGAATAAATAAAAAATATCAAAACTATTAGTTTTATGAATATTTTATTTTCTAGATGTTATTAGCCATTGGTGAAATAAAAATATAATAAATATTTAAAAGTTATAACACATAATGAAATTAAAAATTCTTACTCTATATTTAAAAATAAAATATGTCTGAAATCATATAATTTAGTATGCATTAATAAATTATTAAAATAAAAATATTTATATTTAGATGTTTAATAGTTTAGTTTATTTATTTAAAATAATTATCATTTAATATGATAGAGACAAGAAACACAAATTATAGATATATTTGTGTTAACATATTTTAGTTAAAAAGAAAAGTCAAATTAATTGTTTTTATAATTTTCGTATTTATTGTGAGAGAGAGGCGAAAAAATGATTTTTTTTAATGCTAGAATTATGACACATGTCTTTTGATATGCTAGAATGATAACATGTGTCTTAAAAAAACTTTCTTTTATTATATGTTATAGATATAGATTTTATCACGTTTTATGTCGTTTATATTAGCTAGAGTTAAGTTTTAGTAAATGTCTTTTGTCGTTATTGTTTAAAGGATGAAATATGTAACTTATCCTAATTTTATCTTTTCTTTCTTTTTCTTTTGTTTTGTTTATTAAGTTTCTCTTTTCTATTTCTCACCACTTGTAATTTACAAACACATCATAAATATTACTAATCAATTTTAAGTTTATACTATTAATTATAACTTTATTTATAAATTTGTACTTTTTTTATTTGTTAAATTCTTTAATGAGAAAATTACAAAAATAGTCCATATAGTTTGACCATATTACAAGTTTGATCTCCAAACTTTAAACTTGAAAATTTAGTCCAAACATTTTAAAATTTGTTGCAAATTTATTCCCCACCGTTAGTGTCCATTAATTTTTAATGATGTGTGTACTAAATCTGCAATATGGTCAAACCATAGGTACCAATTGTGCTATTTTCGAAATAAATTAAAAACAAGAGTAAATTACATGGATGGTCCCTGTGATTATGTTGAAAATTTGGATATGGTCCTTAAAGTTAGAAATCTTTGAATATAGTCCCTAACATTTTTTCCTCTTTCATATATGATCCTACGTCTGTTAGTTAACCGTTAATGATGTTAAATATTGTAAAAGTTAGTATTTTACTCGCATTAGCCATCTATTTAACTTACTTTTAAACTATAGTATTATTTTTATTTAAGAAAATTTTATATTTTTATTTTTCATACTTTTTTTATTTTTATATTATTTTTATAATTTCATTATTAAAAGATTATTATTTAATAAAATAAGTTTTTAAGACACAAATAAAAAACTTTTTAAAAACATATTTTTTAGAATGTTTAGTTTTTTAACTGTTCATTTTTTATACGTCATTGTAAAAAAAATTATTTTTTAAACTTTTTAAACTGGTTGGTTTTCTAAAGTTATTTTATTAAAAAATCATTGATTTTTTAAAATATTTTTTCTTAAACAAATTCTTAGTTTTTTAAAAAAATTTAAAAAACAATTCAGTTTTAAACGTCTTTATAAAAGAAGACATTATATAAAGGTTTAAAAGACGGTTTTGGTTTAAAAAATTTTAAACCACATTTAAAAGAAGACATTTTTTTAATAATTTTTTTATTTTTGTATTAAATTATAAACATATTTATAATAAAAAGATTATAATATAATAAAATTACGTTGATAATCATTACAAGTAAAATAGTTATTTTGACAAATTTAACATCACTAACTGAACTAACAGAGTAGGGACCATTAATAAAATACAACTATAACATTAGGGACTGTATTCACAATTTTAAAACTTTAAGGATCAAATCCAAAATTTTAACCAAATCACAGGGACCATCCGTGTAATTATATATAATACTAATTATTAACATTTTTATGCACTAAGTATTATACCTTATGTATAATGGGTTGTAACTTTGGTTCTTTTATTTTTAAAATTTTACTTTTAACACTAATACTTTTACATCTCTTACAATCTTTTACAATTTTTCACTTTCAACTTTGTCCCCTATACTTTTCATATTTTATATTTTTTTGTTTTACGAGTTAACGCACCGCAACGTGCGCGTGGGGTTCAACGTTTACACTTATTTTTTCCCCTATAAACGGTTTCGGCACAATGTGCGGGTCTTAGATCAACTTAGTTTTAATGTTTTACGTTTCAAATGCGTGACTCAACGTTTTTATGTCTACTTTTCTTTTGGTTTTATATTTTTTCGTTTTATTTCTTTTTTTAATACGAGACTTTCCGGTATTGGTGGTCGTTACGGTAATATGACATTGATGTAACTTGGCACGGTTTTACGCTCCCGCCGCAACATGGGGGCTTTAATACTAGTTTACTCTAAAAACAATTTAGAAAATGATGATGATTCGCGTCAATCAACGAAACTTCACAACCGTCGATCAAAACTGACTCCGACAACGGCAAAGACACAATAAACGATTCCAAAATGTTGAGTACTTGAACTACAAGTCCAGTTGTAATCAGTGAGCAATAGATGATTCCTTTAGACCAGTTATCTTTAAGTCCGGGATAGTGATCGGAGTGGAAATGCGAGAGGAAGTAAGATGCTGAATAGTCGCCGGATGATCGGAAATCGTCAACGATGAATTTGGTTTTGGGAAATCGGTTGGAATTGGGGTAGATTAGACTGAGAGGTGAGAAGAGAGAAAGAGAGTGGTGGAGGTGAAGTGGTTTGTGGGGATTGGAGAAATAAGGTTGTGGAGTCTAGCTGCGGTTTTGGGTTGAGGCGATGAAGATGATGCCGTATTTAGTGTTGGTAGTGACGAGTGTAGTGAATCAACATGAACCAGTTTTCGGTTGGTTTGCGGGAGAAGGTGGCGAATAGAGGCGGTTCATGGTGGCAGAAGTGGGTGGTGCTTTTGGTGGCACCAAAAGAATTATGGCATATTGATTTTTTATTATTTTTTGAGTAAATTACACTTTTAGTCCATGTGGTTTGACGAAAATTGTTATTTCAGTCCAATAGTTCGTTTATTACTCTGATAGTCCAATAGTTTGATGTTTTGTTTCAATTTCTTCCTAGACACTAACGCCATCCATTTCTGACGTTTACTTCTTCGCACGCGCCCCTCACGTGAGGGGCATTTTCGTCTTTTTAGTGACATTTAGTTTGAAATATATTGTTTTAAGACTCATCTTTTTCAGTTTTCATCATCGAATCCATCCCTCACCTTTTCATCTTCAACAAATCTATGAGCTTGAACTGGTCGATTCAAGAAGGCATTCTCCTTTGTTAAACGTCATGGTTCTGAGTATATGGTACGTGCGTGAACTTGGAGTGCATTTTGATCCTGATGTCGTATATGGTGAGCTTACTTCTCTGATTTCTTCATACTTGTTCTTTTGATTTTTCATCCTATTTTGGTTCTATTAAGATATAGTAGAAGTTAAAGTGACTGTTTGGTGTTGTTTTGTTTATTTTTGTTAGGGCAAGACCCTGATTTCTTCACATTAAAGTTTAACCATGGCGGAAGTTTCACAATAGCACCAGGAAGAAAGTATGTGAGGGGTCAAGTGAGTTATGTGGATATGGTTGATCGTGATTTGTTTTCAATACATAATGTGAATGAAATGATATTCAACATTGGTTATCCTACTGAAGAGTTAATATACTATCACTTTAGGGTTCCTGACCAAGATCTAGATTATGGTCTAAGGGCTTTAAGGAGTGATCAGGATGTTCTTGAACTATTAAGGTATGTTAAAGATCATAAAGTTATTGAAATTTACACCGAGCATAGGTTTACCAGATTGGATACATATGAAAAATCCCCTTTTGAAAAATCCAAAGTTGTGATTGAGGAGATTAATGAGCCAGTAAACCTAGACGTTGGCCATCAAATCCTATAAGGAGCACTCAAGAAATTGTTAACAAACTGTGTAGAAAGCCATTGACCCTACAGTGGCATGATGATCTGAATTATATGGTAAATGTGGTAGAGAAAGAGGTTACAAATGACATGTTTCAAAGTAATGAGGTAGAGAAAGATGTTACAAATGACATGTTTCAAAGTAATGAGATAGAGAAAGAGGTTACTAATGACATGTTTGAAAGCAATGAGGTAAAGAAAGAGGTTACTAATGACATGTTTGAAAGCAATAAGGTAGAGAAAGAGGTTACTAATGACATGTTTGAAAGAAATGAGATAGAGAAAGAGGCTACTACTGTCAATGAGGAGAATGTTGCTACTAGTATGAATGAAGATGTTGCTACTGCTATGAATGAACATAATTATGCTAGTTACCAGAATGATGAGGATTTTTCTACTGATGAGAATGAGGATAATGATATTGCTTCTGATTTTGAGAGTGAGCCCAACCTAACAACTACTACAAGACAGTTTCGAAGGATCTACATATGTTTAGGGGCCTTGAAAGCTGGATTTAAGATTTGTGGCAGACGATTATTAGGGTTAGATGGTTGTTTTATGAAAGGGCCATATCCTGGACAAATCCTTAGTGCAGTTGGAATTGATGCTAATAATGGTATCTATCCTGTGGCATATGCTATGGTTGAAGCAGAAACAACATCATCTTGGTCTTGATTTTTGAAGTGTTTAGGTCATGATCATGATCTATATCCCAACTCCAATTTCACCTTCATAAGTGACAGACAAAAGGTACTAACATGCTTAGTATGATGTCAATTTATAGTTTTCTGTTATGAGCTTGGTGTTAATTTTAATAATGTTAGTGATCTATTTGGTATAGTGTTAATGATATCTACCCATTTGGTATAGTGTTAATGTTAATTTCCATATGTTATGATCTTAATGTTTGGTCATATATGTTTTGCTTATCTAGGGCATTATTCCTGCTTTAGAAAAAGTATTTCCAAGTGCAGAACATAGATTTTGTTTGAGGCACATCCATGAAAATATGAAACCAAGATGGAGGGGTAATTTGTTTAAAAACATGCTTTGAAAGTGTGCTACTTCAACTACTATACCATCGTTTGAAAAACCAATGAAAGAAGTTGGGAAACAAGATCAAGGATTGTTAGACTGGTTGAAACAAATTCCACCTAAGCATTGGAGTAGAGCTTACTTCTCTGGTATGTTTGTTTAGGATATAAACCTATTTTCTTCTAGAGAATTTTTTTCTTTTAAAATCTGCAATTATGTTATGCAGGAATATCAACAAGTGATATCCTATTGAACAATCTGTGTGAGGTCTTCAACAGACAGTTAATTGGAGGAAGAGACAAGCCCATTATAACCTGTTTAGAGTACATAAGGGAGTATATGATGAAGAGAATTTTTGTTGTCCATAAAGTTATTGCCAAATGTGAAGGTCCATTGACTCCTAAAATAGCCAAACTATTTGAAGCAATCAAAACAGAAGCCTCACATTACACTGTCATCTGGAATGGAATGAGTAAGTATCAGGTCAGTGGGCCTTCAAAAGATCAATGTGTTGTTGATGTTCAGCTCAAAACTTGTTCTTGTAGAAGATGGGAGTTAACTGCCATCCCATGTAAGCATGTGGTTGCAGTTAACTCGAATATGGCTCAACATGGCATGGAGGTTGGCATTCCTGAGAATTGGGTTTCAGAAGTTTATTGGCTTGCTACTTGAAAGAAAGTTTATGAAAATACCATTGACCCAATCAACGGTGTGGATATGTGGACACCATCACAATTGTAACATCCGCCATTTTCAAGTTATAAACCCGAACCCGAACTAAAATCGAACCTTCTTACGATATGAATTTCTTTATTAACTTATTTTATTTATATTAATGAATTATATAGATTAGACGTGTAGTTTAAATTGATTTATTCAATTTATCATTTAAACAACTTATAATAACTTGTTGATTTATAAATAATTCTTTTTCATAAAATTATAAAGTTTATTAATCATGCTACAACAAATAACTAAATGGAAAAGACTTATTAAAACTTATAAAGTTATAAAATGAATTTTAATAAACTTATAAAGTTTTATTAGTACTTATGAATTTTAAATACTGAAAATAAATAATCAAATTATAAAGTTTACAAGTTTTATAAAAGTTATAACGATTAACAAATAAATAATTTGATTGATTATTCAAATTGGTTTTATAAAGTCTATAAAGATTTTATAAAAAAAAGTTGTAAAAATTAGAGTCTTCATAAATTTAAATTTTAAATATAATTATTCTTTTATTTATTTAAATTATTTAATTTTATATTTATTTCAAATTCCAATCATAACCCCCTTTTAAAAGACTTATAAATCACCATTAACACCATTCATAACCTCCTCCTAACCTCAAGTATAAAAGCAAGGCTTAGGCCTCACTTTTCATTTGCTCATTCTCTAAAAATCTCACTCTCATATTTTTCTTTCATCTATTGCTTATGATCAATTTGAAGAATTTTATTTTACAAGATATTTCAAGAATTCTTAATACTAAGGTAATCTTTTATTACTTTTATATTATATATTTCAATCATCCTAACATCCAATTGTTCTCATGACTTTATGTTCTTACTATTATTCTTTATTCTACCAAATCTTTTTTTATTTTAATAATTATCATTTGATCACTAACATTCCTAAATTAAGCTAACAACACACTAACATAAACAAAGAATCCCGTTTGCATATGGACGGCTATGCCGCCGCATTCGGTCATTTCGCAAGATTATTGTTCTAAATGATGGCTATGCCAAAGTCTTAGAATATTTTTATAACTCAAATGAAGACTAATATACCATATAATGACATAATAAATTGTTCTAACCCGTTTCATGTATTAACAATTTTAAAAGTGCACATAAGTGCCTTACTACAATTCTGGCAGAATATAGTCTTACTTCAACCGACCATAATTTGATCATAACAAACTAAATTTGGGTAAACTCAGACTCCAATGTTAAGTTCATTGAATTAAATTTTTAACGACAGTTTATACGTCTTCAAACTCAATCGGATGACTCAACAATAGCCTTCACAAGATAAGTGCGCATTTCAGCATCTTCTGTCTTGTGATGCTTGTTTGACCTATTTAAAGATCTTTTCATAAAAATGTTTCTGAATGAAAGTTGTCCGGGAGACTTTGAACTAGTCAAGTATAAATTTTTATAATTTTATGAAACCGTTTGATATTTTTAAAACCTGTTTAAACACATACCAAATATTCTGTCCAGAATCTAAAATTGATGCAATAATCCTTTTTCAATCTACCTTTCGCTTTTTAGCATTCCCTAAGCGTCTTAACTTCTTGTAATGAATTCCGACCTCAAGTTATTGTTTATTTTTATCATTTAGGACATCACCTTTGACTCTTGAACATCCAAGCTTTCTTATGTACTCTACAACCATCACTATACTTGTGAGTTTTCCATGTGAGTTTCTCCATGCCCTTTTTTACTTTATTTCACACCTTTTGGGGTGAAACATGTTAACCTTATAAACTTACACTTGTAAACATCTTGATACTTGTAAATGCACATGCAATTCATCTTTACATTTTTGTCATGGTTATTTATGTTATTGTAAGTCTTATATGAGATACATATTTTGTTTACAATCATTAACTATTGCTAGCCTGGCGACGTCTTAGATCTTTGGGCCTGACAAGCCTATTTGGTGCTAAAGTCGATGTATTGCCGACTCCTGATGACGTATGCTTGTTCATCATGGGAACCAAATACACTTAGCCAATCTTATATACTTGTAATCAAGTCGAGGTTTGGTTGTAACTGTATGTGTTCTATGAGCTTGCTAACTTATAACCATGGGCATGAATTGCTACTTGTAACCCTTTTATATATATATACATATATGTGTGCGTTTAAACCATGAGAACTCACCAACTTTATAGTTGACCCTTTATTTTTAACATGTTTCAGGTTTCCTACTTGAAGATCTTCTTGTGCTCATATAGGACTTGGACCTAGATTAATTGAAAGACTTATGTTATTGGTTGTATCTTGATTGATTTGTAATTACATATTTGTCTTGTAATGTTTAATGAATAATGACATTTAATATTATTTTAACTTAATTAGCTCCATGTGCTATGAGCAATCGTCTCCCATTCGTCCGCCCTGATGATTCCGCCGTCGGTCGGGGTGTGACAACAATGCCCAACTACCCTCAAACCTCCAAAGCATCACAAACAAGTTAGGAGGCCAAAGAAACAAAGGAAAAGAAGCGCTGAGGAGTTAAGTCAGCCAGTGGTAGGTGGAAAACTAAGTAGGCGTGGCAATACTGTAACCTGTGCAAAATGTAACAAGAAGGGCCACAACAAGCGCTCTTACAAGGGGCAAGGTGAAAGTTCACAATCACAACCAGCAACTGCTGCATCATATCCGTGAAGGTGTTTAATTTGGTTTGGTTTTCTTAAAAATATTTGGTTGGTATGTACTGAACAACAATTAACTGTCTTTTGGTGTTTGGTTTGGTTTGATTGTCTTTTGAAGGTGTTTATTTTGATTTGGTTGTCTTAAAAACCATTTGGTTGGTATGTACTGAATAACAATTAACTGTTTTTAGTTTGCTTGTTTTCAATGTTATGGTATTAATCTTAATCCTACTATGTTATTGTCTCAAGTTATTCCAATACATATTTAGATGCTAATTTTTCTCCAAAATCCACAAACATTAATATCATATGTCCAAATTTGCAACACTGTAGTGCATTCATTTCAATAACATAAACATATTACAAGAACATAGAGGATTGACATTAACAATATTTTTGGTCATTTTGCTACAAAATAAAATACAAAAAAAACCCAACTTAAACCTAACAAAAACTTCAGTCTTTGATTTTGAATTTCAACGGCGTTGGCGGTTCGTAACAATCCCGGTATTACTTCCACTGATCTGGGGCACATTAGGGGATCAGACCAACAAACGAATCCACAAGACTTTATACAACAATAAAATCGCCTACCAGGGTTGGTAGATGTCCATGATGTGCGAATTGTTGTTTCAGAACCACATGAACAATACACCTTCGATATGCCTTCATCACTATTGATGGATCTAGGGCTTGTCGGTGGATCACACCAACAAACAAAACCACACTTGTTAATACAACATTAAAAACGTCTCCCAGGGTTTGACGATGTGGATGATATGCGAATTGATGTATCAGAACCACATGAACAAAAAATCCTTCGATCGTTTCTTGTAGGTTTCATCTTTGTCTTTTTGTTTTGAATTGTGCACCAAGATTGGAGGTTAGGGTTTTAATACATATGATGTCACTAAAAAAAATGCCCTCACGTGAGGGGCGCATGCGAAGAGTTAAACGTCAGAAATGAATGGCGTTAGTGTTTAGGAAGAAATTGAAACAAAACATCAAACTATTGAACTGTCAGAGTAATAAACGAACTATTGGACTGAAATAGCAATTTTCGTCAAGCCATAGGGACTAAAAGCGTAATTTACTCTTATTTTTTTAGAAAATTACATAATTGGTCCCTATAATTTGACCATATTGCAGATTTAGTCACCAGGTCGTTAAAAACTAACAGACACTAATGGTGGGGACTAAATTTGTAACAAACTTCCAGATGTTTGGACTAAATTTGTAATTTTTAAAATTTGAAAGCCAAAATTACAATATAATCAAACCATAAGGACTATTTTTAAAATTTTCTCTTTCTTTAATAATTGAATTACAGTTTGTATGTAAATTCAATCCGATTATGCAATTTACCAAGGAAGAAGATGAACCAAAACCACGTTTAAGTACTTTAGGAATAGAAATTTAAATAAGAACTATGGTTGTCATATTTTTTCATGGTTTTTTTGTTTATATAATCTAATCAGTTAATTTAAGTTGTTAAAGTTTTTAATTAAATAAGTTATATAACATATTTGTATAAAGAACAAAGTTATTTAAAATTAAATCATTAGCATTTAATATTATTATTATTATATGGTTCATTTCTTATTGTAATGACACGTGACAAAATAATCGTGAGAAGATGACATATGACGAAATGCTTTAAAAACATGATATGTGCCAAATGGTTTTAAGAATATGACATTAAAAAAGGTTCTAGCCCACTATTTTAGGCAATTAAATTATTTAGTATAATTCAATATCATAAAATAATTAATTTTCGTTAGTATTTAATATTTTTATTAATATCAACTTAATAAAACAAACTATGTCTTGTAATTTTTGAAATCAACAATAAACATTGTAGATTGACATTTCATTTCACAAAATCTTATAAAATTAAGTCAACTGCTAACTATGGTCTTTTAAAATTAAATAATAATATATTAGCGGATGGTCTCCATTATCCACGCTCAGGCGGCGGTGGAACGATACGTGGAAGCTGCCTTGGCGAAGCGGGCTGCTTGTCTTGCCTCGAGCCCATAAGAGAAGTACTGCTCTGGACTAGGATGGTGCTGTTCTGCTTAAAACTAGGCTAGGAAATGGGCCTAACTCCACTCGGATGAGAGAGCTTCCTATAGGTTGAAAGGCCCTGAAGGTAGAATGTATTGAGTTTTATCCTTGTGCTGTCTTATAGGTTGATAAGGATATTATCAAAGCTGAATCAAGAAATTATGTATATAATGAGGAAACTTATTTATTGTATATTTTTTATGATTTAATCGTCCGTGTATTACACGGAAATTTAACCTAGTTCTAGATTCAACTTTTGAAACCAAAAGTCGGCAAATGGTGAAACTGAGCCTCAGAGAAAATATCATGCAATTTTAAGTCGTCGTCATGCATGCAATTTTCAGTTGTACATTAAGCATTGAGAGTTTGTTGTTTGAGTTTTAAAGTAAAGTTAACACTATATTATTTATTTTGTCGTATCTTACGCATTTTGTGATTCGTCAAGTTCAAGTAACTTAAATGTTTATCGCGTTTTTGATTATTGATTATTATTTTGATGATAATATACAGTAAATAAGTATTAAGGGTAGAATTATAATAAAAAGGGTATTTAATTTAAAAGTTTAAGAAATATTGTGTGTTTGATATGTGTCCTTCTAGTTTTAAAGAGGATAATAGTTTGGTTATTGTGTCAAATACGTCAGGTCATTGTGTCTTATACATTTATTGTTTCAAATATCATTTCATTGTGTCATATATTTTATATCATTTGTTATATGTATTCGTTATTTGTGTTTTAGATTTAGATCATTTTGTGTTACTTTTGTCAGTGTTTCTATATACTATATAAATTTATTATCTATCATTATGTTTAACAATTTAAAGTAGACAATGATATATTTCACCAATGTATTTTTCAAAACTCATAGTTTTGAAGATAATGCAATATGTTATTTTTATTATTGTATTTTATAGACTATATAAACTTAATAATATATATCATTTTGTTTTACAACTATGATTACACAATGATATTCACCAATGTATATTTCGAAATTCATAGTGTCTAAGATAACACATCGACGATCAACAAATCACAATAAGGCATTTTGTTATTTTGTTATTGTTTTTAATGAATTATATTAATTAATTGTTATTTATTATTGTGTTTTACATATTAAAGATACACAACAATAATATTCCATCATTATATTTTTTAAATTCATTATTTTAGAAAAACACAATAACTAAACAATTTTTAACAAGTTTAATTGGATAACCAAGCTGAATAAATTAATTTAAACGGTTTAATCAATAACATTAGATTCGTTTAGGTCTATTTTCAATTCTAAAATATATTTTCAAAAGTTTTTTTTAACTTCAAATATTATTATATTAAATTTTTTATAGAATTTTATTATTTTTAAATATATTTTTATATAGTTATATAAAAAGTGTTTTTGAAACTTATAATAAAAAACTTTTTCTAGAACTAAATTTTTTTACGGGGTAAAATATGACAAGTTTTAAAATTATTTTTTGAAGGGGGAGTATGACAAGTAATAGTGGAGGGTGTATATAGCCTAACCCAAAATAAATTATATTTGATTTCATAAAAAGTGATAGGCAGAGATCACAAAATCTAAAATATATTAAAATAATCTTGTACGGAATAAAATCATTCATCTTTAAAATGCAGTGGGTCGTTTATGTATAGGGAAAATTTCCAAAATGTTCATTTGATCAGTTTTTTCCCTCAAAATGTCTCTTTGATCAGCTTATCCTTCAAACTATCCACATCCCAACATGAGCGTCTCGACTGTAAAATAGGTTCGTTTGAACCCACGAAGAGCGGTTCAGATGAATGCACGTGTCAAATTAGGGTCGTTCCGAAAGTTCGGACTACCATAAGTTCATTCGGACAAACTTACGAAAGTTCGGACGACCGTAAGTTCATTTGGACGATCGTAACTTCGTTCGGTCGAACTTACGAAAGGGGCAATTTTGAAGATTACTTGATTAAATGGAAATTTTGAGAAAAAAAATATGGTTAAATGGACATTTTCAGTTATCACAAAGGTTTCTTTCGTAATTTGCTTTTCAACAAGATTGTTACTTCTATACATAACATGATAGAGTGTGAAGATCATTTATAAAATAAACGTGAAATAATTTTAAAACCAATATGTATTGAAATAATATTAGTTCAAAATAACTGATTTTAGTGCAAATATATACCACGTCTTTTATAATTTAAGTAAAACCGAATAGAACCTATGCTTTAGAGCATTTACAACCCATTCTCTATCTTTATCCATATAATTACACTCAAAATCACTACTTTTTCTCTCTCATT
Source organism: Flaveria ramosissima (assembly GCA_025215565.1). NCBI lineage: Eukaryota > Viridiplantae > Streptophyta > Magnoliopsida > Asterales > Asteraceae > Flaveria > Flaveria ramosissima. The sequence goes on from CM046030.1 coordinate 18,456,326, forward strand.
TTCAACTTTATCATTACTTTTTTCTCTCTCATCCACTCACAACCACTTAAAATATATTAAAAACATTATAGGGTTTTGAACAGTGTTTCCCAAAATACAGATTGAACAATAAATTTACCATATCATTCACTCACAACCACTTATAATCATACCATATAATATAGAGAATACGCTCACATAAATATAGGGAACGACTTGTGAATGCTTTTATTCCCAGTTCCATCATAACTGACAACAATGTTTGTAAACTCCATTTTCAAACTTTTAGTAACAATAGAAGGAAAAATAAATGATATTTGATTTTATAAAAAGAGGCATTTGCATAGCTCATCCTCTAAACTTGTAAAATTACATACTTTTTCAATGCATGCTTAAATAGCATTGTACGTATGTATAGAAGACTTGTGTTTTAGAAAAATATGTAATTTTTCATGTGAACAGAGGGATATATGCAATTTTTCCCTTATAAAATATGATCGGTAGAGATCACAAAATCTAAAATATATTAAAATAAATTTTTTATTGAATAAACTCGTTCATTTTAGAATACAGTTGGTTGATTGTATATTAGGTACAATTGACCCTATTAAAGTTTGGTCTATCATATTTTAGATTCGAACAACCATATAGCAAACATAGTTGGTCAACGTTAGACTATGGTCGGTCGACTTCTTCCGAGGGTAGGTCGGTTGACTTCTTCCGAGGGTAGGTTGATCGTGTTTCAGGTTCAATCACCCTTATTTGTAAAGACGTTTATATACATACAAATACATTCATACACACACACACATATTAGTCTAAAGTTCGAAATTACAGTGACATGGTAGGAAGAAGGGCGCCGACACCCATGATATAATAACGAAAACCACGGTCGGCTCTTTTCCTGATGAAAACCAACACGGTCGGGGTGACTGTACTTGAACATGTGGACGAATTATCCATTAAATAAAATTTATACAACTCTATATAGTGTCTGTGACAAGGAGTTAGGCAAATAGATACTTTGGAGATATTTAGGTCAAAGGAACATTTTGGTAATTTTTTATTTTCCTTTTCTCTTTTAAATTTAAAAGTATCACATGAACATGTGTGTTATAATATCACAATAATTAACACAAAATTAGTATTATAGTTTAATAACTTTAAAGAGAATAGCAAAATCAAGAAGAAGAGAAATGTATAACTTATGAAAGTGTATACAAGATGTGTATTTTCTCATCTACGTTAAGGTGGTATTTATACTATAGATATCAATCATTTTAGTAGACAAATAAAACTATTTGGTAGATAAGTAGCATAGTATATAAACTTATCTATAAGTTTGACAAAAAGTTCATCCACTTGCTATGGTAAGAACTTATAATACTACTCCCCCTTGAATGATACTTTTCAAACTTCAAGAGTTAAAGTACTGACTCGTAAAAAACCCTGCTAAAGAAAACCCAGTGAGAAAAAGTCTTAGCTAAGAAAAAAAAAGTGCAACTTATAACTCCCCCTCAAATTGTTTTCTGTTGATCATCACATTGTGTGTACGTGTCACATGCCAATATCATAAATATGTTTTCTAAAAGTTGTTCTAGGGAGTGTCTTTGTGAAAAGATCAACTGAATTGTTGCTATATTGAACGTATCTCATTTTAACTTGTTTATCTTTAATAAGGTCTTGAGTGTATGAAAAGAATCTTAGTGGTATATGTTTTGTTCTATCACTTTTGATATACCCTTCTTTTATTGTGAGACATAAGCTGCATTATATTCATAGATTCGTGTTGCATTTCTATCTTTCTCCATACCAAAAGAAGTTAATATAAGTTGTGTCATAGAACTTAACCGTACACATTCTCTTGAAGCTTCATGTAGTGCAATTACTTCAGCACGATATGAGTATGTTGCAACGAGTGTTTGTTTCTGAGCACACCATGTAAATATAGTTCCGCCGTTTTTAAATATGTATCTAGTTTGAGATTTTGCTTTATGGGGATCAGATAAATAACCTAAATTTGCATAACCAACCAACCCTTTTTTTGAATTATTAGGATAAAACAAGCTTAAATCAATAGTACCTCAAAGATATCAAAAAATATATGTATTCCCGTTCCAGTGCCTTTTAGTAAGGGCCAAACTAAACCTTGCTAACAAACTAAATGCAAAAAAATATCAGGTCTTGTACAGTTAATAAGATACATAAGAGCTCCAATTGCACTGATATATGGTATCTCTTGACCATGAACTTCTTCATTATCTTCGCAAGGGCGAAATGGCTCATTGTCAACATTGATGATCGAACAACCATTGGGTGCTTAAAGGATTTGCTTTGTCCATATTGAAACGCTTTAAGAGTTTCTTAGTATAAGTTGACTGAAGTACAAGTATACCAATATGAATATGCTCAATTTGTAAACCAAGACAATATTTGGTTTTTCCAAAGTATTTCATTTCAAATTCTTTCTTTAAAAGAGCAATTGTTTCATTAATTTCATTTTGCATTTCAATTATATTTAGATCATCAACATACATAGATATGATCACATATCCTGATGTTGCCTTCTTAATGAAGATGCATGGACAAATAAAGTTATTTGTGTATCCTTTACTTGTCAAATAATCACTCAAACGATTGTACCACATCCTTCCAGATGTTTGAGTCCATATAAGGATCTTTGTAATTCGATGGTATACATTTCCTTAGGCTTTGAGCTTAATGCTTTAGAGAACTTAAAATCTTCTCTAAATTTTCATATAGATATCACTATCTAGTGATCCATACAAGTAAGCTGTGACAACGTCCATAAGACGCATCTATAAATATTTAGAGACTGCTAAGCTAAGTAACTGTTCTATGAAAACCGGGCTAACGCTGGACTTGACTGGATTTGAGGTGATTCCCATTATGTGTAACATAAAAAGTAGAAGTCACTGGCTTTCGAAGTCATGGTTTTATCATGCAATTGTTGAAAGTATGCAATTTGATAATGCAAACGTTATACCAAGTTAGGATATACTAATTTATTTTTTCACATGTGAGGGTTAAAATTTGTCTAGAACCCGAGGACTTGAGTTGGAGGTCTTTAAAGTGGAGAGCTAACGTCTACATGTGGAAGCTCAAGGGCCATATGTATAAAGTCTTGAAAGTACTTTGTCCATTTATTCTCAAGCAATCTGAGATTGCAAATAACAAAACAAGAAGAATATGATGTTCCTTCTCTATAATCCCTCTCACAACACAATCATCATCTTCCATGAATCAAATCTATATCAGATTGGTTAAAAATTTGGTTTAGTGCATCTTTATTTGTCTACAAGACCTTGGTTTTCATGTGTCTTTGACTCTTTTTCTTTCAATCTTTATAGAGTCTTCGTATTACTAGAACTAGGTTGCTTGATGTATTCATCTTGTCGAGTTTAGTATATTTTTAGGATTCAGTGTTTGTTCATTTCTGATTCATTGTTATTTATGAATCTAAGTGTTTGAATTTGTGTATCCGTTCATGTTTTATATCATCTTTTTGGATTTAATAAGATCTAAGTCTATTCAAGTATCAATTGAAATTGTTGACAATACCAAATCTCAAGAAATGAAGCACAAATAATTGGAGAGTAGTTCATTATGTAAAACATAACATATTCTATCTATTTATACGCCTATAGGAAAATAACAAATTAAATATCAATTTTCTTTTTAGGTGGTCTACGTGCTCCCACTCATGTATTCGTACATGAGTTGAGAAAGTCTGGGCGAGTGAGGTAGGCTTAGATTAGAGGGTGGGATTGTGAACATCTAGTCGAGCAGGATAGGATTATATTAGAGAGGGGGGTAGCGAACATCTGCATATGTATGTGTCGGTCAAAAAATTTCTTAATTGCCATGTCTCTACTTCTACTTCAACTCTACACCCATCCTTAAAGCCTGGTACATCCAAAGAATTCTGGTCTTTGATTCACATTTAAAAACAAGTGAGATATCGGTATTGATTCAAACGAATTTAATGTAACACTTAAGAATTTTATTTATTATCGTGTAAAGGTGCTTTTTTAATTTATTTATTGTTTGTCATATGGGACTTCAAGACTTGTTCACTTATAATGTAAAAACTTTTAAGATTTACATCTTAGATGCAAAAGATGTATGTTACTAAAAAGTCCATTATGTTAAATGGTCATCAATGTATTCACAATTATCACTATCTATTTTATAACATATAGGAGTAATACACATAAGTGTAAAATTAATTATCACACATGGCACAGTGTGATTGTTGACGGACGTTACTATTCATTGAACAATGTTTTGTGAGTGTGCCAACATCGTTGCTATTCAAATATTTTGTGAGTGTGTCGATAAATTTAGGACCAAAAAAAGATTTTTACCTATTTTCAACCAAATTTATTTTCCAACAGATCTCAGACCAAAATAATTTCCTACAAACTCCTACTGAAATAATTTCCTACACATTGCCGAGACATGTCACTTACCAATTTCTAATACGTACTACACAAATTTTAATCTATGCATTTGTGAAGAATATGCTAAAATGGTAAAGACTAATTATCTACAAATGGAAATTTAAAATAAAAAAATTATACAAGAAAACGAGCAAACTTAATTGACAACGATCTCTTCTTACATTTGGCACATCGCAAACTTCATCCAAACACTTTTATATTAAAGAGGATAACATAACAAAGATCAAACATACAATCAAGAAGCAAAACTAAATAAAAACAACATTAAAAGATAAAATAACATTAACACAATTTCATTTGATGGATCTAAAACTTGGACTGGATGTTACCCATAACATCATTACTACTCTGGAAGGCCTTGGAAAGAATATCAGTCGCTATAACTGGGTTCGAACCAAAGACCACATTCGCAATTGGGTTCACGCCAGGGTTTTGGCTACTCAACGCCACGATCGCAATTGCATTGGTCTTCCCAACGTTTCTTTGATAATGTACTAGGTTCACGGGGAAAACAAAAACATCACCTTTGTGTAATACCTTTGAAATATGACGGTTTTCAGTGTTTGATGTGACAAATCCGACCTCAAGACTGCCTTCAAGGACCATCAAGATTTCAGAAGCACGAGGATGTGTGTGAGGTGGGTTGATCCCCCATGGTGCATAATCAATACGAGCCAATGAGATACCCAAAGTGTTGAGTCCAGGCAACTGTGCCACGCTAACCGGTTTTGCCCCAAACCCGAGTGCGTTCGAGGTGTTTGCCATCATGTGTAGCCCACTAAAGTAGAAGTCATCTGCTTTAACCTTCCTTGGGTTTTTGCAAGCAAAACCATTCACCAAAACTGGTGGAAGAAATATGATTGATTATAAAATTGATATTTCAAACAAACATATTAAGTAAAAACAACGAAAAGAATGGCGTACCTTTCCCTTTCAAGTCCGCGACACAGAAATCTTGAAGAGGACTATGGTCTGCAGCCATGGCTAGCGAGAAAGCGAGGGCTAAAAGCGCAAGTGAGCGAAAAACAAAAGCCATTGATCGTTAAAAGGATATTGAATTGATTGAATATTGTTGTGGATGGATTAATGTGTGTGAGAAATAATGTCTCGTTATATAGTGTAATTAATTGCCGTCCTATGAATAATCATGTTACGTAGGGACACAAACAAAACGAAGGTTTTGTGGTTGTCAAGGTTATGAGCTCGCCAAATGGCTACTATATCTTTATGCATTTTGTATAATACTAATGGATAATGATATTTTAGTTTTATAATTAACCAACTATGATATATTGTATATATATCTTTATTTTATAGACGACTAATGTTTTTTGTAGAATGGTGTAGGTTTATTAATCATGTCCATTAAATCAATAATGCATCAACCTATTGATATACGTGCATAGGGTCCGGTTAATATAAAAGGTAACTTGTGCATAATAAAACGTTTGGAGTGTCCATATGTTACATGTGAATTTTAGGCCAAATGTGTATGCATTTGTTTATTACAAATTAAACACATCATTGTAATGATTAAGACACAATATGAAAATCATTCATATTGTTCGTGCGTTAAACTTGCACAATTTGGATGGACGGTTGTAATGTTAGAACGAAGTATCTTTATTAGTGGTTTAGAATAATGTTATAATTTATACAGACTTTTGTAATTGCTTTAGACGTACCATTGTAACTAGTGTACACACAACTATAAGCATAGTGCATTGATAATTGTTTAGAAATGGTATTTTCAAAAGTTATATATTAGTATAATTAAGGTAGGGTTATAATAAAAATGGTAGTTAATCTAAAAGGTCTAAGAAGAATTGTAGACTTGGCATATGTCCTTCTCTTGTTTTCAAGAGAAGTGCATCTTGGTCATTGTGTCAAATACATCAGCTCATCTTGAATGTATATCCAAATGACGATGGAAATATGCATGCTAGTAAGTTGAATCGAAAACGCCTAACAAATGCATTTACATATACGTAAACTTGTCGGGAAGAGGACCCTTGGGGTTTTGATTATAACAAAAGTTAAAAAGATACAATCAAATGTAAATTTAAATCTCTAGTTTGTAACAAGAAATATCAATACATTTTTTGTATGATCAATCTCATTTAGTCTGAAACTTTGCTCGGATTTTGCAGATATCGTCGTCATTAACTTGAAGCGTCCTCGCAAGAATATCGGTTGATATATGTGGTTTTGAACCGAAAAGCACATTTGCAACAGTATTAACTCCAGGGTTCTGGCTACTCAACGCAGATATTGCGATCGCGTTAGTGTTTCCATTATTTCTTTGGTAATGTACAAGGTTAACCGGGAAAACAAAAACATCACCTTTACACAATGTTTTCGTAAAATGACGATTGTCAGGGTTTGATGTGACAAATCCCACCTCGAGACTGCCTTCCAAAATGGTCATGATTTCAGAAGCACGGGGATGCGTGTGAGGCGGGTTGATTCCCCATGGTGCGAAATCAACCCGAGCCAGTGAGATTCCCAAAGTGTTGAGCCCGGGCAATTGTGTCACGTAAACCGGAGTAACCTTCGACCCGAATGGATTTGATGTGTTTCCCATCATGTGTAGCCCACCAAAATAAAAGTCATTGGCTTGAACCGAACTCGGGTTTTTGCAAGCGAACCCGTTCACCAGAACTGTTGTTACAAAACCAATTATTAATTAACGTGAAAACGTAACAAACAAATTACGAAAGACTTAACAAATGACATGATAACCCACGGCGTACCTTGACCTTTCAGATCCGCGACACAGAAATCTTGAAGCGGGCCTTGGCCCTGACCCATAGCCATGCTCGCGGAGAAAATGAGCGATAGAATCACAAACGGGCCAAAAACACGAGCCATTAATGGATGGAAATCGATGAGGCGAGTTGCGGGATGATAATTAATTAAGGGATGTTTATGTAGTAAAAGAGAGCAAAGAAGGGTTAGTCGACCTGTGTATAATTGAAACACAAACACTCATATTACGCACAAAGACTCCTTCCTAAACAAGACAATGACAACAAATTTTGGTCAGTTTTTTTTTTTTTGTTATGGAGGGGTGGGGGTGAGGGTATAATCTGGGACATTAAACTGAGTCAAAAGTGTTTGATCGGCTTGTTTTTAGTTAAAGCACTTAATTACCGAATTTACCTCAACCACATGTTTATTTTTTCCTAAAAGAGAATGAATAAATCATGTTATTAATTTTTCGTAATAAAAAAATTGTCATTAATTGAAAATTGTCAATTAATTGAAAATTGTCACTAAATTGAAAATTATCATTGCACCGTAATCGTTAATGATCGTAAGCCAAATCGAATCAAGAAATTACCTTAGTGTTGGAGTTAGTCTTCATATTTAAATTAATTTCATAATTTAATTAACGTCTTTAGTAATCCCTTTTTCGTAATAAAAAAATACAAAAATGTCATTTTACGTTTTTCCAGCAGAACCTTAACATGACCGCGTGGAATTTCCTTAACAGTTTTGACACGGCCGTGTCAGCTCACTCGAATTTTTTTCTACTTTTTGCGATTTACTTTTAGTTTTAGTTTTTAGTTAAACCCCCACCTTCCTTAGCCTATAATCAATCAAAGTAACTGTGTTAAAACGTTTTTGGTATAAAATAATTGACACGTATCCCTGAAGACACGAACCCTACTTCCGCTCATACTATTCTTAGTGTGTGTGACGGTAGGTTCACATTATAATATTTTGTTTGTTGGATTCGACACCCAACAAATTGGCGCCGTTGCCGGGGATACGACGATTCTAACCGTTTTATTCCAAGATCTTTAAGTATAGTTACACAATTTCATAAACAACATGGCAGCTGAACAAACACTTAGGAAGTGGGCGACTCGTGATGTCATCCTACAACCACTTTGCATCAATTATCTTGCTATGGAAAACTTCGAGTTTAAATCCGGACTCATGCATTTATTGCCTCTCTTCCAAGGTCTAGATAATGAGGATCCTTACAAGTTTCTAAAGGAATTTCATGTTGTGTGTTCCGGAATAAAACCATATAATATTACTGAAGATCAAATCAAGCTAAGGGCATTCCCCTTTGCTTTGCAAGACTCGACAAAAGAATGGCTTTATTACCTACCACCAGGGTCGGTATCCACTTGGAATGATCTTACAAAATTATTCTTAAATGAGTATTTTCCAGAATTGAAAGCTTCCATGCTACGTAAAGAGATTATCAGGATCAAACAAGCAAAAAATAAGGCTTTACACACTTACTGGGGGAGATTTCAGAAATTGTGTGCTAGATGCCCACAACATGGTTTATCCGAACACCAACTGCTTTAATACTTTTGTGAAGGGCTTGCACCATTAGAGAGGCGTTTGATAAATGCTTCTTGTGGGGGAACTTTATTTGACAACACACCAAGTCAGCTTAGAGCCTTGATCACATCTATAGCAGAAGACAAAAAGCATTGGGATCAAGAAGAAGAGTGATATGTCGACATATCACATGGGATTAAAGAAGATAGCACGTCACAAATCAAAACTAAACTTGCTGAATTGACAAAAGCAGTGATGCAACTTGCTAAGGCTAAAGGCGTGGAACCATCTTTTCAAGCTTGCGAGGTATGTTTACAAATTGGGCACCGCACAGACATGTGTCACATGTTGGGAGAGGAAAAGGAACAAGAACAAACAGTGGAAAGCTATTTTGGACAAAACTCAAGACAATACTGACATCCCCAATACAATCTGAATTGGGGACATCCTTCTAATATAAGCTACAAACAAAGCCCTTCACAATATCAAGCACTACCTTTGTTCCAAACAACAGATCAACACAATTACTAGCCAAGTCGGCAAAAACAAGTAGATAGCTCAGAAATGTCCTTGGAAGACATCGTTAAAAGGTTAGCCACTAGCACCCAATCATTCCAAGACAATACAAAGGCTAGCATAAAAAACTTGCAGCGCCAAATGACTCAATTTGGTAGTTCGATAAGCAAGATAGAGTCTCAAGGAAAATTACCCTTGCAAACCGAGAATTACCCAAAGCACAATGTTAATGCCCTTACCTTGATAAGTACAACATAAGAAGAAGAGATTACCGTTGACAAAACGGATAAGGGGGAAGAAATGATTTTTGAAAAGAAAGACAAAGAAAAGAAAAAGGTGCTAGGACTAGTTGAAAGTGAAGTAAATATCACTCATCGCCCTCCATTCCCCTCACGACTACGAAGCACAAAAAGGGAAAGAGAATATAAAGAAATCGTGAGGCATTCACAGAGGTAAAAAAGAGACCACCTTACTATTGCAAAGATCAAGTGTTCAGCAAAAGTTTTGATGATGATACAATTGAGGAAATGACGGAAAAGTCCAAGCTTGGGAAGGTCTTGATGGAAGTATTGATATTCATGAGTCCGCAAAAGAAAACAAGGTATGAAGATCAAAAAATAGAATTACCAATTACTAATGAAAACGTTTTTCTTTTTATTCCACAGGCACCAGATTGAAGGAGAGGAAGCCTAAGTCTAGCCAAAGACGTTAAAGAGAGGCGCTACGCAGGAGACAACCCGTATTTCGTTTGTTTTTTCTATTTATATATTGTTTTAAATTTTTTAATTATTTATTTTCATCTTTTTCAAAAAAAATGTGTCAAACAAAAGGTTGAAACGGCTAATGATTGCTTTATAAGACAGACACGGCCGCGTAAACCTTCTGAGTTAAAAAAAATGCTTAATCCAGTCTCTAACCATAATTGTTACTTGGCTTCTTCCTAACCTCGACTTCATAACCACATCTCTCCTTTATTCTTTCAACCATACTTGCTAATGTTTACCACCTTAGTAGACTCATCCCACTCTCTACTCCAAGCCTTGAGGACGACGCTGAATTTAAAGCTTGGGGAGAGGTAATTTTAATTTCTTTTCGTCTTATTTATCATTCGATTACATATTGAATTTAAGGTTGCATCATAGTTATGGTAGTATTAGGACTGCATTGCATATAGTTAATCATGGTCATAGTAATATTAGGTATGCATTACATTAAGAAAAAAAACACCTCCGTAGCCTCGGGAAAGATTTTGAGAATAACATGAAAAATTATATTATCCTTTATTATGTTAATCGTAAGTTGCGTGTACAAATAGGTTGATAGTAATTAATAGACAGATGTGCTCCATTATGCTAGTGCCCTTTGTTCTTGGGTTTACAAATATAAAACACCTAATAGTCATGTGTGCCTAACGTAGATCTGATCACATAAGGAGACTGAGACCTAGCAAAAATAGGTTGAGAGCCGAGTCTAAATAATGACAAAAAAAATGGCAGAAAGCAAAAAAAATGGTTAGTTATATGATAAATAAGCCACAATAATGGTAAAATCATTTGTGATCCCGTGTGGTGAACAATTAACTGTCACACCCCAACCTTGACGGCGGAAACGTCGAGATGTGAGGGTTAAGATTGTTCACAGCCACATAACGCTATTATTAAATCCAAATATATTATACATAAGTTTCAGAATTACATTACAAGCATAAGTCTCAATAATGAAATAAGTTTCAACATGAAATAACAACATAATCATTTTGTTTATTAACTAGGTCCAAGTCCTAGAATATGCCAGCAACATAAGTTCACTTCAAAACTTGGGGGTTTTCCTGAAACATGATAAAAATAAAAGGTCAACTATAAATAGTTGGTGAGTTTCCAAGGTTTTTCATACATAATATGAAAAGGTTACAAGTAGCAATTCATGTCATAGGTTATAAGCTAGTAAGGTTATAGAACACATATCGTTACAACCAAACCTCGACTTGATTACAAGTATAAAAGATTGGCTAAGTGTATTTGGTTCCCTAGTGCACAAGCGTACGGCCCCTAGGAGTCGGCAATACCTAGACTTTAGCACCAAATAGGCTTGTCAGGCCCAAAGATCTAAGACGTCGCCAGGCTAGCAATAGTTAATGATTGTAAACAAACTATGTATCTCATATAAACACTTACAATACACAAATAACCATGACAAAATAATAAGTTGAATTGCATGTGATTTACAAGTCTCAAACGTGTATAAGTGTATCATGTATAAGCTATCATGTTTCACCCCAAAATAGTGTGAAATAAAGTAAAAAGGGGACAAGGAAAACTCACTTGAATGTAGGCATTACAAGATGATGTAAAAGATTAAAGTATGATCCAAAAGATAAATCCAAAGTATCCATTACAAGCACCTAAATATATAATTTACAAGGTAAAGATTAAATTTAATAATAAGTTTAACGTTCTACCAATAATTAGGGTTTTGATAGTTTTAAGGAGTTTTGACAAGTAACTAGATTTATAGAATACTTATTCTCATTTTAAACCCATTAGAAGAATTATATATGTATTTAAGTAATTAAAAATGAAATTAATTATTATAATAATGATGAGGTTCAATATACAATTAAGTCTTTTTAATTATCTAAAAATAGCAAGAAAATAGCATTTTGATTAATAACAAAATATTAATTAGCTATAATATGTTTTATAATAATATTCCTAAACATTTTAAGTATTTATAAATTTAATTCTTTAAAGAATTAAGTGTTCATAAATATTTTTAAGTCCAACCATATATAAACAAATATTTAATTAATTTAAAAGAAAACCTTTTGTAACAACTAATAAAGTCTAAATATAAAGATTTAAATAAACAATCACGATTTTAAAAGTAACGTTTGGATCAATGATAATTTATTAATTAGAACCATCATTTTAAATCCATTTTATAAGAAATAACTAAATATATATATTAATATATATGTTTATATATATATATATATATATATATATGAATATATTTAAATTAGGAAAAATTGCAGAAAATATTTTAGTGTCTAAAAATTATTATATTAATTATTAAAAATGATTTTTATATTATTTATAATTTTTCTGTAATTTTATTTATAATTAAAAGGCTTTAAAAAAATAAAACAAAATAGAAGGAGGTGCCCGGGTTCGAACCCGGGACCTCAGGGTTCACAGGAAGAGAGTTTACCAGTAGGCTGGGTCGCCTAGGCCTGGTAAACACTCATTCGCATATTATATAAACCAAAACAAACAGAACCCCCAAATTCTCCAAGAACCCTAGATTGGGTTGGTTCGAAATTGATCCACCAATTGATGTTGTTAATCAGATTAAGGTTAGGGCTTTCAATCCCCTCATGAAATCGAGCATGAAAGTAGTTTTAATTACCCAAATGTTGTTCGATTTCGATGACAAGGCTTGAAGGACAGCCGCGACCACAGACTTGATTCGTTCGATGAGCAAACGTTAGTGACAACCAAATTAAACTCGAGTGTAGCTTCATAGAAGAGTCTTGATTTAGAATCCCCAATCAATTGAAGATGAAAGTATGATGAGAATGGAGTTCGACTATGTGCAGGTTCGCGATGAAGGTGGGTGTCGATTGTGTTGAAATTATGTTTACCGGTTGAAATTGAAGGTTGTAATAGAATGTAGATTGTTAGACGATTGTTTATGCGTAGTTAATTTGGTTATTATTACGATTCAATGCTCAAACGGCAATGAAGTTTAAAGCCGTCGGTTACTTGGTTGAATGGACTTGTAACCGGTGTTTTATCACAATTAAAATACGCATACCAGTTCGAACGAGGGTCACGATGCACTGCAAAACGATTTGGGTGTTAAAAACCGCTCGAACATTTGGTTTTGAGGTGACCGGAGCTCGGCCGGAACTTGGCCGGAGCTCCGTCGGAATCACGGGGATTAAATGGGGGTGGGGGTTTGGGATTTAAAAGTTACATATTTAGTCCCTGAGATTTCCAAGAGTTGATAGTTGAGTTTTAAAGTTTAATTAAGTTTTAATAATTTACAGATTAACCCCTGAAGTTTTAAAGTGTTATTATTTTATGTAATAAACATATTAATTACAAGTTTAAAGTTATATAACTTTATTATTTTCAATATTATTATCATTTACATTATTGTTATTAATATTATCATTATTAATATTAATATTATTATGGTTATCGGTATTATTAATATTGAAAGAAAGTTATTTTATTTAAGGTTATCATCATCTTAAAAATAACTAAACATTATAATACTTATAATGTTATCATTATTATATAAATTTGTTAATCACAAATTTAACTATTAAGTATAATAAACCTCAAAGTTTCAAAATGGCATAAAAGGCCCTTTTTAAAATTTAACAACATTAACTTCCAAGTTAATGAAATTACGAGATGTCACAGTCTCCCCAACTTAAAAGAATTTCGTCCCGAAATTAAAAATGAACTTAAATGAAACAAAGGGATTGTAATGAAAGGTGAGTGTTCAACGAACAGTGTTTGACGTTTGATTACAGGTGGGACGCTTCACTTTATGGAATCTTACAAGATTCTTAACATAATAAGCGCGAGATGATTTGAGATGAAACGTTGGAAAAACGATAACAAGTTACCGTGGTACCTTAGATTCATAAGTCATAACTTCTAGAATGTGATTTCGTAGTAAATTGATGTCTAGTAATCAATAAAAGGACCAACAATGATAAGAAAGGTTGACCGTCAGGGTTTAAGAATCCCAAACGTCACTATATGAAACGGTCTTAACGCATATCTTGTGAATATATATCACTTCTTTGACCAACCAGCGGTCTAAGAATAATACGATATGCGAAGATCTTGAAATAAGACGGTTGGGAACATTATTAGAAGCAGAAAATGAATCGTTCATTCAAAATAACGATCGATGTTTTAACGCCATACCACGGTATACGAATTCTTGAGTTAGATACAAGTCAATTTATCGACCCATTATCTCACATATGTCAATATGAGATTAGTCAATTGGTCTATAATGCACCAATTTTTTTATCATGACGGCTAAAATAAGAGACACTTAGTGAATGAAAAGTTAAACAGAAGATCCATAGGATCACGAATGTTAGGTCTTGTCATATATGAAGGTAAGACACTTGGATACATACCAAGTTACGTCTTTTCCTTTATGCCAAACCCATGACTACAAGTTACGAAGGTTTATGAACCTTTATATCCACGTCACAATGTATATAATAACGAGTCTCGTTGATCGCAGTCAAGATAAAGTTTTAAAGATCTCCAAGGTTAAGGATTCAAAAGCGATTCAAGAAGTAACGCAAACAATAAGACATGCATTTGTAACCATGTCTTGCAAGGCAACAAATTTTCAAATATAGATTGCATATTTAATTCATCAAACCCATATGTACAGTCGAGAACATTCGTATAACCACAAGTTGATAATGTCTTTATTTAGAAGCAAGATTGTTTGAGAAGGCTACCATCACACAATCATGTGCTGATGATATCCCAAAATGAAAGTTGATGAGTAGGGAATAAATGGTTCGATATAGCTAGATCAAATCAAAACATAAGGATAAAGGAAGAAATCGATTCAAGAATTCAAATGCTCCAAGCTCGGAATCAAAATCAACCTAGAGTGATCGGGTCTCCTTTCAAGTTCAGAAATCATGCTTTGGCTTGATAGGTCCAAACGCTAACATTGGTTCACCCTTCAAGTTACTACATGTTTCTTGTCACTTGATTAAAACCTTGGTAAGTTGGAGTTCAAGAAATGAGAATAGTCATCAAGGTGTGGTTTTCACTCCTAACTTGATGGTGTACTCCCAAGGTATGACCACTAACTTACCAATCAAAAAGTTCGATCCCAACTCCTTGTTGAGGATCCACAAAAATAAAACGAGGTAACTTACCATTAAGGTAAGGGAAATCACTCCTATCTTAACGGTGAAGTTTTACAAAAACAAAATATAACAAGATAAACTTCTTCATCAAAATCCAGATTTCACTCCTACTTTGATGAAGTCGTCTCATTTGAACAAATACAATTCATAAAGATGATATTATCATCAAGGTATGGAATTCACGCCTATCTTGATGATTGAATTTCATAATAGCAAGAAAACAATCGAAGATTGACATTTGTCACCAAAGTACGGGTTTCAATCCTATTTTGGTGAGATCATGTCATTTGTGAAATGCCATTCCATAGAAAATAATTGAAGTCAATCCTCGGGATAAGGAATCACCCTGATCCAGAGAATGAAATTTTTATAAATCACAATTGAAAACCATTTATCGAAACGAATAGAGAATCATCAACGTAAGGGAATCACCCCTGTTTTGATGAGTCAGAATTTAGGAAATACAAGTGTTCTTAATCATAGGTTGACTTGCAACTCTTGCATCTCCCACGGTGCAAACGGTATGAAGTTCGACTTATCAACGAAAGGAAGAGAGTATCCATTAAAATTCAGAAAATTTCAAGTTACATTAATGTAACAAAAAGGGAAATCATGCTTACGAAGTTTAAAGTCAAAGTTCGAGATAACAGAATTAGTTATGATGGTGTTCAAATCTTGAATGGTTTCAATCGGGAAGACGAAATCAAGAGCAGGAAATTTTTCAACACCACAATGAGGTGAGAACATTCGATTCACAATCGAAAGAATACCTGGACTTCTCAAGATATGAGGTCAACCATAGCTTTAATGAAGACACGCGTGCTTATAAGTGATCATTCATCTCAAGGGTTTCGAGTCGTGTAAATGGATTCAATGATCAAGTCAAATCACCATTTACACTTTGCCTAGACAAAGTATCTCGAGATGTAGGAATTCCTCCTATAGCATTGCATGTTCTTAGTTATGGGACACGCACTTAAGAAGCCTTGAGAACCATAAGTAACGGTTTAAAGTTTTGAAGACCATTCGTTTTAGATTCCCAATATCATTGGATATATTAAGAGTCATGCACACGTTGGTCAAGGTATAGAAATAGTTACATAATGCGCTCGACGTGTAACGATGTTTAAACGTAAGAGTTGAAATGTCGGTTAGGTTCAATATTAACAGGAACATTATGTATGATAAGAATGAAGTGATACCAGTTCAAAGAATCAAGATTTTAAGATACGAAAAGGATGGTTCCATTTGGTAACGCATTACCATTTGGAATCGTTGACACGTCAAGGTAAATTGACCCATTTGCCATAGAGACTTGTGTATGTTGACCATAGTTTATCACTCATCCCAGAAATCCCCAGGTAAGCATAACTGGTCTCACAATGAGACTTATACGATATGCTTGCCTTAGCCCGAAGGCCTTTTGCCAGGAAAACCAGGATACAGGTGTCTATGTGTCACACAAATTTCTTTGGTTTATGAAATCAAAACCTTGATGAGATTTTCAAAGATTAGACATAGAGTCTAAGGAATTAAACCCACAATGATAAGTGTAGATTCCACACGTCGTTGAGAATAGATTTAGGAAGTTCATTTGTCGGGGAGAATCAAAGAGTTAAAGTTAAGTTTAGGGAGACAAGTAACTAAGTTAGGCATACATAAGGCAATCCTATGCTAAGGCATCAAGTTGCACAAAAGGCATAGCATTATGTAGCATGCAAACAATAAGTAAGCACAAAAGTATAATGATGTGTCTATGAGGTTCATGCAACTATAGTCTAGGTCACCATTTCTAATAACCTAAATCCCTATAGTTATGGGCTCTGATACCAATCTGTCACACCCCAACCTTGACGGCGGAAACGTCGAGATGTGAGGGTTAAGATTGTTCACAGCCACATAACGCTATTATTAAATCCAAATATATTATACATAAGTTTCAGAATTACATTACAAGCATAAGTCTCAATAATGAAATAAGTTTCAACATGAAATAACAACATAATCATTTTGTTTATTAACTAGGTCCAAGTCCTAGAATATGCCAGCAACATAAGTTCACTTCAAAACTTGGGGGTTTTCCTGAAACATGATAAAAATAAAAGGTCAACTATAAATAGTTGGTGAGTTTCCAAGGTTTTCATACATAATATGAAAAGGTTACAAGTAGCAATTCATGTCATAGGTTATAAGCTAGTAAGGTTATAGAACACATATCGTTACAACCAAACCTCGACTTGATTACAAGTATAAAAGATTGGCTAAGTGTATTTGGTTCCCTAGTGCACAAGCGTACGGCCCCTAGGAGTCGGCAATACCTCGACTTTAGCACCAAATAGGCTTGTCAGGCCCAAAGATCTAAGACGTCGCCAGGCTAGCAATAGTTAATGATTGTAAACAAACTATGTATCTCATATAAACACTTACAATACACAAATAACCATGACAAAATAATAAGTTGAATTGCATGTGATTTACAAGTCTCAAACGTGTATAAGTGTATCATGTATAAGCTATCATGTTTCACCCCAAAATAGTGTGAAATAAAGTAAAAAGGGGACAAGGAAAACTCACTTGAATGTAGGCATTACAAGATGATGTAAAAGATTAAAGTATGATCCAAAAGATAAATCCAAAGTATCCATTACAAGCACCTAAATATATAATTTACAAGGTAAAGATTAAATTTAATAATAAGTTTAACGTTCTACCAATAATTAGGGTTTTGATAGTTTTAAGGAGTTTTGACAAGTAACTAGATTTATAGAATACTTATTCTCATTTTAAACCCATTAGAAGAATTATATATGTATTTAAGTAATTAAAAATGAAATTAATTATTATAATAATGATGAGGTTCAATATACAATTAAGTCTTTTTAATTATCTAAAAATAGCAAGAAAATAGCATTTTGATTAATAACAAAATATTAATTAGCTATAATATGTTTTATAATAATATTCCTAAACATTTTAAGTATTTATAAATTTAATTCTTTAAAGAATTAAGTGTTCATAAATATTTTTAAGTCCAACCATATATAAACAAATATTTAATTAATTTAAAAGAAAACCTTTTGTAACAACTAATAAAGTCTAAATATAAAGATTTAAATAAACAATCACGATTTTAAAAGTAACGTTTGGATCAATGATAATTTATTAATTAGAACCATCATTTTAAATCCATTTTATAAGAAATAACTAAATATATATATTAATATATATGTTTATATATATATATATATATATATGAATATATTTAAATTAGGAAAAATTGCAGAAAATATTTTAGTGTCTAAAAATTATTATATTAATTATTAAAAATGATTTTTATATTATTTATAATTTTTCTGTAATTTTATTTATAATTAAAAGGCTTTAAAAAAATAAAACAAAATAGAAGGAGGTGCCCGGGTTCGAACCCGGGACCTCAGGGTTCACAGGAAGAGAGTTTACCAGTAGGCTGGGTCGCCTAGGCCTGGTAAACACTCATTCGCATATTATATAAACCAAAACAAACAGAACCCCCAAATTCTCCAAGAACCCTAGATTGGGTTGGTTCGAAATTGATCCACCAATTGATGTTGTTAATCAGATTAAGGTTAGGGCTTTCAATCCCCTCATGAAATCGAGCATGAAAGTAGTTTTAATTACCCAAATGTTGTTCGATTTCGATGACAAGGCTTGAAGGACAGCCGCGACCACAGACTTGATTCGTTCGATGAGCAAACGTTAGTGACAACCAAATTAAACTCGAGTGTAGCTTCATAGAAGAGTCTTGATTTAGAATCCCCAATCAATTGAAGATGAAAGTATGATGAGAATGGAGTTCGACTATGTGCAGGTTCGCGATGAAGGTGGGTGTCGATTGTGTTGAAATTATGTTTACCGGTTGAAATTGAAGGTTGTAATAGAATGTAGATTGTTAGACGATTGTTTATGCGTAGTTAATTTGGTTATTATTACGATTCAATGCTCAAACGGCAATGAAGTTTAAAGCCGTCGGTTACTTGGTTGAATGGACTTGTAACCGGTGTTTTATCACAATTAAAATACGCATACCAGTTCGAACGAGGGTCACGATGCACTGCAAAACGATTTGGGTGTTAAAAACCGCTCGAACATTTGGTTTTGAGGTGACCGGAGCTCGGCCGGAACTTGGCCGGAGCTCCGTCGGAATCACGGGGATTAAATGGGGGTGGGGGTTTGGGATTTAAAAGTTACATATTTAGTCCCTGAGATTTCCAAGAGTTGATAGTTGAGTTTTAAAGTTTAATTAAGTTTTAATAATTTACAGATTAACCCCTGAAGTTTTAAAGTGTTATTATTTTATGTAATAAACATATTAATTACAAGTTTAAAGTTATATAACTTTATTATTTTCAATATTATTATCATTTACATTATTGTTATTAATATTATCATTATTAATATTAATATTATTATGGTTATCGGTATTATTAATATTGAAAGAAAGTTATTTTATTTAAGGTTATCATCATCTTAAAAATAACTAAACATTATAATACTTATAATGTTATCATTATTATATAAATTTGTTAATCACAAATTTAACTATTAAGTATAATAAACCTCAAAGTTTCAAAATGGCATAAAAGGCCCTTTTTAAAATTTAACAACATTAACTTCCAAGTTAATGAAATTACGAGATGTCACATTAACCACTTGCTCTCTATAGTCCTTGAGGTTAGGAAGGTTTCCACCGTGTGAAAAAAGGTGTTGGCATACTTAAATAACTAATTTAACATGGATTAATTGATATGAAACGATAAATCTGGAACTTAAGGGTTAGAGGATCATAACTAGCAAATTGGGCACATTTGTTTGTAAAAATCTTGAAAACCCAATTTATCCAGAAAACTGAAAATTAGCATAATAAGATGATTTCATGCTCATATTTCTTATGCGGGGCTAAGATTGGTATTGCCAATATCCTAATTATATAACTATCCGTTCTCTTTTCACTTCCCGGGTTATTTCTAGTCTTAACTTCCTTGAGGACAAGGAAAGGTTTAAGCTTGGGGAGATTTGTTAGTTATATTTTTAGTCACAAATTACAGTAATTTTAGGGTATATTTCAGCATATATTTTGCATTAGTTGCATGTATTTTTTATTTGTTTTATAAAATAGTAGTTTTTATGGGATGGAATCTACTTTTGTATATTTTTGGTTTTGAAGGTTAATTAAATTGCTAAAAAAGAAAGAGAGGAGTTTAAAAAGGGAATATCATCAAGTTTGAAAACTCTTAATAGCTCATAAAGCATCCAAATTTAAAACCCTAAAAAGAATGGGAGTTTGTTGAAGCAAAGGAGGAGGATAAATAGGGCTGCAAATTAATTAAAAGGGGGCAACTTGGAGCATCTTGAAGACATTTTTTTGGAGAATCAAGTTCAAGAAGCAAACAATAAGCAACAGAAATTTAGGTTCTTTTTGTTGGTTTTTAATTAAGTTTTATTTTATTTTAGTTTTGATTGATCTAGTCGTCATGTCCGGCTAGAACAATCTTAGTTTTAACATTAAGGTTTAATTTCTTTAATTTTGGTTTGAACCTATATGTAGCGTTTATGAGATGTTTTTATTTTAATTTGTTTGATTATTGATCTTAAACCCGGATCTAATCCGGTATATATTAGATTGTTAATAAACCTGATCAACTTATTAATTTTTCTAATAAAGTTCTTCAAGATTTAAAACCCTAATCAAGTTTTGATTTTTGATATAAGGAACAATTAACGATTTGAGTTTGTCTATGAATTCATTCTCGTTATAGAATCACACAATCTAGTTAAGCATACCGAATGACGTGTGTGTTTAATTATAATCGATACTTATATCGTTGCAACCCGCACGCTAAGATCCGAACGGCGTGAGCTTAGAGTAGCGGGTTGGCTCCAATCAACGAACTGCGATTGATTGGACATTAGATAGAGGGGATATCCAAACGGCATGATGTCTAGTATCGATTACAAATCATTAATTGAAAATTGTCATTGCACCGTAATCGTTAATGATCATAAGCCAAATCAAATCAAGAAATTACCTTAGTGTTGGAGTTAGTCTTCATATTTGAATTAATTTCATAATTTAATTAACGTCTTTAGTAATCCCTTTTTCGTAATAAAAAAAATACAAAAAAATGTCAATTTACGTTTTTCCAGCAGAATCTTAACACGACCGCGTGGAATTTCCTTAACAATTTTGACACGGCCGTGTCAGCTCACTCGAATTTTTTTCTACTTTTTGCAATTTACTTTTAGTTTTAGTTTTTAGTTAAACCCCCACCTTCCTTAGCCTATAATCAATCAAAGTAACTGTGCTAAAACGTTTTTGGTATAAAATAATTGACATGTATCCCTGAGGACACGAACCCTACTTCCGCTCATACTATTCTTAGTGTGTGTGACGGTAGGTTCACATTATAATATTTTATTTGTTGGATTCGTCACCCAACATTGAGTCAGCCTCTAACACTTTCAACGTGTATTAAATGACTCATATTTGCAGGTCAATCGAAACGAATCAAATTCAAACATGGCACGAACACAATTTCATGTTAGACGCATGACTTCAAACATTGCAAGAGGATTCGTGAGTTGACACGAATATGATCCTTTTAACCAAAAAAATCTTTTTTACATATGAACGCTCAATCGAAACATAAACATATGCAAATCAATTACATTTTACTTATAATATATGATGATAACATATGATACATAATTGATATAAAACACATTTTCAAAGTATATGAAATTAAATAAAAGGGTTCACCCATACATGACCGGTTAGCTAAATATCTTTGTTAATTTCAACCCAAAACAAACTGGACCACACCCATCATCGTCCTCTTCATATAGGTTCATCATCATCATCATTGGCCATGGGCATCTCCAAACACCAGCACCAGCTCTCTCATCATTCTCCACCACCTTCACCATTATAGGTGCAAGAAAATCACTTTCTCCGTTTGAAAATCTACACTCACATATCTTTTAGGTGGTGGGGCTTGGATCTAATGGCAATTCATTTAAAGTTAGAGTGATAAATCTTCTCTTAAGGTCGAAGGTTCTAGCCCTATCTATAATATGTTGGTGCAAATTAGTTATGATGTATATAAAATTGAGTATCATATGTAGGGTAACAGAATCAGCAATGACTAGTGGCAAAATCAACCAATCAACAACTTTAAGTAATAGCTCTACAACAATTTTAAACTTTCTGACAGTTTTTCAAGTAGCAAGTACAACGTCTTTCCTCAAAGTATCTACAATGGTTTAATAGCGGATGTGCTATCCTTTAAGAGTGTATAAAAAGAATTTCAGAAAAAAGAGAAGCGAGCACCCGCTGCCCCTGCTTCCTTGTTCTCGACCGAAACAAGCTCTAGAGGAGGAGGAGGTCGAAACATGGAGCATGGTCGCTAGGGTTCTTTTTACCTTTTTGGTGTATATATCATGCATTAACCTCATATACACTCGTGGGTGTAACCCGCGTTATGCGGCGGGGGTTATAAAAGTTGAAACATTTAATTATGATAATTTACACGTTAGTACTAACCACCCGAATAAAAAGTAGGTGCGAGACGCTGATAAAAAAATGTAATATAAAAAGATACTATAAAAAATAAATACCTCAAAAAAGAGAAGAAACTGACGAATGCATAAATGATGACTTTACTATAATTAACGAGCTGTATTGTAAATTGATTAAAAGAAAATTTGATATAACTCAAAGACTTAAGTATAAACATAAAAAAAAGTTCAAGTGATTAAATGTAAATTTGACATAACTCGAAGACGTAAATATAAAATTTTAAAAAAGACAAAATGAGTAGGTATCAATTTGGAAAAAAAACAAAAAGTGATAAAGTGTTGTGATTAGTTTCGAAAATCATTAAAGGTATAAATATAAATTCTTAAAAAACAAAATAGGTTTTTTATTAGTTTAGATAAAAGAAAATTATTATGGTGACATTGAGAAACTACACCTTCACTACTCAAAAGTTTTTCTTTTTGTTATATATAATGATGCGGCGGGTGTTATAGAGCCTATTTTCCTACCTGTCTTAAATGTTAATATATTTAGATATTATTATTATAATTATGTATATATTTAGTAGTATAAATAACGTTTCATCTGACCTAATTGTTATAATGAAGTGTCTATGTAATTAAACGTACTCCGGTAAATTCTGTCACAAATGTGAAATGTTTACTTAAATGGGTTGGCCGCGTGTCAATTTATCGATTAATTTTTTTAACAAATATTCTATATAGTTGTCAGTTTGGTTTGACGGATTGTGACAAAGATTTTAGACCGAAGTCCACACTATTGTGTAGAAATGACAAACTACTAAGGGGTGTTTGATTTCGGCTGACCGGGCTGACCCGGCTGACTGGTTGACTCAAGCAGCGGGTCAGCCCGTTTGATATGCATTTTGTGTCTGGCTAACCGGGTCCAAGAGCTGACCCAAACCTGAAATTGAAATAGGCTGACCCATTCTTTTTGTTAACGAACCTAGCAGATCTCCACCCACCCACCCTCCTTGCTCGACCACCGAGCGACCACCAACGGCCACCACCCCACCCACCCTCCGAGCGCGACCACCGAACGACCACCGATGGCCCTCCTGCACGACCAGCCCCTCTGCGCGACCAGCCTCTCCTGCGCGACCAACCTCTTTGCGCGACGAGCCCCCTGCGTGACGAAGTCCCTGCTCTTCGACCCCCCCCCCTGCGTGATGACCTCCCTGCTCGAGTCCCCCCCCCTTTCGATAATCTTGCTTTCTTTCGCATTGTCTCTATGAATTTCTGTGGTTGTAGATATGTATATAGATGTGTATGTATATGTATATGTAGATGTGTATGTAGAGCTCTATGTATGTAGATGTGTATGTGTAGTGTATGTAATCTTGAGTGAGGGGAAAACCCCCTTTTGTGTGATCTTGAGTGATTGGAAAACTCCCTTTTGTGATATGTATATAGATGTGTATGTATATGTGTATGTAGATGTGTTTGTAGAGCTCTATGTATGTAGATGTGTATGTGTATGTGTATGTGTATGTGTATGTGTATGTGTATGTGTATGTGTATGTGTATGTGTATGTGTATGTGTATGTGTATGTGTATGTGTATGTGTATGTGTATGTGTATGTGTATGTGTATGTGTATGTGTATGTGTATGTGTATGTGTATGTGTATGTGTATGTGTATGTGTATGTGTATGTGTATGTGTATGTGTATGTGTATGTGTATGTGTATGTGTATGTGTATGTGTATGTGTATGTGTATGTGTATGTGTATGTGTATGTGTATGTGTATGTGTATGTGTATGTGTATGTGTATGTGTATGTGTATGTGTATGTGTATGTGTATGTGTATGTGTATGTGTATGTAATCTTGAGTGAGGGAAAACCCCCTTTTGTGTGATCTTGAGTGATTGGAAAACTCTCTTTTGTGATATTTATATAGATATGTATGTATATGTGTATGTAGATGTGTATGTAGAGCTATATGTATGTAGATGTGTATGTGTATGTAATCTTGAGTGAAGGGAAAACCCCTTTTGTGTGATCTTGAGTGATTGGAAAACTCATGTATATAGATATGTATGTATATGTGTATGTAGATGTGTATGTAGAGCTCTATGTATGTAGATGTGTATGTATGTAGAGCTCTTCTTAGTTTGGAGGTTTGAATAAGGGTCTTTTCAAAATCTTTGACGTGTAGTAAGTTTTTAATTTGATAAAAGATTGTAAGGTTGATATAATACATATATAATGACACATATTCAACAATAAGATGTTGAATGTGTATGTATATTGAGTGTAAGGTCGGTCTGAACAATTCTTTGATTATGTGATTATATTGAAATCAGTTTTGATATTAGTTCTTGATCTAGGCATGACAGAAAGAAAGCTAGAGTTAATTGAAAGTCGGATTGTGTTGACAAAACATTTCTCGAAGCATGTATACATGAAATAACAAACAACGGTCGTGAGGGTAGTAGCCTAAAAGGAAGCTCATCGAAAGATGTTGCGGAAAAACTAAAAATTATCATAATTTTATTGTTGACCATAAACAAATGAGAAATCGATATGACTACCTGAAGTCAAAGTACGGGGCTTTGGTACTGAAAAACAAAACGGGGAATATTTATGATCCTATAACCAACACTTTCAATATGAGTGATGAAGAATGGGAAGCGGAGGCAAAGGTATTTTTTTAATATGAAAACTTTTTAATAAGATTATTTTCTGTTTAGTATCCTGATTTTTATTTATAAAAATTTTCAAACACTTAAACAAGTTTGTGGAAAAGTTGAGACATGCGCCCCTTCCTTACCCTGATCTTTGTACCAAACTGTTTGAGGGGGTGACCGCGACTGGCATTCACAGTTGGGGTCCATCTTCTACACTTCCTCATCCAGCTGAAGGATTCTTTAAACATGAGTTGGATGATGTTCAGTACACTCAGATGAAAACAGAGCCCCCACCTGTAAGTGAAGAATCCTCTGGTCGGTCAAAACGAAAGGCAAGTACTAAAACTAGCAAAGAAGTTCGTAGAAAAACAATAGATGACGACTTAAGAGAAGTTGGGAATGAAATTATCAATGTTGCAAAGATGTTGATGGAAAAAAATAATATTGACAAGGAAATGGACGCATGCATGGATAAGCTGGAAAAAATGGAATGAGGGGAAGAAGATCTGAGGTATAACACAGCTCTTTTGCTGTTTGGTGAAAGTGCTGATATTAGAAAAGTTTGGTTACGTCTTAATCCGGTGAGTTGCGAGTCGTGGGTGAGAAATGTTGGGAGAAAGTTTGGATTATTCGGTTGACTTTTGTGTTTTGTATGACTTTTGTACGACTTTATATGTCTTTTGTATGATATTTGTATGACTTTTGTATGACATTTGTATGACTTTTGTATGACTTTGTATGACTTTTGTATTTGTATGATTTTTGTTTGACTTTTGAATGACTTTTAACACGTCAAATATGTATATGGATGGTGAAATTTTATCTTTTTTTATACTTTCATGGTATTGGTTGAAGTTGGCCCAGAAAAGGAAACGAGAGGGTAGAATTGAAAGAATAAGAGATAATGATTCTGCTTTAACTGGGCATGCATATACACATGAATTACTACATGGATCTTCTACACAATGTCAAGAAAGGATGAGACTTTCACGCGAGGCTTTTGTACTATTATGCAATCATTTTACATAACGAAATTGGCTGCGAGCTAGTAGGACGATAAGCATTGAAGAGAAAATGGTTATGTTCTTACATATTATAGGGCATAATGAACGGTTCTGAGTGGTCAAACGACGATTTCAACACTCCAATTAAACGGTTCATAAATGTTTCACGAGGTTCTGGTTGTAATGATGTGTTTTGCTAAAGAAATCATAGTCCCAACGTCTTCAACTAAAACACAAATACCTTGGAACGACTTCAAAGGCTAAAAGGAATATTTCCTGGAGCAATAGGTGCTTTAGATAGAACTCTTATACATGCAGTTGTGCCCGCTGATCAACAAACTTGTTTTAGAGGAAAAGGTGAATGTTATCAAAATGTGTTAGGAATATGTGATTTTGATATGATATTCACCTTTGCATGGGCTGGATGGGAAGGCGTAGCACATAATTCACGGGTTTTGAGAGAAGTTGCTTTAATCCGACATCTGGATTTCGATTCCCTCCACCAGGTTTATAATATAATTATAACTTTTATAATTAAATATATTATTTGTATTCTTTATATAATAGATGTCACACTGGCATTTACAGATAAATATTACCTTTGTGACGCTGCATATACCAACACTCGTGGATTTATCACTCCATACCGCAATACTAGGTATTGGTTAGCCGATTTTCGACGACCAAGGTCGTTAACTAAAGAAGAAAGATTTAATCATGCTCATGCTTGCCTTAGAAATGTTATTGAGCGTGCTTATGGTGTATTGAAGGCAAGATTTCCAATCCTAAAACAAATGGCTCCTTATCCTTTTCTAGTGCAAAGAGACGTAGTCATTGTTTGTTTTGCAGTCCATAATTTTATAAGAAAATACAATATTCAAGATGAATTATTTACAAACTTTATAGAAAACACTATGGTTACCCCATGGTGAAGGTGGAGGAAGTGAGGGTCAAAACACACAAGGCATAGAGTGGGGTTCATAAGGGGTTAAATATATGGCTACTTTGCGTGACCAAATTGCTAATCAACTGTTTTCAGATGCTTCAAGTTAGATTTGTATGCAAACTCTTGTAATATGTTTGAAATTCGATGTGTTTGTTTGGATTATGTTTGATTTATGTTAACTTGAATTTCGTATGACATTTTGAATTTTTCTAAATTTGGCTATTTTTATTGATTACACAACACCAGTTAAATTCAAACTCGTCAGAACAACGGGGCGATAATGTTATTTTTGTCATTCAGCAGAGTCAGTCAGATACTAAATCAAACAGTTAAGTTTCAGTCAGATGCACACACAGTCAGAACTTCTTACTGGGTCAGCTTCTCAGTCAGATCCTACTCAATCAGCAGTAATCAAACAGCCCCTAAGTTTTCAACTGGACCAGCAAAACGAGTCTGATGTTTGATAGTTTAAACATGTTTTTATTTATTTATTTCAAGAACGTTCCAAACTTTTGTAAACTTTTAACATATAATTATGGTTTATGAATATTTAGATATAGCAATAATACACATTTCAAAAAAGGTGTAAAAACCATGATGGTTATGTTTTAAGCCCCAAATCATTAATTCTTGTTTTCTAGATAGTGAACCAAACCATATAAACTTCAAATCAAATAACAGATGGTTTTGAACAATTTGATGAGTATTTATATTGAGAAAACTGGATTTCAATAATGTAAAATATGAGTAATTGACCGATTATATTCCATACTAGTTATTTGGCAAATGATCCACATAACTTTTCATCTCATTGTCAAGTACAATATCACTCACATAATTATCATAAACCTACACTTGTTTTCCACTCTATTTCACCAACAAAAACGATTATAAGCGAAAGAGGGAAACGTACACACCTTGTAAGCGAAATCAAGTGAAAATCAAATGTAAATTAATAATGATTATACGATTCAAATTTCCATCCATGATAAAAGTGAAACTAGAAATTTTATAGATCAAGTCGTTTGTTTGTATACATTATTTTGACTCAAATAATTTAGATTATTAAAATTTAACTTATTTTTATATTTAAACTTAAAGTGGTGAGTAAATTTTTTAAGAGCCCAAACCTTGTCCCTAATTCATTATTCATCCTTCACTCTCCGTAATCTTGAATCCTCCGCACACCACTGCCGTATTGGCTTAGAGGTAAACCCTAATTCATATCAAGATTCAATCTTTGTGCTTACATTTTAAAAATTTAATTGTATTACGTTGGGATTTGATTTCAATACTTGAATGATTATGTCTCCACATGATGTTGCAATTTAAGGTTATTTTCACCTGTTGTGGTATTTCTTTAGATCTTAGGAAGTTGGTTTTACTTGTAGAATTTATGTACAAGATTGTATCATTGAAGATCTAAACATCAGATTCAGTGGCAAGAATGTATATATGATTAATGTCCATCTTTTCTTTGCCAATGTTAGGGTTTTAGTGTTTTAGACTACTTCATTGTCTTTAGTCCCCTTGAACCTTAATCATAAGAAGCTCATGAACTAAAGAACAAAATGCAAGATTGTTGAGTGTCTCGAGACTCGATGTTGTTATGATGCTAGTGTCTGATATGTGGATAGCAGGATCTATCAGTTCTAATAAGATTAGTATGAATATAGAGTTGGGAAATGGGTGCGTCGTCAATTATACACCTTAGGGGCCTTTCTGTTTATTCGACTTATTTAACCTACATCAGTTGTGTTATTTTGATTTTACCCGTTAGATGTGTTTGAGATAACTATAATCAAATTGAACTGTTTATAAATAAACATGATGATATATAAGCAAACAAGTCATTTTATCACAGTCCAACACTATATGGTGAAGTATTTGATTCTCTGAAACCTATGATGATTTGTTTGTTATACATTATAGTCTGCAAATTTCGATATTCCAGGTTCATTTATCGATTTATTGTTCTTACTATTTTGTTTATTCGCGTATTTGGATAATCTATTTGGAATAAGGGGTTTTGCTCGATTCCTATTTGATTGTTCTATTTAAATTTAGGGTTTCTGCTTTCAATAGCATCTAAGTGAACATAGACTCCACCTTCCAAAACAAACCCAAACCACAAACAAAAATTTCTAGTGAAACCTTACTCATACAATAGGGTCTAGGGTCTAGGGAGGGTGAGACGAGGGTAAACCTTACCTCTATCGTATTGATATAGAGGCTTCTCCCAAAGAGACTCTGGGCTAAACGCCAACACCCAATTTTGGGTTATCGTAGGTGTTCTTATCATACCAATGGGGTTAGTTTGGGTCATAAAGGATTATTCGTCGGGTCAACGAACACTCCTATAAAACTAGCAAACTTAAAACCATTCCAAATGGGTCCGCACCATCCAATTCCAATGTTCGCAGTACCACCGTCATAAAAAAAACAAATACAGTTGGTGCAAGCATTTCGATATTTTTTCACCTAAAAGGGCCTGTTTCAACCCAAACTCGATTTGACCTGAACATGTTACCCGACTTGACCCACCCATTTTGCCAGACTTAACTATCATCCATGTGGATTACTTTATAGTATGGCGTGATAATTAATTTCCTTTTTTTCTTGATAGAGTCTATACTAACCAAAACCAAGAAAGATGCAAAGCAACAGTACCTGCAGTGATGAAGAAAGATACAAAGTTAGAAAAATGGAAATAACAGACAAAAACAAGGGTTTTATGGAACTACTACAACAACTTACAGTTTGTGATGCCGTATCAGATGACGAATTCCAAAAACGATTTGAAGAACTCAAATCATACGGTGATGATCATGTCATATGTGTGATTGAAGACACTACGTCATCAAAGATTGTTGCAACTGGAAGTGTTTTCATAGAAAAGAAATTTATAAGAAGTTGTGGCAAAGTTGGACACATCGAAGATGTGGTGGTTGATTCGAGTGCTAGAGGGATGCAGTTAGGGAAAAAAGTTGTTGGTTTCCTTGCTGATCATGCTCGTTTAACGGGTTGTTATAAGGTAATTCTTGACTGCAGTGCCGATAACAAGGCTTTTTATGAGAAATGTGGATTTAAAGAGAAAGAAATTCAGATGGTTAAGTATTTCATTTGAGATGAAATTGATGCTTTTTGAGTCTTGTGTTCTCATGGTAAACTTCAAATTGTATGGTATTCCCTCACAAATACAATTTTGCTTGTCTAATAACAGCACATGTGCAACTACTTTTTTTTTAAATAGTTTGATTATAACAAGATTAATTAGATTAGTGTTGTAAAAAGATTACATCTAATAAAATGTTAGAGCAAGCCATGAATGCTATAAAGGTTAGAACTTGAAGTTTAAATAAATGAATTTGACTTTCGCGTGGCTCAAGTTGTCAATTAAACGAATGTCAAAGCACTTGATGCTTTCTGTTTGCCATAACAACTCGTTACTAGTAAACTCATGTGACTTGTCAATACTTTTGATATTTTTATCTTCAGTTGAAGGTTGTTTTTCCATAATAAACACAAAGCAAAAAAGTGTGTGGTTTGTGCTTGTGAAGTAAACAAACCATGAATGAAGCCAAGAAATACCAAAAGTTAAAGGGGTCAACGAATCTCACATACATAAGTGATGATATTTGACGCTTATAATTGAGAATAAATGAGTCTCACAATTTAGCAAAGCAAGTCGAATTTTGTATATTGAAATTAGATGTAAAACGTTCAATTACTGACACGTCTGATTTATCATGTGTATACAATTAGAAATCCCGAGTCTTAATTTGAACTAAGATATAGGTAAGATTACACCTTTATGTTTGTAACTAACCAATTTCGATCCCAATGTTTTAGTTAGCCGAATATGTAAAGTCATTTAAATTTGAAAGTTCCAAAATATTTTTTTAACGTAGTGGTCATCTAGATGATAAACGAATAAAAGGGTCATAAAATTACATATTTTGAGACGATATAAGCAATTCTATTTTCAATTGGTTTTTAGTATCTTTAAATTTTATAAATAACTAAAGTCAAATATGAAGCAACGTTGTTTTAAGTTTTATAAAAAAGTGATTTAAAAGTTTAATGCATTCAAATACATTTTGAGCGACTTTTGAAGCATTTGATCCACTCAACCCAATTGACCTGTTTTCACTTCACATATAAGAAACTGATGCTACTAATTTGACATGTTGGATATAAAATGCAACCCAAGTTAACCCGTATACCTATAAACAATTCAGAAATGTCACCTCTAATTTTTCACAGCGTACAATCCCGTTGAACCAAAACAAAATTGACAATTTCTACAAAGTAAACAAGCAGAAATCAGAATTATCCGAAGAGTGTATCTATATATGTACATAGCGATGCAGACTCGATTAGCTTTAGGCGTATATGGCTATTTTTTTACTCAGTAGAAGAGAGAGGGTATTAAACTTGTTCCTTCGGGTTTGACTTTAAGATCACGTCAACTTTTTCAGCATTTGTCCCAAGTATCAGATGTGCGTCAGGTACAGCCTGAGATTTGAAGTAACGTCTTTGTTTTTGTAATTCATATTTAACGATATGTTATAAATCATGAGAGACGTCTACCATTAAACTAATACGTTTGGCCGTGTCTGAACGCATCAGTTCTCCTTTAAATAACATCTGGAATAAGATTAATAAAAAAATGTCATAATTCAGCAGATGACTAAGCAAATAATAGGTGTGTGTATATGTATAACTTCCATAACAAACAATGCTAAGGTATATAGGTAGCGAATTGGATGAGGCCAGTAACGAGTCAAAACCTGTATTGTTGTAAACGTTCAAACGGGTCAGGTTGGACCGGGTTGACTAGAAACACTTCTCGTCCATATATTAATTTTTCTAAAATATATTTATGTGAGATATGATTAAGAAAAAGAGCAATTGTAGAAAAACAAACTATGTATGTCTGCTGAATCCACGGATAAGTTCATGGACTTCATTGTTGCATGATCAAATCATTTTAACTACTAAAATTTAATGATAAAGTCCATAAGACTTTATTTACAACAAAATATTCATTTTTGCATGTTGAAATCCTTTAAATTAAACCTATACATAAAGGTCTCTCTGAGCTTCATAAATAGGGCATTCTCCTTACATTTATAAAATTCTATTTAACCATGTGAAAGTAAAGTTCAGTGGCTTATGCACATATTCAGCAGAAATCTAGAAGTGCAAAGGGTATTTTTGACAATCGCCCTTGAAAAATACTAATTAAATAAAGATTCTATTGATTATTAAAAAGAATAATATAGAATGTTTCTTGCATTAAAAACAATTATGGGTGACACTCAACCCGTTGTACCCATTTGACAGTTTCTATCTGACCCTTTTCATGTTTTGCATGCCTGACCAGATAATTCAAACAATTTCTGTTGTGAATTAGCGATGCGTTGATGACTAAGGTTTACAATGCATACGATATTATTATAATTTTGTGCACTATAGAATTTTCTTCGTAAAACTTGTTTAAGAAAAAATCACCTCTGTGGGGATATCAGGTGTGAACCACCGCAATAATACTCCAAGATGTACAACAGCCGGGATTAGTTTAAAAAGAAAGGGTGTTGTCACCTGCAAAAACAAAATGGAGAGTTGTGTAATGTTTTAAACCGGTATAAAAGATTTTTGGGTTAGCTTGGGTTACGCCCAATAACTTTTTGCAAAATATATTTATATCTTCTAAGAAATTAATGGCTGAGTATGATTATAAAAGCATATAACTCCAATAATAGTCAACCTTTTAAATACTATACTTTAGGAGTTTTTTGTAAAAATTACATTTTAGAAGAATGTCTATGGACCTGTATGGACTGTTAGACCCATTTCACGAGTTTGACCCGTTTCCTTCTAACTATATATTGATGGGCAATGGTTCAATACTAACTTTTGAAATAAAAAATAAGAAAATAAAAAATAAATTATTCAACCACGTTCACCAACTCTTTGAAGCTTATTTTAACCACCAACTAGGTGGTTAGCGTAAAAAGTTTTCACTAACCATCTAAAACAGTTTGACTCAACCACCTAGAAGTGGATATGATAAGTTAGTTGTTAACCATAGCCCTTAGAGCTATGGTTAGCAATCCCCTTCTTTTGTTCTACCAATTAGAGATTAAAACATAACCCAAATTGATTCATTCATAAGTAAATATGTCAAAATTGCCACATGTACAATTAACGTACCAGGCTGAGAGCTGTTGTGCCCA
Organism: Flaveria ramosissima; assembly: GCA_025215565.1. Classification (NCBI taxonomy): domain Eukaryota; kingdom Viridiplantae; phylum Streptophyta; class Magnoliopsida; order Asterales; family Asteraceae; genus Flaveria; species Flaveria ramosissima. The sequence continues at coordinate 18,489,953 of CM046030.1, forward strand.
GAAGCAGTAGATACAATTTTCCCTGCAAAACAGTCAGTTGTCATCCCAGTAGCAAAAGCATGTAAAGCTTCCATTTCAAGAATATAACAGAGAATTGAAAAGGCATGTTTTTTTATTTATGAATTTCTTATAACAAAAAAGATCCTTAAAGTGGAGAAAGAAAGTGGTTGAATTGAAATATTACCTCAATTAAATGAAGATTGGAGGCACGGCTTAAAAGAACAAAAGAGAACTCCCCGATTTGGGCAAGGGACATTCCAACCTACATCAAATTCCTAACTAAGACTCATTTATAAAAAAACTATATATCCATCTATCTATTTATCTCTAATATATAGTGTGTGTATACATATACATAAAAAACTTATAAACAGCAACCGTTTGAAGTAGAGGTGACAATATCAACCCACTTATTTATGAATGGATCGACTCAGATTAACAGGTTGAATGGATCAAACGTCTCCCAAAGTGTATTTTTAATGCACACGAGCTCCTAATTCTTTTTATTCCAAAAATTATACAGCTGCAATAATATAGTTTCATAATTTATATTTAACAGAAAATTTTACACAATTCCAGGTCAACCCAACCCTAAGGGCTAGCCACGGTTATAAATTAAAGAAATTCCCAATTACTAGACCCGATCAACCAATCCATTTTGCCAACTGTAAGTTAAAGTGTAGTAATATGTAGCATAAACCCTTACAAGTAGAGCGGTCTTGTTAGTGTATCCGAATCCTTTGACTACTATAGCAACGACAAAAGTCTTTATAACCACCACCAATATAACAGCTGCTAGTAAGATATCAATGTGCTTCCACAGAAATTGAACATGAATAAGCATCCCAATGCTTGCAAGAAAAAGTGCAGCAAAGAAATTGCGAATGGGTTCAACCTGAAAAAAAATTAGCTCAAATTAAGCCAAAAATTAAAATAAAATTTGACTCTGCTCTTAATTTTAGGGAAATGAATTCCCCACAAAGCATGCCACAGTCAGAAGAATTAGTAAATTTAGAGGTGGCAAAAACGCGTAGGTTTGGTAATAGATCAAAACAGATTTGGGTTTGGGTTGAACCGCAAACATATTTTGTTCCTTTCTCTTCGAATTCAATAAGTAATTAATGTATTAAATATTATTATGAAAACTATATTTAAAAAAAAAACTAATAATGAATCTTTCTTGACAAATTTAAGAGGGCGTAAGTCTTCAAATACACTTTGGTCGCATTCGACTTGTTCATCCCATTTGACTCTTTCCATAAACAAATTTTTAAAGTTTATCCATTTGAGCCAATAATTAAGAATTATAACCCAAAATCAACCCATTTCTATGTAGATAGGTTGAAATTTCCACATCTATCATATGAAGCATAACATAATATTTAAACTTAAACATCCCTAGAAGAAGTCAAATACTATATTATATTATATTATATTATGAATAACAACCTATGTCAACCAGTGATAACTGTGAAGATTTATAAGCCTTAAGTGTGTTGTAGGCCCTGAAAAATAGAAGATATAGAAGAAAAGGATGTGGGTTGGTTCTTCAAGCATTTAGGCGGAGTTTGATTGGTACATACTAGAAGGGAATCAGTGAATCACCATAGGTATGGATTCGATCGTATGGTGGAATGGCAATGGATGTGAGCTTTCCATACCCAACCACTTGATAGGGGCTTGGAGAAAGCCCAATGTCAAGGATTTCCCGTCTAATATCTAAAGCCAATACCCTCAAAACAAACCTCCTCCATGATTCCTATTCCCATTCCCTCATTCTCAAATCCCCAATCCAAGCACACCCTTAATAAGGAGAGTAGGAGACCAAGCAAATTTGTAAAAACAAAACAAATATAATAATTATTAGGCCCAGATTGATAAGTTGACCTTACTTGTTCAAGAGTATGGTGGGCAAGATCAGTTGTTGATATCATAACTCCAGCAGCAAAGCTACCCAGTTCGAGGCTTAGACCTAACTTGTCACTACACTGAAATATAATAGAATGATTTATCATAATAAGCACAATATGGCAAAATGAGCGCTTTGTAACAGGTCAAAATGGGTTGGGTTGACACAAGATACTTATTACCCAGTTATTTTGTAAAAAAATTATGTAAATTGGAATAAAAAATTTAAAATTAATAATATTTAAAAACTCTACCTTCTTAAATAAAATGAAGAGGTTTTATTCGTAAAATATATAACTTTGGACAACGTTCAACCTGTTCGCCCCCACCCATTTCATTTTTAGCTTTTCGAAAAGTTTACGAGTTTGACACGTTAGGGATAGAGCATAAAATAGATTGACCCATTTACAAGTGACTAGGTTGAAATTGCTAAAAAAACACTCCGGTACAAGTATAAGTAATTATGCCAGATAAGATGCAAAATCGTTATGCCAAAGTATTGTGGAGTGGTGAAACTAACCGATGCAACTATCAAGCAGAAAGCCACAGATGCCAACTGATAAAGTTCATTGGTCTGCAAATTGTCAATGAAATAACATCAGGATATATGAATCAGATCAAACAGAAAGTAGTTGTTTCAGATGTCAAAACATAAAGAAATTTAATAAAAGTAGAAATACCTGGGATGATAGCCTTATCATTAGATTAAAAAACCAAGGTATGCAAGTTCGGGAGAATAATGACAAAAAGGCCAAAAATATAATTAAAGTCACCAACCTGAAAACAGAAGTCATTAGGGAATGTACAAATGATGAGAGAAATCTTTATAGAAATTAAAGTAACTTAACACTAGATTGGTTAATTTCTTCTTTCACACCCTTTTATGTGGTGTGTGTTTGTGTTGTAGAAGTGACAATTTCAACCCAGTTATTTTTAGGTCAATTCAGGTTATGTTTTGTTCGTAATGGTTATAACATACAAATAGCTGAAAATGTAACAGATCGAATGGGTCAAATGCTCGAAAGTCCCCACGATGGTAATTGTAGTGCATAAAGTTATAAAACCTCCTAAATCCTTTAATCCAAAATATTAGATTATTATACAAATAATATAAATACTGTAATCACATTGCCATGGTTTTTAAATAAAAGAGAAAAAGAATCATGGACAAAAGTGTTTTGGATCAGGCCAGCCTCTTTCAACCTGTACCAGAAATTTACCTAAGTTTGGTTTACCCATTTGCCACTTCTAGTACAAAGTCAACTAATGAAACATTTAAAAGCAGTATTGCAAAAATCAGCGCCTAGCACTGGTTAATCGCCGATTAATCGGTAATCGGGTCACCTACTCACCCACTGATTCGCCTCAATAAATCGGTCAAAGGTCAAAATCGACCAAAAATCCGTCAAAATTAGGCAAAATGTGGTCAAAATTAGGCAAATTTTGGTCAAAATCATCCAAAAATCGGAGAAAAGAGTCAAATTTTGTCAAAATTGAAAAATTATATATATGATTTTAAAATATATTGTGTATATATTTATAAATTTGAAAATTAACATATAGAATTCCAATCCAATTAATTCCGACTAATCCCAATAAATCCCAAGTCGGTACCCCACCGCCTGACAAGCGCCTACCAATTTTCCCAACCATACTTAAAAGAATTCTATTAATATGCATATGCACTTCATCGTGAAAGTATTCTACTTTCTCCTACAGATTGCTTTACTAGATGAACTTTTTGAAAACTGAGAGTAGAACATTTATTTGCAGTTGTGCATGCATTTAGTAAAATCTGGAAAGAACACATCATATTCCCTCAGCTAAAGCTAATGGAAGACAAATTAGTGACCACAAATAACATGGTCAACTGGATAAACAACAATATGGGATAAGCAGTAAATAAATATTTGTAAGATTACTAGTACACTACGAATATAGTAGAATTTTGCATAGAGATAATATGGTAGCAAGTTTCACTACAGTAGTAGATTAAAGACTTCAGAATTATATTTACTCACGTCTTTGTCATAGACAACATGCCTTCAAGAATTCCAGAAGTACCACCCAGGATTGGAAGTAGTGCAAATAATAAACCCACCGCACAATCCTGGCACACAAGAATACAATAATTGTAAGTAGTGGAAATGTCTAGTAGTCTTCCCTAATTCCTTAAAATATAGAGGCCATTCACCGTTCCCAGAGGGGGCAGAATGGAAGGGTCGGATGGTCTGGAAAACAGGTCAAAATGTGGTTGTATCAAATGGGTAATGGTTCTATTTATGCCAAAACAGGTCAGGTCGGGATGACCAAAAACACTTTTGTCCACAAAGAATCACCTTCTAAAAAGTGTGTAAAATACGATTGCAAAAATTATAAAATTTAATTCACATTATAAATATAATAACAAAAAAACCATCTTTTATTACATAGCAGGATCGTACGCATAAAAGTACACTTTGGAACAACTTCCAACCTGTTAGATCCTGTTTGACATGTTCCCTTTTATTTTAACCAATTGAGTTATTAGAGATAGAACATAACCCAAACCAGTCCATTTATATGTGGTCAAAAACTCTAACTTGGCACCTTAGTGGTTGCCTTATTCTACTATTGCTGCAGCGAACAAAAAAAGGAAGAACAAATTTACCTGCAAAATAAGGGTACCAACAGTGACTTGCCCATAAAGAGTGCTAATACTACTCTTCTCCATCAAAAACTTCAAAACCTGTGGCATACCAAAACAACAGTGTGTCATCAAAAACTTTTACTAGTGACTGATATTTAATTTTTATAATGTGTGATCTGATGGACATTGAAAGATTCAAATGATAAACCTACTAATTCAGTTAATAGCTAGGGTTAAAGAATAGCAACTGATGATATAATTTTGATAAGAGGAACAAGTTTAAAAGAATGGGGGAATTGCGTATACCCCCTTCTAACAGAATTGCACCCTTTATACAACTCTATCTAATGAATCTCACACGTAGCTGATGATTATTTATTAATGCTGCTAAATAAAAATCAATAGTTGACTTATATATTTCAGTTATGCCATATGTAACTACCACTGCTGTTGATGACATGGAAAGAAAGGCACCGACAAATACACCTTCGGAAGCTTCACCACCACATAACTGCAAAAGAAATCAAATAAGATGAAGGTAACAATAAAGGTTTATAAAAAACATTCTCGTCAAAGAATAAGGGTACTTCTGTATTTTCAAAAAGTTAAGGACATTTTTAACAAAGAAAATGTAACTTTTTAATAGATTAAAAATGTTGGTCTTTCCGAAAAAAATTTAGGGCATTTTCATCATTCGGCATTGTATAAATAAAACCAAATACATACTTGAGTGGCCTATGAAGTAATTTCAATATATAGGTGGCCTTAATGAAAAAAGTTGAATAATTGGGTGGCCTCCACGTATGTTATCTCTTACAATTATGCTTTGTTACTGAAGTCTCATTCCCTGTGTTGTTTGACGATAGGAAGGAAGATTATAACAGTCGATGTCCATTAATAAAAAAGTTAAGGGTTTTATATTCACCTAATATGAGACTAATTCTAGAGAAATATCTTGGTTTAGCATCATAAAAACATAGTAATAAGAATAGGGTGCTCTGCAAAGATATACATACCACAGCAATTACTCCAGACAAGCACATAAAAAGAAAGACCTGGAGCAAACCTCCTAAGATAGCAACTGTTCTGACAACACGAAGCTGAAAATTAAAGAAGAGTGAAAAGTAGATTATGAGCGTGCCACACACACAAAGAAATTAAAGATGTACTTGAATATTATTTTCTTTATGCAAAAGGAGGTTATGAAACCTTTGCTGCTGAGAACTCCAATCCTAATGCAAAAAGAAGAAAAATGACACCAAACTGAGCAACAGTTTCAACCTGCATAAGTATATGCACAAGTGATCAGGATCAACACAAAGTTGATGTCAAAGTTATCTTGAGAACAAAACAAGATGCTCATGATAATCGGATTATATTACATTTTTCGTCCCATGGGTCTGTCAAAATATACAAATATTACCCCAGATGTTATATAATTACACCGCACGTCCCTGCTTTTACTGTTTGTTCATGGTTTAGTCCCTGGTCTCAGTAAAATTGACTAAAAGTGTAATAGAACAGGAAAAACAAGGACGTGCAGTGTAATTATGTGGGACAATTTTCCAAACCTGGGTACAGAAAAAGGTGATTTTACGTACTAATTTAAACCAATTCTAAGGGCATACCTGAACCAGTTCATTAACAAAGCTAAGTCCACCTGGTCCAATGACAGATCCTGCTAGCAAATATCCAGTAATAACCTACATGGTTTTAATGTGCAGACAGAAGTTAGAATTATGAGTGGAAAAGAAAAGGATTCTCCACTTAATACATTTCTTCAAAATTAGGATAACCATGTTAACAAATTCTCCAAGTTTCAGGAAGAGTCTTATTTAAAAAAAGAAAAAAATACTTAGTAACTAATAGATAATTAACAATGACCAGACCGGCTGCCCAGCACAAGCAAATGCAATGCCTCCACTAGTTGCAGAAACAATGACGACAACCAAATCAGATATCAATCTGTTAAACCATATATAAAAAAATAGGCATCAGCTAACAAATTTTTAGGAAAACATTGAAAAATAAAAGCAATAACAGATATCAGGTTAGTGTTCTGTTGGGTGGGTGAGGACAAAAGACATACCTTAGGTCTAGTTGCAGCACAGGATACTTAGACTTGGGATTAGACATGATAAAGACATTGTCCTGAGCAAAGATTCGAAGATAAGATCAATTTCCCAATGGAAACTTAGGACACACACATGCACAAACAAACATACAACAGAAGAAAACAGAATGTTTTATTCTAAGCACTAGGCTTGAAAGGATAAAAGGATTACCTTGCTATCTATTAGTCTTGGTGTATCTTCAGGACGGTTTTCATTATCCAAATTGAAAACATCTTGAAGCTGAAATGATCTAAATCAAAATAACATGAATGCTAAGTATATTAGGCTATTGGCCTCCTCAATCCAAATAACCAGGAAGCAAGAGAAATGAGAAACATTTTAAGTTTTTTCTCACTGAAATTGAATCATAAGAGCTATAGATATAAGATATCACATCTATGCACCATGACATAAATTGAAAATTAAAAGTGAACACAAAGAGCAGTACATACTTCTCCTCTTTGCTTTCATTTCTCTTTGACTTGACTCTAGCAACAGTTTCCAGAACTGCCTGACATGTGAAACTTATCAAAAGAAATAATGATAAAAAAGCACTACCGACTTCTTTCTAGAAAAATACAAACCAGAAAAATTATGCAAAACCCAGTTACTTTCAATAGAAGGTATTTAAAGATGTTCATACATCTCAAAACCAATTCCTATTTGTAGCAGTATCAACTTTTCTTATAGCATAGGTAATATTCTTTTTGCTCACTTAACTGTTTCTTGATATGAATGTCAACAGCATTTACTTGATGTGAGAGAACTGAAGATGGCCCACAAAGTGAAAAAAATAAATATGTAAATGTGTAGAACTTTGGAGTCCACATAAATCCCTTTTAACAACAGCCTATTAGGTGCCTCACAGAAACACTAAATCATGGAAGAGCATGATATCTTTGGGGAAATTCCCAAAGAAATCTTGATCTAGGTCAAACTTTGACATAATGACATCCATATGAATTAATGTAAGGTCCATTCAATGATGATAGAACGAGAGTCTCTAACACGTGTAAAAGCTTAAACTAACAGAGAGATTATATTTAGTATTGGTAACAAACAACATAGATCCCTCCCCCACCCCAACCTCTAAACCATAACCCTATGGTTGGTACAGAATTTGAGACAGGTCACAGCAAGTACCAAAGTCAGCCAGGTTATACTTACAAATGAATGGCATGATACTTGACGGTTCAAAAAAACAGTCAACGGCATTCTAATGCACACATTTTGCTTTCTTTTCCAACAAGTGTGAAAGCTTAAGCTTACATGAAAAAATCCAAATCTTGAGATTATATGACATACCTGTTGCCCTGCCACACTGTTATTGAAGCTCCCAGGATCAGTAGCTAAGCAAGACAGATAATTATGCCAAGTTAGTATCGCATGTCTAATGCATAGCGAAAATTTTCAATTAAGCACAATTCAAATGATTTATAGACGTACTTCCTAATATGAGTAAATTAACAAGAGGATTTCTTAACGTACCTAATTGCCTGCCCTAAAGAACTCAACAATTAGGAACGTCTAATTCTCTACTATACAATGTTAATCAACTACCCTAGCAGTAGAAATGTAGAATAACACGATGAGTTCGAGAAAATAAACACATTAATTCTTCCATATGTACCCAACAGTCTGCCCTAAATAGCTCAAAGAAACTAGCAACATCTAACTAATTGAAACTACAGTCAACTAAACCTGCAATAAATCTCACAATTCACAAAATAAGAAGCTGAAAACACAAGATCTAACATACTAACCATCAGACTGTTCATCATTCTCCGTAAACTCCTTCTCAAGAGCACGATCAATCATACCAGCAAAGCTATCTTCCTTAGATCTATTCGATCCAGCACTACTGACATTAACAACGCCAATGTCTTCGTTGAAAATCACCGAATCTTCGGCTGCAAGCAAACATGTGAAGCAGAGAAGATCGACAAAGATGAAGAAGAATATGAGAGGGAGAAGTGGTTTTGGCAACATTGTGAGGTTGTGGAGAGATGAGTATGTCGGAGAAGAGTTTAGTGGCGGAAGTAAACAGTCGCCGGCGGCGGAGACCGGCGGCGTACGGCGGAGGCGGAAGCGGAGAAAGGGAGTTGTATGGTTGCTGCCGTAGATCGGGGTGAAGTGTAGTGTGTTTTATGCTAACGGTGCTTCTCAATTAACGCAAAGGTATTAACGATTATTATTATTATTATTAGAGAAAACTAGAATCAATCCACTCGCGTTACGGTTGGGTTTAAAACGTGTTAAATGGTATCAATGTCAAACCATCACCAGCTATCATTAACATTAAAGTTCTGATGTTAATGTGAAGAAACTAGACTGAAACGTAAAATATAGAAAAGTATAATTAAGTCGATCTAGGACCAACGCGTTGCGACAAACCTCTCAAACGGAAAAAAATAGATGTAGAACGTCGAACCACACATGCACGTTATGTTGTGTTAGCTCACAAGATTAAGAATAAAATCTAAGACAAACGTAAAAATGTTAAACCACACGTGCATGTTGCATCGTGTTAACTTGCAAAGCTAATAACGAAACGTAAAACAAAAATTTACGAAAGATGAAAAGTAGGGGACCAAAATTGAAAATAAAAATTTTGTGAGGTTAAAATGCAAAAAATAAAAAGTTTTAGGTTAAAAGAAAAAAATTAATTTTTGTGAACTTACATTGCGAAAAAATGAAAAACTTTGGGTTAAAAGTAAAAAATTAAATTTTTTTTAAAAACACCTTAGGGATAAGGTGCAATACCATAATACATTAACAATTTGATAATTAGTGTAATTTAAATATATCATTAATTTCAAATTTTTTATTTCTTTTTGTCTTGATCTCAATACATGGCCCGTGGGACTAACATGTTTTATGACCCAAATAACCGATCGATTGTTGCCTTCGTAGTTCATCTTTATCGTAAGTTTATGGGTCAACAATCTCCATTTAAATTTGGTTTGATTTTGAGCTTTAAGAGTCACAACCTACATTTTGAATATGATGTTATGGTCGTTAACGGAACGATACTGCTTCTAATTTCTCTTTTTTTGTTTTAGCTGACTCGAGCATGCGGTGTTGTAAGTTCAAATTTATTATCCTTTTTGCCTCCTTCTGGTTTAGATGGCTAGGTAATGGGGATGCAATCGTCATTGCATGTCAACAGTAGCATTGTCATTGCTAGTGAAATGATGCTATGTAATTTTGTGTCCATGGAGATGTAAGTACTATATAGTTGCTTGAGAGGTTAGTGTGATCATAAGGGATAAAAGAACCCGTGGCTTTCATTTAAACAAGGTAAAATAATAGGTCTACCAAAATATGATATGTGTGTGTTTTAATATAATTTTGTTTCTAAACTCATTATTATAGTTGTCAAAACTTTATTTGTAATCACTGAAAAAAAGTTGACTATAGTGTTAGGCCTCGTGAGGGTTGCAACTAGTAAGCAAACTCAAGTGTAAGAGAAAATTGGTTTATAGAGAGCCGGGAGGGAGAGAGATCAACGTGTAATAATTTGCTAAATGTAAGTCTTTAATACCTATCTTACTTATGTATTGATTGTATTTAGGTCAAGAGGACCACACTTGATCGTATTATCAAGGGCGGCCTAACATTATATTATGGTACATTTAGGGTTTTGGACCCCCTAAACATCTTCATTTTAAAAAAAGAAATTATATATTGGCCATTACTTAATCTGATTTATTAAATGGCGCACTCCATGAAATTATGTTATTAGCACGAGTGAACTCCACTAAATCATTCATTATCAATTTCTCTAATTCTCTTTCTAAAAAAGTTCATCGATCTTCCAAGTTTCCACTTCCGATTGATCTGCCAAAGTGTCAATAATTCAATGTTAAATTACCAATTGGTTCATCTCTTATAGTGAAGTAGTACTGTACAAGAACGGTTTCCACTGTTGTTGTGGTGGTCATTGCGGTGGTGTTGCATAGTAGGTAGCAGGCTATGATTGTAGTTAAAGAAATTGCTATAAAGATGAATGCGAAATCCACTTTTAATGAGAAACATATTATTCATATATTTTGATGAAATGTTGATAATGAAACTTTCAAACTTTCATCGAAGGTTTAAGAACTAATTACTTTTTATAGATAGTAGATCAAGCTAGTTATTCACTTAAAAATAAAGTTGAGAAATTTAAAGAGTGTGAAAGTAAGTTGGTTTTCTTTTAGCATAAAGAAATGTATTAACTTTAAACATATTTTAAAACATGATAATGTAGATATTAATGGTTTAGATTTATTTTAACAACTAAAATTGTTAAGATATATTAATTATTTGGATCAGACACACTTATTAATATATTAAATTATATTAAAACTTTAAACTTTTTTCCGGATGCATGATTACCTATAGAATTATGTTAACTATTCATATTAAAAATATTTAAGATCTACAATGTCACAAGGAAAATTAAACGGCTTAGCTACTTTGGCCGTTAAAAAAAGAACTTAATGTGTGTTTTGATATATAAATTATAACAATAGATTTTACACAACTAAGCTGTAAAATTGTAAAGTGATTTTCACCTTATGACCTACATACACAATAGGCAAATGTACCTATCGGATATCAGTATAGTTTTTGTAAGAACCAAGTATCGATCTGTGGACACGAGAGCTCCTGATACTAATTATTTATCATTATCTAGCCGATAAAAGATTATTTGTGAATAATATGATTAACTAATTTTGCTAACAATTAATCTACTAGAAGAAAGTAGACGAAGACGATGATAAACAGACAGAGGAAGATAACACTTATATTTCGAATCCGCTTAGCAAAACAATGACAACATACATGAACCTATGGTGAGATCATCTTCAACGCATGAAACATGGATATAAACTACACTCTTGTCAAGGTTATCTAATTATATAACTCTTTGGAAAGTTATGCCATAATAGTCACCTAAAGTTATGCCATGAAGACCCAATGATATAATTAAGTCAAAGTTAAAGATGGTTAGGACTCTCGTCAAGGATACCAAACCCACGAATCTTTGGAAAGTTAACATGATGAACACATGGTAACCATCTCAATTTGCTTAATGTAACAATAGCTAAGTAAATCCTTCAATTTATGAATGTCCTATCACGAATACAAGAATCATAAATTTGCGCATTATCTATGGTTACATACACATAAAGTTAGGATATATTCACAACAAACATAATGGTTTTTTCATAAACATATGTATAAGGATGCACACTTGTGCAACTTCAACCCTTATTTACTATTCTAGTCAAATGTCATAAACCACACACTAATATATGCAATTCATGAATAGATGTTCTAAAACATAAAGTTTCCTAACAATATGTGATTATAACACCCACATGATTCATCATTTTATCAAGTTCAACAAGCATACACAATCATTGAAGAACATTCATAACCTTGTAATAAATATTAACCCAATCATCACCAAAAGTTACATGTAAAATGTCAAAGTATGCTAAGCTTCATCTAATCTAAGTGATAAAGAGTGTTTAGCTCATGACGCTTACAAAAACCACAACTAAACTCATAACAATGGAAGAAAACATGATGGATCTAGAGATTTTCAAACCAAAGATGAGTAGAGATGGGTTATGTAGAGTTAAATCGTCCTTTGAAATGTTTAATCTTCAATCTAGCTTGTTCTCTTGAAAGACTTCTTCCAAAATCACCTCAAGAATTGACAAAAACTAGGGTTTTTACTTTCGAATTCGCCTCCCCCAAAATGAAGAATGAAAAGGGGTTAAAAGGGGGTCCTGATGCATGTTATGACCATGACAGAATCAGTCATGACCATAATGCGCAGGAAAAGGGAACCTGGTACTTGTTATGGTCATGACAGAATCATTCACGATCATAATAGACTCTAAACTTCTAAAATCTTCATAAATTTCTTGTTTTTTTCTTTTGAAATCATCAAACAACCATCCAAAACTATAAAATCCAAATTAATCACAATTAAGTATAATAAAGATGAATTTGTAACAAAAAATATTTAAAATGAGAAAAGATATGCATTATTAACATGTATATTTATTCACATATTCAGAGCTTTTAGAGGGAATTGATTATGAATATTCCATTAATAAATACACATCATATAAAGCTAGAAAAATAAATTTAATGTTTATTATATCAAACATATATAACTACACAATACATGATTTAAAAAAAATTTTAACTCTGCCAACTATAAACATTTTAATTTATTATTGGTCGGTTCCAAGTCTGGATTAAATTAAAACTTTTTAAAAGAACTCTATTTTTTAGTTCGATTGGTCACCCATAAAATATTGAGTCGCCCTGCATATTATAATCCTCCATGCAATACTACAGTCATTTTATTGTATAAATATGTCATGATTTTTCTGGAGTTAGAATGTATTTAATGTTTGTATTGGTTTGAATCTCTTATATGTGTTTTTTACTTGTCTTCTACAGACATAGACCAATGTTAGTCTGGAAGATATTTAACGCGTATGATGTTATATGGATTTAGCATATGCTTTTAAGATCGATAACGTTGAGTTCACAAAGCTTAAAATTAAGAGTTAATAATTGTGAATTTAGATGTATAAGAGGAAAAGAGCTTTTTTAAGATATATGTTATAAAACAATTCTAATATTGTTTGCAAAATGAATCCAATTATATACCTTCAGATTCTACTTCCTAACCCAAGTTCCTCTGTTGTTTCAATATATATTTTCTATAAAATTAATTAATTCAAACTTAATTTGAAGCAAAACATAATAAAATTGATGTATTTTTATATTAATAACTCATGAGTGCATTCTCAACTACCAAATAACCACCAATATTACCTCTTAGTTTCTTGGTTTAGTTATACTACACCAACCATGTCTTGAAACGTCTAACTATGTACCTTCAAATATTTCATCTTCATCTGTGTGTTCTCTACCCAATGTTCATTCCCTTATCACGTCTTTGTTCTTTGATGGGCTCAATATTATTAAAATATAACCCATCAACATAGTGGAGGTTAGATCTGAAGGGGAGGAAGAGAAGAAGAAGGGGTGAAGGTGGGGGTGAGGTGGGAGCAAGGTGTGTTGGGTAGGATAGGAGTGTGTCCTATTATTATATTGTTAATAATGTATAATGAACGGTAATATGTGTGAGGAAGAGTAATATAAGTTCGTACTTATTATCGTTATTTACTCCTATTTAATATTATGTTGTAATAAGAATTAAAACTTATGCTTATTATAGTGTTTGTTTCATTATTCTATTCCTATATGATGTGCATGTATTTTTGTGAATGAATTAATAAAACTTGTTCTCTCTTTCAATTCTAACATGTTTGTTTAATAAATGTCATTAATTATTGTGCAAGTAGATGGAGTGTTTAATTTTATCATATCATGGAGAAGTGTAAGGGCATTAAAATTGAAAATGGATTTCACTGAGTGTGATAATCATGATCATCAAATTCTTGTCCATTATTGTATTCAAAACATGATATCAATTTAAGAATGATTTGTAATAAAAAAAATTAAAGATACCCAATAAACCTTTTGGACACTGAAAAATAAAGATAAGTTTGTTGGCATATTTAAGACGTTTGTGTTATGTGGGTGGGAAAACAATAACAAGCACATTATATATACTTTAAAAGGCAAACAACAAAGCATTTAAGCTTTGTGTACAACCTACCAATGCACAACTTCTTTTCCCTTACACGTGTCTTTTAACTTCGCCTCTTACTTGCTTCATTTCATCTTCTTTCTTCTCAGTTCTCCCTCACTACAGTCCGGTTTCTTCTTCTCTGTTGCCTGAGTTCATCATCTTAGGTTTTCGCTTCACCACCGTGTCATTCGGTGAGGTGAAAGTTGTGACGGTTTTGCCTAAGGTAAGCCTCTAGCCCTAAACGAATTTTGATCCATTGATTCTTCTGCTTTAATTTTTACTTGAAGATGTTGAAGGAACTAATAACTGCGCCGCCGTTCACACATCCGCTGAGATTCAGAAAGGTATTTCATGATTTTGTTGTTTATAGCAATTAATATCTGTTAATTCATGATAGTTAGTATGTTACGTTAATTTAGTTTAAAGATATCTGGAAAACTGAAATCTGAGCATAGGTTGTATTCATTTTGGTTGCGTAATTCAAATATCATGTTACCAATCTTGACCGAAGAGTAGACAGCATAAAAGTTAAAATACTTACAAGTGAGTTAGTTTAGACTATGGTTTTAGTTAACGTAATTTGCTATTGGGGTTATAGGATGTCTATTGGGTGTTTGATGCCTTTTTGTCAACTGATTGTTCGCGTAAGGTGATGCATTGCAATTTGCAATTAGGGTCTAAAATTTTCAAATTACTGCTCTTATCATCTTGGTCTCTGTGCCGTTCATATCAGTGAACTTGAATTGAAGTTAGTTATTATTCATTTGTGTGGAATCTATTATTTTCTTTTTTTTGAATTGGAGTTGGTTATCATACACTTGAATTGAAAATTTCTAATGGTACAGCTAAACCCCAAAGCATAAGGGTAGCACATGAACATGTTAAGCTTTTCAAAAAATTAAGTGCCGTTGATTAAAGTTTGTTGACATTCTTACTTTCACCTCTGAAGACTACATTGATATCTATTAGAATTTAGAGCTGACAGGTTTGACTTTTTTTATATATGACTTGATTTGCTTGATGTTTTTTTCCTTTTCTCTGTGAATTAAATTAGCTGATAAATCTAAAATTAAGTTTTATGATGTAATTGTTGCTCTAATCTTTGTTTACTCTTGGTATAATTGTAAATGCTGATAATCAAGACGTTGTTGATGCGTATGTAGAGAATGATATTATAGTTGATGTTAAACAAAATATTAAGGTACTTTTGTGTGGATATTTAAACTCTGTTTCTTGGGTCTATAGTTTTTAGAAGTGGTGCTCTGTAGCATATAAGTTTATGACAATCTGTTGTAAATTTAGTTGTTTCTTAACTATGATAGTTGGATAATATTGTTGCTATTTGAAGCATACTGATTCAATATTTTTATGCAACAAAAAAAGAACACAAACAACCTATTCCAAAGTCCAAGCTTTTTCACTAAGAATGGTTTATTAATGTGGAACATGGTTGTAACGCCCGGAATAAAGTCGAAACGAGCCAATTAATAATAATGGGCTTAGTCGGGGTTATTTAATGAAAATAAGAGGAAAATCGGTTATAGACCGAGTTAACCTTTCAGGTTACATGTTGGACGAGTTTAAAGTCCCGGGAACGCCCGGTATATATAAACGGATCAGCTAGAGCCACTCTCATTTGCAACTCAAGCACTCAACTTCTAGAGAGAAAAGTAGAGAGGAGGTGAAGATCCAAGACTCGGTTGATCAAGAGATTGAAGATCGGTGTTTGTGGACATCCAAACAACAAAAAAGACCAAGAATCCAGGTAAGAAACATCATTTAATTGTTTATTTAGATTAAACCCAGACTCTAGGGTTGGGGTTTTTGAAAGTGGCAAAGAATCATCCAAAACTCACGTTTTTGTGTAAGAAAACATGTAAAAAGCTTAGATATAGCTTCATGGATGATAAACCAAGGTTTTGGGTGTAAAAGATTGAAGTTTTGGGTTAAAAATGGACTGATTCATAATTTCAGCCCGTTCTGCGAAATTGCATGCTCATCCAGCAAAATTATGTAGTCGTCCAGCGAAACTATGGAGTTTTCCTGCGAAACTATAGTTTCGCAGGTAGTTTCACAGACATGGATTTCCAACGAAAGTTGGGTGAAACTGGCAGCGAAACTGCCAGCGAAGGTGGCAGCAAAACTGCTGGCGAAACTAGCAGCGAATCTGCTGATCTTGCAGCGAAATTAGCAGTGAAAATAGGCAGAAATTAACCCTTTTGAGTGTTAACTTATCTGCAGGCTGCGTAGTGTGACTCTTGCTTAGAAAGCTTGATTGAGAAGCTACTCGTTGGTCCAGGTGAGTTCTAGATCCCCTATTTTAAAGGTTTTAAACTTGTTTGGGGCTGGAAATGCATACCAAATATACGTTTTTAAATGACCAAGACTTTAAGAGGTTTTAACAGGAAGATCGATTTCTCTATAACAAAATGTGCTATATAAATGTCTAAAAATAAAATTTCTTCGCGTTGACCTGGCAGCCCAGCCCCAGCCAGGGGCGTTGCCCCTTGGACCCCACTAGGGGCTGCTGCCCCTAGGACCCCGCTGTCAGAGACTGCCACCCGAACCCCCGCTGTCCCGTGGAGGGTCAGTTATGTTCTATGATGACTTGTACTTGTTATGTATGTGTATGTGTATGTGAATGGTTGATGTGTGATGATTATATGATGATGTGTGATGATGTTATGTATGTATACGTTATGTTTTCTTTATGTTCCTTGCGTATGATTATGTAGCTTTACGTGGTGTGATTATGTTAATGAACGTAAAGTATAATCTTAACGAAGCGAAAGATTTAAGATAATGAAAGTGGAACAAAATGAAAGAATGTATGAAAGTTTTGCAAGCAAATGTAAAGGGGTTCATAACTCAATGAGAGTTGTTAGCCCGACGGTGTGTTACAGCGTGCGATCTTGGCTGACCCATGAGGGTTCACACAGAGGAGTCAGTCTTGGTGACTGCTCCATACGTGCGATATGGGATCCTTGTCGCTTAAACCTAGATGATATGGCTTTGTGCCCAAGAGGGGGGTTAAGCATACGACAGAATCTAGATAGAAGTGAAAGATAATAAAAAGTGCGAAATTGCGAAATGTACGAAACGTGCGATATGTACGATATGAGCGATGATGGAATATAATATATATTACCTTGATGTATGTACGATGTATGACCACGTGCGATAGTAAAGTAAATGTTTTAACGAAAGAAAGGTAATATATTTTTATAAAACTAAAACTCACTCAGCAACGCTGGCTTTTTATGTATTTTTCAGTTGGCAGGTAATGGTTGCTGAGGATGGCACGGGCGCAGCTACTTAGCAAGTTTCTGGGATGACATTCATTTTATATAACGATGATGTTTGTGTGATGTAATGCAAACAAATGATATTTTTGTAATGGTCGACAATGTTGTATTATGTTGCAAAAGCAATTATTTATATATGAAATGATTTTAAGTTATTCCGCTGCGATGTTTTTAGTAGATTTAAATGTATGTTTTATGATTATGTGCGATGATTGTCCAACTATGAGCGTTCCGGGAACGGGGCCTTACAATGGCTTTGGATTTGAGTACAAACAGTTAGTCTATATAAGTTCAAAGTATATTTATAACAATCCGGTGTAATTTGCTCTCTTTTGGTTTTTCCTTTTATTTTGGATACTTTTAGCATTAGGCTCTGTTTGCTTTTATAAGCTTATAAGCATTAGTGGATAATCTTCATTATTTTCTATGTTATTTGAGCATCACGGTTCCCACCGCGAAGCGCGGCAATAGTTACGTGTTAACATATGAATATCAAAAGAAAAAAAATGAAGAGAACATGATAAAAATGTGTTGCCCCCAATTGTTACAAACAATGGATGAGTGTATAAGAGTGTACATATTTTTTTTATCTATACTATAAATAAATCATATGATAGGAATCTTTTAAGATACCATAAAATTAAGAATAATTATTTACTTAATGCATAAGATACAACCATTTTTAGGGTAAAATAGTATTTTTAATATTATTTACATATTACCTCTTACTATTAGTTACATAATAACCTTACACTTACTGTAACTTACATAAAATTTTATAAATTTACTCATAAACCAAAAAAACTTAATTTATTTTAATATTTCAGTTATATCTTTTAATCTATCATGTTTAAAAAACTTTTTGAGACTACGATTGTAACCTGTGTATTTTTTAAACATTTTCGTGTAAATTTTTTGTTGAACCGATTTGTATTTGTGAGGTACAATAAGTTAATGCGTAAATGTACAAGTCGTCATGCAAAGCTCATTTATTTGGTGTTTTAAATTTTAGCTTAGAGAAAAATATAATAGATTTTTATAAAATTACTACAAGAATAACATAAGTTAGAAAGCATGCCGGATGTAAAATGTCACACCGTCGCATTGCGCGGACACCCTTCTAGTATTTTAAGATAGGTGATTACTTTTCAAAGACTAACCTAAAATGAAAACTCTTTACATTTGTTAGGATCAGACTAATTGACCTATATAGAACTCACTGAAACAAACTAGGTGCTAAGAAAAAATCTCAACCAAGAGACTGCTTGATATGCAGGTACCCTTCATGAATTGAAGAGGATGATAAGTGTAGGTGAAGATATGTAAACTTTAGTCGACCTTTATTCAACTTTGCTTTGATATTGATGCAGTTGGAAACAGAGAGATAGATAATTGAACCTGTTGATTCAAGAAGAATACCAGGAACAATCCTTCTAACTATCGTTCATTCACAAAGAATACCGATAATCAGGGTTTACACTAACACACACAGTGATAGAGAGGAAAATAGATTTTTCATAAACTTGCATAATTCTTTCACCCATCTCTTACAAACATATAAAGAAATAAAACCAAATTCGAATGGGCCACAAAACATAAACGGGCCAAAAACTGGGCCAAATGCGAAGTCCAACAAAATGTAAAAATAAGACAAAAATTAAAATAACTCCTAAAATAAGCCGTTTTTGGGCCGAAACGATGACCCAGACCGCGTGAAAACGTGCTCCTCGGTCCAACGATCGTTTTGACTGGTCGCAAGCCCAAAACGGAGACTTCTAGCCCAAGTTATGGCCATTTCAGTGAAACCACTTTTGATAAGCGATCTTGGGCCTCCAAAAAAACTAAAGTTTGTTAATCCACACTTGGGCCCACATCACATATGGTGTAGTTGTATCATAAAACTTTACATGTATAGTTTCATTTTTAATAATGGATTCAATTTGTTTAATATTTAGGTTATATATTTATTTGTTGGTGGAGCTGGTATGAAATATCAGATGATATAATAATTTTACTTTCAAATTGAAAGGATTAATAAACATAAAACTTCAAACACTAATCATTTAGAGATAGTTAAGATTAAAGATCAAATTTTTACCTCTTGACTAAAAATAATTTTAAAAATTAATTATTCAAACATCAAATTAATTTTTAAATGATTCGACCTTTTGACGTGTCGATTTAACTAAAAATGAAACTGAACGGTTCAATTTTCAACGACTGATGGTATAAAGCGAGAAAATACGAGATGGTCGTTACCCAATTCAATCTACTAGTTTGGTTTTTAACACAACAATGATATCACATGAATCCAAACTTACCTTGTACTACTTGTTTCTTATTGACCTTTAATTTGTGTTTCCACAAGATGCAATCATGTCAAATGACAAATATATCCCACACACCTTCAACTGTAATATTTCCATTTAGGGAAAGTTTTCATATAAAAAATCTATAGAATTATTTGAAGAAACCAATGGTTACAATCACAATGTCATTATCACCATCAAAAAATAAACCAACGATCAGAAACAATGACCCTTACAAAGCAAACATCGACTCCTTCTCCCATTGTTTTTCTTTTTCTCTTTGCATTATGTTTCTAAGCCATCGACGGACATGCATCCGACGACCCAATCTCTCTTTCGGAACTTTTTGAGCTCGCGTTACCTGAAGTTGATGTACAAAAGAAAGCGATTGTGTCAAATACCCAGGGGTATAAAGTCGCGAGCATACAACTACAAGCGGTTGAACGTAAGATCAACGAGTTCAAAATGGTACTCAAGCAACGATTAGAGGACCCAACAACATTAAAACCGATACAAGCATGCCTAAATCAATGTCAGGATGACTTTGCGGACGCCATTGATGGCGTAAAAACAAGCATTGAAAGCATCAATAGACAAGATCTTCATAAAGCTAATGCTGATGTAAGTGCTATCGCGACAAATGTTAATACGTGCAACGAATGTTTTGTGGAGATGATGGCTGAAGATCCAGAGATCAAAGTGTTTGATGATTGGGTTCGAGGGGTCACCGGAGATTGCCTTGTTAGTCTTCAAAAAGCACGAAGCTAAATCGTTTTGACGATGTCTAGTATATGTGAAAAGATAGTCATGTTAGGATACAACTAATTTAGAGTTTTCAATTTATTGAGGTTGTATTTGATTTGATCTACAAATTTGGGATTCAAGATTAGTGTTTCAATGGATTGCATGATGGTATCAGTGTATTCATAGAAATGAACACTATAATATTTAGTTTGATTGTATCACTTAGATAAGATAAGAAAGTATGATCATTATTTACACAATTAGGTAACATTTTAAAAAAATGATGTAAATGATTAACCAACTTTTTTGTAGTTACCGGCTAAAGAGTAAACTAATAAAACTAGACGTGTGTCGTTAAAACACAAGGTGGAGTTATTGCACGGGCTGTATAGATGTCGAAAAAGTATTATACGACCCATATAGCATTTGGTGTGTACAAGGTCAAGTTAGTCGATTCTATGTTAGTCAGGAAACCGTACGACCAGCATGACTTCTATCACACGGACCATATTGTAAGAAAACACACCTCATACGGCCCGTATATGTGACTGAAACATGTTGTACGGCATGAAAACATATGTTTATAGTTGGCGAGATATTTTTTAGAAATTATACATTGTGTATGTATAGATGTTTAGATTAAATTTATTTTTCTAGCTTTATATGATGTAAATTCATTGAATATGAATCTCAATTAAATTAATAAAGTCTATATTTTTATAGGAGGTTATATTTTTATTGGATTGCAAGCTCAACTAAATTAATAAAATGTCTAGTCTAGTCAAATGCTTTACACATATAAACTTACTTTACAAAATTTGGAGCCTCTTCAAAACTGGAGGCTCAATGGGCTTGAGCCGGCCCTGAACACAATAAATGAAGAGGGTGAGCGTGTTGGTTATCAATGTGTGTGTATTCTTACAAAGCGTGGAAGGTTTGAGGATTCGAGAATATTAACAATGCTCGACTTAGCTCTCGTTTTGCATAAGTTCCAATAGCGTTTGGATAATTTTGCAATCCTGCACTCCTTATAACGTCATGTTAATTTCCTTTCAAGGTGAATTTTTACCTGTTCTAGTACATGCCATCAATAAAAATTATAAAGAGAATAACAATTCATGCTTAGGTTATGTAACATCAAAAATGTGAGAATTTTATCAAGAAAGTTAGCCCTAATAAAAAACCATAAAGGCTCTATAATGGGTCAATTAGAAATGTATGTTTTTAAGAACCGTTAACTGTTAGACATGTTTAATTATTACTAACCATTAGTTCGTGAAAAAACATTATAGGTCAAATTTGTTTGGTTAATAATGACCATAAATTCAAAACAAGAAGATCCTCAACCTCGTATCCTTAGTCATATACTTTTTCCACTTTTAGAAAGTATATTACAAAATAAGAATCATCAATCCTTAGGAGTATTAAAGGAACCTCCCAAATCCATCTTGTAATCTTTATTAGAATCACAAGCTAAACGAGGATTAAAGACAATGGCCATTGCTAAGCACACGTTAAGTCTCGTTTCCATTTCCGTTGTTATCTTATTAACACAATGTCCTAAGGCATCTTCAGCGCGTACCCATGCCCCTACCCCTGCCCCTAGCGATGACGATTCATCCCCTACGCCTACCCCTATCCTCTCGTCGGGACCTGCTGACAGCCCACTCTCTATGTCTGAACTTTTTGAACTCTCGTTGCCTGAGATTGGTGTACAAAAGGCGGCTGTTACACCACAAACCGAGGGGGCTAAAGTTGCAAACAAAAAGCTAGAAGGAATCGAACATAAAATTGATGAATTTAAAGCGGTCCTAACAAAACTACAAGGGGAACATGGAACAGAATCATCAAAAAAATGCCTCGCTCAATGTCAAGAAAATTTCGAAGATGCAATCGATGGTGTCAAAATAAGCATGGAAAGCATCAACAACCAAGACCTCACGAAGGCTGAAGTTGATATTTCCGGCATTTCTACTGACATTGAAGCGTGCAACGATTGCTTCATAGAATTGGATGAAGAAGACAAAGATATAGCTGGTTTTACCGATTGGGTTAAGGCAGTAACTAAAGAATGCCTTGATGATCTCAAGCAAACATAAAACTAAAGTACCAACTATTATTAGTATATTAATGAGCTTTTTGATATAAACATCTTCATTTACATGTTGTAAATTTTACCTCAGAGAATAAATATAGGGTTTTAGACATGAAAAACATATATAAAAAACATTGTTACAAGTAAGATAAAATCAACTCTTTAATTGAAGTTTTGATGATTTATATGTATCTCTTTATACAAGTTAAGCATAGAAATTTAGATGACCTAGGAAAATAAGTTATCTTGAAGAAGAACTTATTTTGATAATTTATAAATACAAAGTAGCTCGAACTTAATTTAAACGGTTTCTTAACGAAATGTACAAGAAATTGTGTATCTAACGTTTTTTAAGGTTAGTGGATTACAATGTAATGTTAAAAATATTGGGGAAGAAGTTAGGAGAGCTCAATCTCCGGTGTGTGGAATGACATTTGACAACAACGTGGTGCGCATGGATAATAATTAGCAGAAAATAAAAAAAAAAATAAAGAAATTTGTTTAAGCAATTGTGATGAAAATGTTCATTTTAGTAAATGGGGTTTTATCTAAAAATCAGGTTGTAAAGGATTTTAGTGAAATTTGACGTAATAACACCCACAATATAGTTTCCCGATTGAGTATTATATCATGAAGATTAAACAATACTAGAACAAAATGTAACATCTCGTATTTCCGTTAATTAAAAGTTAATTTTGTTAATCCTTATATGGTTTATTTATGCAAATTATGAAACTTGATGGTCTATTATTGTATGATTTTTGTTTAAGTTTTTAAACTAAGTAAATAATAATAATGATAACAATTATAATAATAACAATAATAATAATATTGATAATAATAATACTAATAATAATAATAATAATAATAATAATAATAATAATAATAATAATAATAATAATAATAATAGTAATAATAATAATAATATTGATAATAAAAGTAATAATAGTAATATTATTAATAATCATGAGAATTATATTAAACTAGGGGGCTAATTTGTGTTTTTAAAACTTAGAATTAAAGTTTATATGCATAAAGTGTTAACTATTGAAACTACAGGGACTGGTTGTGCCAAATCACAAAACCCAACCCCCTTCCCCTTTTTGTTCCCGTCTTTCCGGCGAGAGGAGGCCGGCGCCTCCGGCCGAACTCCGGCAAGGCCAAAACGGCCTTATAGCCTCGTTTCTTATACCAAAAACCGTTGGGAACGCTTCTGGAACATGATTCGAACCTTAACGCATCAGTTAATCGCATTCAAACGTCGGTTACAAAGCTTAATCGAGCGTGTAACCGACGCCTTAAACTCCTTAATCATCCGAGCCTTAAACACCCATAATAATCAAATTAATTCAGCCTAAACAAACGTCTACCTATCTGGATTCGATTGCTAAACTCAATTTCATCTGGAATCCACACAATCATCTCATTCGATTACCCATCTTCGTCGCATCTGAACTTACTCGAAAACCACTTTCCGAGCAACATAATCAGAAATTGACAGAGGGCTTTTGATCTGGTACACCATTGGAAGCCTCCTGAGAAACCAATTTGGTTAACATCATCGTTTGAACCTCGAACCAGTCGAACGTGTGTCGCGGTTTTAGCATCAGCTGTTCTTCATCATTTCATCTTCAAATCGGGTAATTGAACACATGTTTATGCTCGAAATACAGTGGGGAATCAAAGCCCCATGATTAATTCAAGCATTAACATCGAATCGATCGTCAATTTGGGACTTGAACAAACTAGGGTTCTTGGGGTTTGGGGAAAACCATTTGGTTTATGTTTAAGAGAATTTAAAACCCGGATGTAAACGCGGCTGAGTGCCTTGGTTTACTGGTTAAGACATTGAACCCTCAACATGAGGTCCCGGGTTCGAACCCGGCACCCTCATGTTCTTTTTTGAAGGTTTTTTATCCTTAAATTAATTACAGAAAAATTCTAATAAATATAAAAATAACTTTTATAAATTTCAAATATTTTTTTAAAGTCATCTAATCATTTCTTAAAAATTTATTCTTGTAAAACCTTTTAATATTTTAATATAAAATTGTTTACAAATGTTATAATTAAACATTTTTATAAAATTAGATTGTTATATAATACTTAGAGATATTAAATTAATATTAGACCTTATGTTATCTTTGTTTAAGGATTTATCATGAAGATTATAAATATAATTTTTATAAATAAAATCGCAAGTTATTTACAAAGAATCAATTTCCTAAACAAAAAAAATATAATAATAAATCTTATAGATTTCATAAAAGGTATTTCTATAAGAATTTATTAACTTTGTAAAAATCCCCAAATTCTAATACCCTAGTTCATGTTAACTCGTTAATCTTGTTATTAGCCTAAATCTTGTTATATTTATATATTTAGGTGCATTGTGACGTTTTATCTTGGAACGGCATACATTATTCTTATTTAACTTCATTCTATACTTATTTGATACGTGAGTTTTCCTTGTCCCCTTTTTATAATTTCACACTTATTTGGGGTGAAACATGATGCTTATATTACATACACGTTTAAACATTTGAGACTTGTAATGCACATGCAATTCTACTTATTATTTGGTCATGGTTATTTGTGTATTGTAAGTGTTTATATGAGATACATAGTTTGTTTACAATCATTAACTATTGCTAGCCTGGCGACGTCTTAGATCTTTGGGCCTGACAAGCCTATTTGGTGCTAAAGTCGAGGTATTGCCGACTCCTAGGGGCCGTACGCTTGTGCACTAGGGAACCAAATACACTTAGCCAATCTTTTATACTTGTAATCAAGTCGAGGTTTGGTTGTAACGATATGTGTTCTATAACCTTACTAGCTTATAATCCATGACATGAATTGCTACTTGTAATCTTATTATGTATGAAAACCTGGAAACTCACCAACTATTTTTTAGTTGACTCTTTATTTTCATCATGTTTCAGGAAATCCCCAAGATTAAAGTGTCTTTTGAAGCTTGCAATAAGACTAGGATTTGGACCTAGTTAATTTAAAATAAAATGTTTATGTAATGTTTTATTTTGTTTGGAACTTATTTCATGTTTGAGACTTATGCTTGTATTTCACTTTAAGACTTATGATAATAATATTTGCAATTTAAATATAGCGTTATGTGGCTGTGAACAATCTTAACCCTCACACCTCGACGTTTCCGCCGTCAAGGTTGGGGTGTGACACAAAACATATTGCCACATGACAAAATCAAGGAACCGTCAAGCTCCGATTACTACCTTAGAGCAATTTAGGTAATTTTATGATGGATATGGAATTATCAGTAATATTTATCTAAAGAAATAAACGGTTAGAACCAAAAAATAACATCATAAAGTTTCCATATTGGGTTGGACTATAAATACCCCTCTTTTCTACTTGTCATAACCCATTAGAAAATTAATTGTAAAACTTTTTATATTTCCCCCTTATAAAATCATTATTTTTTTAAAATCTTTTGTATTACCTATTCAATCTTTGCATTCAAATTAGATTAAATTAATATTTGAATTCTAAATCAATCAATCTAATTTCATTTTTTTAATAATTTCAAATGTTGTATAATCATATTAAATTAATAGTACACCATAATAGATTTGTTAATACAAAGAGATAAGTGTTAAATAAGAAAATTAATGAATTGTAAATAATCATATTGATAATAAATCATAAAAAATAACATATAATCTAAAGAATTTGTTAATATAAAGTATAGTGAGCATATATACTAATAAATAAAAACCAATTTTGTTGTATTTAAGAAAAGTAGTCACATATATACAAGATAACTCTTAATATAAACTTGAAAGTCTTATTTAAAAGGTATAAAAAATATAAAAAAACAAAGGAAAAAAGTTTGATTTACATATTCAAAAAATATCTACACATCTATGATATCACTTGAAAAGCTAGAAAGTTGGTGAATATACATTTGTAGACAATGCATATACTTTGATTGCCATCCAATTGCAGATTGGTGTCTATAGTGGTTCCATAGTACCATTATAGTCAGCATTGGGTACTCTCTTTCTAATTGTACCATTAATGCATACCATGTACATGTGCAATAGTAATAGCTCGAGGGTGTTCAATATCTTTGTTGCCTTTTCAAAGGGGAAAGCAAGTGCTTGAGCCTTTTTTGCTCAAGAAATGAATGATGACACCAAACCGATTTGCAATCAAGACACCTGTATCAGGCATAATCATCCACTTTCTTCGCGATGCAGTATCTATTCCTACAAAACACAATGCCTCGTGTATTTCATCAAAGTCTTTTCTAAACAGATGTCTGTACTGATTTTCTGCTTGATGCAGCTCATCCAACAATTGATATTGAATTTCGGGCCATTGATCTTCACTGAGCCCGAGATAAACAACAATTAATCGAAATCTACAATGTCCATCAGGGTTAACATCTTTTATATGTGTGATGTAACATCCGCCTATTTTCAAACTCTAAACCCAAACCCAATTGAGTCAATCTTGTAAATCAAATTTATTATTTAGTAATTTTTTTTATTTTTGTGTTCCAAATATAATAAATGTGTCACTTAATCAATTTAAATTTAATCTTATAATTTAAAAAATAAATTTTATAAATTTTGAAAGGTTATTAACATTATAAGATTTAAATATTCAATCAAATAAATAATCAAATTGCAAAGTTCTTGTAAGATTTATAAAGTCTATAAAGATTTTATAAAAAAATAAGTTGTTAAATTAAAGTCTTAATAAATTTAAAGTTTAAATTGTAATTATTCTTTTATTTATTTAAATTATTTAATTTTATATTTATTTCAAATTCTATAACCCCCTTTTGAAAGACTTGTAACTCACCATTAACACCATTCATAACCTACTCCTAACCTCAACTATAAAAGCAAGGTTTAGGCCTCACTTTTCATTTGCTCATTCTTCAAAAATCTCACTCTCATATCTTTATTTTATCCATTGGTTATGATTATTTTCAAGAATATATTTTACAAGTAATTTCAAGAAGTTTCTAATACTAAGGTAACCTTATAATTGCTTTTATATTATATATATCTATATTGTTCTAATCATCCTAACATTCAATTGTTCTCATATTCTTATTTTTATTCTTTCTTCTATTAAATCTCTTTTAATTTTATTCATTATCATTTGATCATTAATATTTTAACTTTCCCTGACCTTATAACAATCACTAACATTCCTAAATCAAACTAAGAACACGCTAACGTAAACAAGGAATCCCGTTTGCATATGGACGGCTATGTCATCGCATTCGGTTATTCCGCAAGATTATTTCTCTAAATGATGGCTATTACAAAGACTTGGAATATTTTTTATATAACTCAAATGAAGTCAATATATCATATATCGACATAATATATTTGTTCTAACCCGTTTCATGCTTTAACAATTTTAGAAGTGCACATAAGTGCCTTACTATATATTTAACAGAATATAGTCTGACTTCAATAACTTGGTCATAACAAACTAAATTTTAGTAAAATCAGACGCCAATATTAAGTTCATTGAATTACCTTTTTAACTATAGTTTATACGTCTTCAAATCGGATGACTTAAAAATAGCCTTCACAAGATAAGTGCGCATTTCAGCACCTTCTGTTTTGTGCTGCTGTTTTGACTTATTTACGGGTCTTTTCATAAAAAGGTTTCTAAACAAAAGTTGTCCGGGAGACTTTGAACTAGTCAACTGTAAATTTTTATAATTTTATGAAACCGTTAACTATTTATAAAACGTGTTCAAACACGTACCAAACATTCTGTCTAGAATTTAAAATTGGTACAATAATCCTTTTTCAATCTACCTTTCGTTTTTGGCATTCTCTAAATGTCCTAACTTCTTGTAATGAATTCCGACCTCAAGTTATTGTTTATTTTTATCCTTTAGGATATCACCTTTGACCCTTGAACATCTAAACTTCCTTATATACTCTACAACCATCATTACACAATGTGAATTTCCTTGCCCCTTTTTTATATTATTTCACACCATTTTGGGGTGAAACATGTTAAACTTATCAACTTACACTTGTAAACGTTTTATACTTGTAACGCACTTGCAATTCATATTTATATTTTTGTCATGGTTATTTGTGTTATTGTGAGCTTTATATGAGATACATTATATGTTGACAATCATTAACTATTGCTAGCCTGGCGACGTCATAGATCTATGGGTCTGACAAGCTTATTTGGTGCTAAAGCCGATGTATTACAGGCTCCTGATGACGTATGACTTGTTCATCATGGGAACCAAGTACACTTAGCCAATCGTTATAAACTTGTAATCTTAATCTTGGTCGAGGTTGATTGTAGCTATATGTGTTCTATAAACTTGCATAATTCATAACAATTGACATGAATTGCTACTTGTAAATCTTTTTATATATATAGGTATGTTTAAAGCATGGAAACTCACAAATTTTAAAAGTTGACCCTTTATTTTTAACATGTTTCAGGTTTACTACTTGAGGAACTCTTCTTGCTCATATAGGACTTGGACTTAGTTTAATTAAATATCTTATGTTATTGTTAAATCCTTTGTTGTATTGTAATGACTTAATTGTCTAGTATTATTCAATGAAAATGGCTTTTAATATTATTTCAACTTATTTAATTCCATGAGCTATGAACAATCGTTTCACATTAGTCCGCCCCGATGATTCCGCCGTCGGTCGGGGTGTGACAGATTGGTATCAGAGCCATGGTTATAGGGAATTAGGTTATTAGAAATGAAATGACCTAGACTATAACTAACTACCCTTACACATGAGTCCTCTCATGTATATGCTTAGATAAGATTTTATGTGCCTTATATGCTTAAACATGATTATGTGATACATGTCTTACATGATATATCCTTATACCTTGATTCTTATCAATGCACACACAATTCTCAAATCTTATTCTAAGACATTGTGTGCTTAAGTTTAATGGTTTTCAAATTTCAAATTTTGAATTGTTATTCATGGTTTTCAAATCTTGTCAAAGTTTGTGTCCTATAAGTGAAAACATGTAATGCTGGAAGAGTGTGATGCCTGTATCTCGAGGTGTTCTGTCTAGGCAAGGTATTCATATAAATCCAAAAGTTTGTGTCCGTGTTACGTTTTTTCAAAGATTAGGACTAAACCTGTAAATTTTCGATCCCAGAGATGAAAGATGAAATTTGAGCAAACCTTAGGGACGATCCATATAATTTACTCTAAAATAAATATGAAATAAAATAAAATAAGGACAATTTTGTAATTTTACTTAAAACAACAAATTAATTGTTTACATGATTAGCTTTCTAAAGCAATGTTGTTATTAATTGTAATAACTACAAAATAAAAGATGTAGTTAAATTAACTTATGGTATTTATAATCAACTAGTATTAAGCCCGTCTTGCATTGCAGCGGGAGACGTAAAACCGTGCAAAGTAGTACTAATGGCATGCCACCGCCAGTGACCACTAACACTGAAAAAGCTCGTATAAAATAAAGATATAAAGAAAATAAAACCAAACAAAAAGTAGACGTAAGAAGGTAAAACAACACAAGCGAAACATAAAGCATATAAAACATTAAGTAAGTCGATCGAGCTGTTAAGCGGGGGGGGGGGGGGATAAGGGTAAAAACGTTGAACCACACACACACAAGTTGCGGCGTGTTAACTCGTAAAATTTAGACCGACATTTAAAAC
Organism: Flaveria ramosissima; assembly: GCA_025215565.1. Lineage (NCBI taxonomy): Eukaryota > Viridiplantae > Streptophyta > Magnoliopsida > Asterales > Asteraceae > Flaveria > Flaveria ramosissima. The sequence continues at coordinate 18,520,434 of CM046030.1, forward strand.
GAACAATTTGTAAAATATGAAAAGTATTGGGGACTAAAGTTGAAAGTAAAAAAAATATTGGGGCTTAATTGTACAATATGTAAAGTATTGGGTTAAAATAAAAAAATATTAAAGATTAAAAATATAAAAAATAAAAGATGAGTACAACCAATAAAGCACATAGTATAACCCTTTATGCATATTAAAGTTAATAATTAGTATATACTAGAATTAAGCTTCCTGCATTGCGGCGGAGGCGTAAAACCGTGCCAAATAACACCAATGTCACACCACCACTTACGATCACCAACACTCGTCATATTTGTTTGTTTTAAAATGTTGCATATGTACAAGTTTTAATAATTACTCATTGTGCCTACACACTTGCTATGATGTAGGGGCCATTTCATCGGTTAGGGTTCTAATACGAAGCCCATTATCGACACAACACAGAAAGGTATATTGAGTATAAGGCTACACATACTCTTGATTTCTTTTAATGATGGCGGTCTCAGTTGTTTTAAAGGTTTTATTCCTTGCTTTCTACTTTAAAGTGTATAGTGATGTTTAATGTTAGCGATCTTACTTTCTTTTAAAGAATAGTTTTATGTGTTATGCATACACTAGTTTTAATTATTATTCCTTATTGTGAATTAGTGCATATGGAGTTGGTTAGTGCTCATAGAGCTTTCTTAGACGTAAGTAAGGTGGTGTTTGTTTTCTTAAAAAACATCCGCGAAACCTCTTCTGTCTGCGCCGCGCAGACCGCGCACATAAATTAGTGTTTGCAGACTGTTTGTTTTTCCGAATAGATTTCTTTAAAAAATGTCTGCGCGTGGTCTTCTTGGTGCAGACCTAGAAATATAATTTCACAACACTTCTCAAACCTCTTCTCAACTTATCAACCCATTTGACAAAACCCTTGCTATCACCTCTCAAACATCCACCTCCCTCCCTTCCCTTCACCGCCTCCATCCTGCCGCCACCGCCTGCACCGCCGCCGGCTCCACTCACCGCCGCCTGCTGCCCCCAAACATCCGCCTCCATCTTGTTGCGCAACCCCCCATCCGCCTCCCTTCGCTGCCTCCATCCTAACATTAAAATCACCACAGATCTTGTTTTGTGTGTATAGATTGTTCTTGTTTATGTATTGCGATTTGTGTGATTACAATGCATAAATTTGAGTGGGTTTTACAGTTCTAAAAACATTGTTGTTTCAGTTTATTTTAATATTTTGCAGAAGTTAAAAACCAAACAGTATTTTTCAGACTGCACAGGTTTTGTCCATCTTTTTTTCTATAGATATCTGCAGATATGATCCGCAGACTGCATATATTTTAACTTTAAAAAAATAAACTACACCTAAGGGGCTGTTTGATTACTGCTGACTGAGTAAGATCTGACTGAGTCAGAAGCTGACCCAGTAAGAAGTTCTGACTGGGTCTGCATCTGACTGAAACTTGGCTGTTTGATTTAGTATCTGACTGACTTTTCTGAATGAGAAAAATAACCTTATTGCCCCCGTTTGGTCAATTGATGTCAATCGAACTCTATTGGTGAATCGAACTCTATTGGTGAATCTACCATAGTTTGGTCAATTGTCCTTAATTTTAAAACCAAAAAACCCTTCATAGTTTGGTTATATAAAACCAATCACAAGACTACATACACATACACATACACATACACATATTCACCAAGGGTAACAGAGGCATGATCTACCTAAAAGGGAGTTTTTCAATCACTCAAGATCACATACACACATATATTCAGCTGCAAAATCACACAAAAGGGGGTTTTCCCCTCACTCAAGATTACACACACATACACATCTACATACATAGAGCGGTCGAAGAGGTTGAAGGGACCCAAGGTCTACTTGTAAAGCATACAATAGTTCCTGCTAATATATTCAGATTATTATTGTAATATTAATGTTATTGTAATCATATTAACAAATTCACTTTCTATAAAAATGGACAAAGAAGTGCCAACGGGCCAACCAAACCATTTTGGCATGTTTCGACCTGTGCTATAAGACGACCTGTATTTGTGTTGACCTAATACACCTGTCCATCTTGCAACTCCGGCAGCGGGGGGAAGGCGGCAGGGGGGGGGGAAGGCGGCAGGGGGGAAGGCGGGTTGCAGCGTCGGGCGTCGGCGGGTTGCAGCGGGTTGCAGCGTCGGGCGTCGGCCGAGCGGGTTGCAGCGTCGGGCGTCGGCGGTCGAAGCGGGTTGCAGCGTCGGCGGTCGAAGCGGGTTGCAGCGTCGGCGTCGGAGGCGGAGGGCGGCGGCCGGCCGGGGGGGGGGGGGGGGCGAAGGTGGAGGTCGACCAAAGGAGAAAGGAGAAAGGGTTTGAGGTGTTTAGGGGTTTTTGGGTCAGAAGTATTTTGGGGGAGAAGAAATATTGGGTCAGACATGAAAAAATCAAGGTCTGGGTCAGCATTTCTTACCGGGTCAGACCACCCAGTCAGACCAATCAAACACCCTGACTGGCTGACCGGGTCAGCCAGTCAGTGGTCAGATCGTGGGTCAGACCAATCAAACACCCCCTAAGTCTCTTATGAGTGGATAGATCCGAGTAAAAATCGATTCAAAATTAAATCTTGACGCAACAATATCAAAGTACATGTTCACTCCTAAAGTATGAAAATCATAACATATGTAAATCCCTCAATTTTGTTTCTTTTGTTCATAATAACTCACCGGTGTTATTATTCAATCAACGATAAAAAGAAATTCCTCATGTCAAAACTCAAAACCCTCACGGAAGTTTGATGTTCATAAATAACAATCGTACGCAATTCGAAGCAATTTCCACAGTTTGTATTCAATCTGTAACATTGATCACTTCATATAAACCCTAATTACATCTTCCATAACTTCACGGAAGATTCGTAGGAGCAATGGCGTCGTTCATGAGCATGGGAGAAGCACACAGAAGGATATCCGATTATTTGAATCGATTTGTCGACGTCATTTCATATCAAGATGGATCTTCTCTCAAACAACTTCTTTCTCTATCATCTGAATCCCCGTCTTTCCTCGCCCTCGCAGATGCCCTAAATGTCTTTCAGGTTTGAGTTCATCTTTTGAAGTAGATTTTGGATGCTTATTAGAAGTTATGTGTGCTTTTACTTTCGTTTCAGATGATGGTGATGCATATTGAGTAGTGTAAATTGAGTATTTAGCTTTTGGTTGTGAGTATTGATGTTTATTCAAAGCTACTTGTTCTTGCAAAGGCTAGATTAACCTTTAAGGGTTGCTAGCACTAGTGGTTTTTAGGGGAATCATTGGTTCGGATTTGAGGAGTATTTTAAGTAGTACGTGGGACGAAGGAAATGCAATTGATCTCAACCTGTTTGAATGTTGAAACTGAATTTACATCATACTTTTGAAAATCAGCCTTAGTTCAATTTCTGCTGATGTGATTGACTAATATATCCCTTGCAACAAACAATTTTTATTGTCGAAAAACACAGAAAGACACTGCATTTCAAGAATGGCAAATTATGAGCAATAATTGCTAACAAATTTTCATTTATGCTTACACAATTGTCCAATACCTTGCAAACCATGCATGGTGATCCAAATAATTCGGTATCCGTTACTTGTTAGTTAGTTCTCAGTTTCTTCAGGATTTTTATGATACATTTGTAGCTCTGTGTTTATATGTGAAACGTTCATATCTTGCAACTTTTGTCCCTTTTAAAGTTTAATGTGTTGAAGATCACGTTGTTACTGAAATATATATGCAGGATGCTAACAGATTGATCAAACAAGCAGATAAATATTCCCAATATGCTGAAATAGTAGCTCCACTATTTCGAGCTATGCAAAGCTATAGGGTTGGCCATCTAGTTGAATCATATCAAGCATTTGAAAAATCAGCAAAGTAATTTTCATGCATAAATTTGCGTTTTCATTTGTTTGCTTTAGTCTTCTGTAGAGGTGGCAAAATGGCAGATTGGGTAAATCATAAATGGTCAAAACAGGTAAATTTTGTGACAGGTCATCATAACGAGTGAATTTTAGATTGAGTTGAAACAAATTTTGTCCAGAATGTACATTTTTGTAGTGTAATATTATTAGTGAAGTATCATTTCAATAAACGTCACTTTTTCTTATGAAATGATTCAGGTAGTATAATATTTTATAAAAAATCAAGCTTTTAGAGTAAAAACGATTCAGGAGGTTTAATGCATGAAAAATACACTTGGGCGGCTTTTTACTTATTTGCTGCAAAGGTGTATTTTTAACCTACCTTTATTACCTGCTAGATATGAAATATAACCTGAATGGATCCATCATTATTAAATGAGCCTAAATTGCTACCTCAAGCTTTCTAACTTACACTGGACTGTTGTAATGCTAATATAAGAAATTATTCAGTGCTTTCATTCAGGAATTTCGGAACTGGGAATCTGCATGGGCATTAGAAGCATTGTATGTGGTTGTATATGAAATTAGAATTCTTGCTGAGAAGGTAAGGAACTGCAATTACAGTTAAAGCTTGAGATAAAAGAAAAACAGAAACGAGAGACTCAATAACAACAGAACAAAAACAATGAACCTTATTCTGGGGCAGCACAAATTGCACAAAAAACATAGAAGAAAGAAAGAATGATCTTCTATTCAGCTTCATCTAAGCACATTTTTATCAATTGGGTTTTTTGCATAAATATCAACACAGTTTTATCATTTGTCTCGTTTTAGTCATTATACATTTGTTTTTGCACTTTCAGTCATCAAGAGATTGTTACTATACTGTTTGTGTCATTTTGTAGTCAGTAAAATTAACATTTATAGAGATTAACATTATTTATAAGTCTAACATCTTTATACATAAATTTACCCCTTACTTTAAATTTACTATTTTTAACCGCCGGTTTTGCATACAAAATGCCCTAATGGGACGCAAAGTCATCTTTTGTTGACTCAGTTGTATCAGGAAAAAAAATTCAAAGACTAGAACTGGACAGATGAAAAAGTATGTTGGTATTTTGGGCAATAAACTATACCATAATGATTTTGTTGAAGTTTAGAAATCTTTTTAACTTGTGTTATTGTGTGTGCAGGCTGACAGAGAGTTGGCTTCTAATGGAAAAATGCCTGAGAAACTAAAGGCAGCTGGGTCATTCCTCATGAAAGTGTTTGGAGTTCTTGCGGTATGTGTTGCCTTACCTTCATTTCAAAACGGGTAGGTTGGGTGATGGGTTTCTGTATACGTTGGAATGGGTTGCGTTGGTTTTGGACTTGAAATCTCTTTTGACCAGAATTTATTTTGTTATAAAAAGTTATAGTATGATAGCAAATATCTCAAATTTCAGGATTGGTATTAATTTTTGGGTAAAATGATTTAGGAGGTTAAGGTTTTATGCATTAAAAATACAGTTAGTGACATTTGATTCAGTTTCTTTTAAGTTATTCTATTTTATCAACCGATTAGAGTTGTTGGAATTAAAACATAACCTGTATTACCCATGTGATTTGTTAAACCTAATCTTTCCCTTGCTTTCTACATCATTTTGCACCTAAATTTTACCCAAAAGTATGTGATTACACAAGCACAGTTTATGCTTTCTGTAATGAATTGCTTGAATGTTGTATTTTTATCACAGGGAAAAGGACCAAAACGTGTTGGAGCATTATATGTCACTTGCCAATTGTTCAAAGTCTATTTCAAGGTGACACTTTCTCTTTTCGATCCTCTTTATTCATATCTAAATTTCTTGCAGTTTTGAAGAATTTGAATCCATCCTACTTTTTGAATCTTTTTCTATTCGCTTCCGCAAAGAACCTTTTTTCCTCGTGGATACTTTGTTGGATTTCTACTTGACCATTTTTTGCAGATTAGCTTTTTATTTTCTTCTGCAAGAATTCAGTTTCCTCCTTTTCAGTTTAATTTGTTGATTCATTTTTTGGATTTAAACTTTATCTATCATGGGTATGTCATTACTATTAAAGGATAGTTTGAAAATCATACTGCTTGTATTTAATGTAGTTGACAATGTTGCTGTTCTTAGGCAAGTTAGAAGCTTTCTGGTCCATCTTGATGTTGTCCACCTAGCTTCTATTTTTTATAAAAATGTTTTTATTACATAAAAAAGTAATCTCCACATGCATATATGTAGGCTTATAAGTGTATATGAAAATGGACAGTGGAGCTTCTAAAGATGTAGGCCAAAGAGTGCTGTTGCAAGTAACGTGGGAAAAGAAATGTTTTTAATCTCTACTTCCAACTTTTAATTCGGTGCAATTAGTAAAGTATATTAAATAACCAACTTTTGATTCTGGTAGTGCAGACCAACTCTGATGCTTATACAACCATACTTTTAGCTAGAGGTGGCAAAATGGGTGGGTTGGGTAAAACGGGTATGCAGCAAATGGGTAAGTGTTGGTACGGGTCAACAGGGTCAGGTTTTACTCACTTTCTGTTAAAAGTCTTTAACATGTTTATACAAATGATTGCTGTCATCTATGGTTACAAAAGTTATATCATTTCAACAATAATTTGATTCTTTAAATGAAATGATTTAGGAGGTTTTATATATTGAATTTCACTTTGGGCAACTTTCAGACTATTTGACTCTGTTGACATGCTTTTGTTCTAAACTAATCTGTTTCTGTTATATCTGTTTGACATTATAAATAGTATATATTATTTCAACAAAAATATTCTTTTACCTATTTTTGCAGTTGGGCACCGTCCATCTTTGCCGAAGTGTAATAAGAAGCATTGAAACTGCTCGTATATTTGATTTTGAGGAATTTCCTGTCAGAGATAAGGTAAGATATTGTATCTTTTAAAAATATAAGATATTTGATTGTGGTCAAACTAATTTTAGAATCATAATAAACTTTTCTAATATATTTCATTACAGGTAACCTACATGTACTACACTGGTCGCTTGGAAGTACTTAATGAAAATTTTCCTGCTGTAAGTAAAATCCTGAGAAGTTATGATTCCTTGATACGTACTAGTGGTCATCATTCTGTATGAATTCTTTTGGTATATATTTCTTAATCCTTACATATTTGACATCCTTTATTCTGCAGGCTGATCATAAATTATCATATGCCCTAAAACATTGTGACCCTCAAAGTGAAGCAAACATAAGGTCTGTTTTCAATCTTGCCACACGGTCTTTATATTGTCTCATAATTTTAATGGAAGTTCCTTTTTAGCGGTTGACATGCGAGGTTGCAATAAGGTAACGTGTCAAATAATGTTTTTAGCTAAAAGGGGTAGCCACACGGTCTTAATATTATCCTTACTAAAAATGATCTGTTTCACCCTGTTGTATTTGATCCATCAGCTAACTCACCTGTCCCACCTAATTTTGACCCTCGACAAGTTTCACCTTGAACTTCTCTAATTTTTTTTTGGATATTTGCCAAGTTCATTGACTCACTGTTTGATTTAAAATTACCTTAATACTCCTATGGTTTTAAGTTGAAATATTCTTTTGTGCATGATTTATAAGCTACATGAAATGTTGTGAGCATACAAAAGCTTTGGAGCATCGACTTATATAAGACTATTATAAAATATGACTAGTTTTGTTTGGGATATGGAGGATTTGCGTATTTGCTTTTAAAATAACTTTTGACTTGCTATTAAATATTCGAAGTGCATTTTTTCCATGAATTTAGTTATTGCAGTGTACAACCGATGCATTTGGATCCTTGTTGCAAACTAACTGGCATTAAACGCACAAGATTAATATGAAACCCAAATCTTAGTAGATCAAAATTTGTATATGTTGTTAAAAGTTGACGAGCAAGGTTCGTGTTTTTAATTTAAGTGGATCTTTTAATCTTGATAGCAGAGTTAGGGTTTGTGCATTGTGTTGGGATTAAAAGTGGGCCATAAATGATAATTTTAATTTAAAGGGGCTAGATATGCAGGTTATGGTGATTATTTTGTTTATCACATCTGTATTTATCTTGGGATTAAATTTGATCAAAAGTCTGCTGAAACAGGATGATCTTGAAATATTTGGTACCGGTGAAGCTATCGATAGGGATTTTACCTAAAAAATCACTCCTGGAGAAGTATAGTCTGGTTGAGGTATTTATATAATTCTTCAGCTATTTTAAGTTGTATAATCAGATAATTGAAAGTTCTAGTTATTTGAGAGACCAAAAGATAAAATGATCAAAAGGAACTTTTTGTGAATAAGTGAGAAAGATCTTGTGAGATGAGAGGGGAAGTCTCTTAGACTGGGTTAAAAGATATGTAATTTTTTTTAAACCTTTGATAATCAATTTTCTTGCAGTTGGTATGAAACTGATTATGTGATCCCTATATGATTAGATAATCAGAAGCAGAAGGTTAAACCCATGAAACAGATTGTGGTCCTATCCCCCTTTCATTTTTTGTAGCTTGTTTGCTTATTTCTTTTGATATTACCAAATGTGGCTACAGCCAAATACTCATTCACCTTGTCTACTAATTTGTTTCACAAATTATTATATTATAGTCTTGTAGGTACTTTGTTGACCTTTTGATTTGTTACAGTATAGTGACATTGTGCTGGCTATGAAGAGAGGTGATCTCAGGCTTCTTAGACATGCACTTGAGGAGCATGAAGATCGGTATGTCTCTATCAAGTTAGTAATTTTAGGTTGCAATTTTAAACCACTTGCCTAAAAATGGGTTGATGTGCGTCGTAAGCCATTTGCACCTGTTATAAGGTAGAACTTCAAAACTTAGCTAAAATGGAGGTGGGTCACATGTTTTGAAGATCTCATGAAATGTGTTTTCACATGGTCTAAACCTCTGAAATCTCTATTATAAAATTTTTTATTGTTATTTTTAACAATATAGTTCTATTGCCTACTCCTTAGTTAGGTAAATTATCAAAAGAACCTATAGACTTTTGCTAAGTTCTCACATAAGTCCCTTGACTTTGTTTTACATGATTAAATCTCTAGATTTTGAAATTCAATGGAAAATGGCTAATAAAGTTTACAGGCTAGCTCATTCAAAAATTAACTTTTTTTATTAATTCTTGAGGAATCTAGGGATTTAAACATGCAAAACAGGACTCTTATGTTAATAACAAAGTGCATGGACTTATGTGCGAATTCAATCGAAGTCCATAGTTACTCAACAGTTTACCCTCTTATCTAACATATTTAATCCCTTATGATATTCAAAAAGAATAAAAAGTTGATGGTGGGTTGGTCCAACATGACCCATTTAAACCTTTAACGCTATCCACCTATTTTTACCACCTCTACTTGCTATACTTGTAGCCACTTTCTTCTTTCTGGAGAGCTAAATATGTTTATTTAGATTCTTGAGATCAGGTGTTTATCTTGTTCTTGAAAAGCTAGAGCTTCAGGTATACCAACGACTCGTAAAGAAAATGTAAGCTTTCATCGTTGAATAATGTTTTATTTGATTTATTATTGCTTTTCTTTATCTCATATGTGTTGTCATGGCAGTTATATTATTCAAAAGCAGAAGGACCCGAGCAAGGCACACCAGATCAAGTTAGAAATGATTGTTAAAGCATTGAAATGGCTCGACATGGAGATGGATTTGGATGAGGTAAAGTTTCTTAACCAAATTCTATTTGCATTATTTTCCTGTATTGGTGGGTAGGTCCCTTGTAAAGGTGGCAAAATGACCGGGTTAGGTAACGGGTGGGTTTACACAATACAAAGTCTTTTCTTTTTGGTGGTTACTGAATGTTAAATTTTTTTTTTGTCTTAAGATCACTCATATATTGAAACTGCTCTTGGTTTCATTTATGCTAAATCTGGCTAGAAACACGCTAAAGGACAAAAATAATCTTTTAAAAAGACGACAGTTTTAACCTCTAACATGCTATTGCCTCATCAAAGGAATTGTCTTTTTGAAGGTGTAGGTATTTTCATCATTAAGTATGTAATGGTATGAAGGATAGAAAATCCGTATTTGGGTGCCTATAAAGTAGTTCCGTTATATGGGTGGCCTTTTGAACCCGCATATTTGTATGTGATATTTATCATAATATCAATCTTTTTTTTTTCCATAAAGCGATTGTAAGCGATTTGTATGAATAAAAGAGACTTAGGCCGCCTTTCAATAAGTTTCCTTTTTAGCAATTTTTATTTGGCATTCGAAGGACTAGACAAGACCGACAAACAAAGTAGAAGATACAAATGGTCAGAATGATTGATCGACTTTGACAACCTTTTTGTTCGCAGGTTGAATGCATAATGTCGATTTTGATATACAAGAATCTGGTGAAAGGGTATTTTGCTCACAAGAGCAAAGTGGCAGTTCTAAGCAAACAAGACCCGTTTCCTAAACTAAACGGCAAGCCAATCAACTCATAACATAATACATATCATACAATTGGAGTTTAAGAACTACAAGAAGAAATCACGGGAGTTAATCCTGAGGAATGCCCAATATGGGCAAGTAGGCCAAGGAACATGTTGTATGTATGGATGAGAGTTATCACTGTTTCTTCACGCGCTTCTTGCAATCCATTTATGTATAACATTACTTAAAAATGTCTTTTTGATCGTCTGATGTGTTTAGTTCAAGAAAATGAGAATCATTAATTTAATTTTGTAACCTATATAAATTGTTTTTAGGTCATAAAACATCCATGGGTCATCCTAATGTGCTTTGACATGCTCTAAAGATAGTGGCGTATCTAGAAATTTTTTTCATGAGGGGCGGAAACTTTTTAAAGGTCGGTTGACTAACGTGGTAATGCTATATAAAAAATTTTTCGAACCATTTTGGGTCATGACGGGTTGGGTCGGGTTGGCTCATTTTAAAAAAAGAAGACAACCAAAGTAAATTTCATAATACCAACAAAATCACGTCAAATGTTATTACAAAAACAGAATAAAGGTATAATATACCTATAGTTCTCTACGAGATTTCATTTTTTGAAATCTTTCCATAACCACATCTACGGAGACATTTCTAAGTAAATATTTCTCTATAAAGCAAACACAACTATCGCTTAAATTTTCATCACCCATCCGATTACGCAAATCGGACTTCACGTACTTCATTGCCGAAAATCATCTTTCAACTGTTGCGGGTGCAACGGGTAATATGAGAGCTAGCTTCAATAAATGATATACCAATGTAAATGAAAGGTGTTTCTTTGTTTGAACCATCAAATGTACAAGACTTGATAAACCATCCAAGTTGGCAAATCGACTATCCGCTTTTAAATTGTCAATATAGATCTCTAGTTCAATCGGAAGTCTTCTTTTATCATTTTCATCGAAATCATTCGGGTACAACTCGGATAATCTTAGTATTTTTGAAACGTCAAACCCACCAAAATTATCACAAGGACTCAAACTACTCAAACAAACAAGTAAGTTGGATGTTACATCGTTAAAACGACTCCCAAACTCTTGTATTTGCATATCTAAAACCGCATTGAAGCAATCGTACTCAAAATAGTGGCGATATGTGATATTTGTCTTTTGTCTTGCTTTTTTGGGTTAATGTACTCATCATCCATGTTTATCACTTCAAGTTCATATTTTTCACAAAAAGAGTTAACATTGTCAAAGAACTTATTAAAACCCTCCATTCTAAAATTCTCAAGTTGACGTTTGGTAGAAGAAACCAATGAAACCGGCATTCAATAAATCTTGCTCTTTTCTTTGAAGACTTTGAGACAACGTGTTTGTGATATCTAGAATATGCGACATTAAGTGTAAGTAGAAGACAAAGTTGTATTTTTTCATTTCCGATTGAAGTCCATCCGCTTGTTTGACACTTGCAAGATTGACATCCGTTTCTTCAACATATTCAAGGACTTCCATAACCGATGGATATAAAGTAATCAAACGAGAAAGAGTTTTATAGTGAGAATTCCAACGTGTATCCTCGGGCCTTGAAAGTGACATTTCTTGATTTAACCCACTTCCGGTAATAAGGTTATCTTCCAAGTTTTTTTTTTGACTTTCACGAAGCTTATCTTGTCGTTTGCAAGATGCACTAACGACATTTGTTAGACATCCTACCATTTCGAAAAGCTTCCAAACACTTTGTCTAAATAAGTATGCCCTCCTAATTTCATCTTGTTGATTAGGGTTATATGATGAAAGTGGTTTGCGATCAGCAGGATCCGAAGGAAGTGTGCCCACGTCAACATATTCGGGAGTTTTAGACAAAGATTATCCAACTGTACTCTTGAGAAATCGTTCCATAACGTGACTAGTAATTCCTATGTTAACCCAAATTATATCACAATCTTAGACTCTTAGTATTTTACAAATTACAATACACAATATAAATATATAATCCTATGTTAATTTTCAAACCCTAGTTTCTAACCAAAAATTAAGAAACCAAAAAATTAAATATTATAAAATTATTATACACATTACCTGGCCAAAATTGGAGGTCGGAGGCGGGAGGTCGCCGGAGTCCGGCGGTCGCAGGTCGGTGCAGCCGTGCAGCAGGGCCGCAGGGGTGCAGCAAGTCGCAGCTCGGTGCAGCAGCAGGTCGGGGCAGCCCGCAGGTCGCCGGCTGGAGAGTCCGCATTGGTCGCCACCTCGTCGGAGAGCCGTTCAAGGATGGCCGAAGTTCAGGGGTTCGGTGGGTTGGGTGGGTGTCGATATGTACCTATGTGGGGCAGTGGGTTTTTGGGGATTTAAAAAGTGGGTTGGGTTTATGGATTTAAAGAGATTGGGTTTAGAGAGATTGAGTTTAAAGAGATTGAGCTTATATTAAAACAAAGTAGGTTTAAGGGGGGGTCGAGAATTAAGCGTCTATATAACATTAAAATTTTATTTCTAAGGTGGGCGCCCCCCCCCCTGGGGGTAGGTGCGCCCCTGTCTAAATATATTGTTCACTCAAAACTATATTGACTCAGTTACATAACCCAATCAACCATGCTGATCATAATCTTTGCATCCAGCTCCAGTCGTGGGTTTACCTGTAGCAAATATTTTGATCCAAATGCTGATCAATGTTGTAGTTGAATTGGTCCGGGATTGAATTAAAAGGCTAGACCGGTGGTAACAAGTTTCAAACCGTTGGTGAGAATGGTAAACTGTCAAAACTCAAAGCTGTATCATGGATTGAACTGCATCAAAGCATTTGAAAAATAGAAATACTAGCTGCATATGTGTTGTGTTATTTCTAAACCAACAAAACTGTGGGATAAGCATCACAAAATTTGAACTTACTCATTAGAACACAAGGCTCAAATTATCAAGATCTCCAAATCTATTCTTTTAAACTTTTTGTTATATAGTGTAGCGATTGATAGATATCTTTTAACACCCTTGTTTTTTATAGTGTTAAGGTGGTAGGTTTGACATGCATAGAGTTCTGATACCCGGTTTCATAACGATCAAGTGGTTTCGTTGTCCTAGCTACGATTCAGCGTAGGTTAAAGTGTCAGGTCAACAAACTTGTTTTATGCAGTTGACCATCAGGTATAAACATAATCAAAACCATATTCACAAGAACTAGTATCAGAAAGAGTTTTACCTACAAATACGAACAATATTATGATCGCCTAAACCAATATTTGTAGCGATTGAACTGGGACTGACAAACTAGACTTCAACTTTTGGTGGACCAATAAGCTGCATCAAAATGTTGTTGAGGTCTTCTCCGTCTTTCCATTCATGAACTTTGGGCTTGATATGTACCGTCGCTTGAGTAAGTAATTGATATAAAGAAAAGCTTTTTCTGGGCAGAACATGATCTTCTTCTCTAAGTTACAGGGTTGCACATATATAAATCATCTCTCCAGTCTCCAATGTAGATTATGCCTTGTTTCATCATATCCGAATCTTGAAGTTCATTAATCACAAAACCCTGTTTAAAATCATGATTCCATCTAAGAAAAGAAACTTGACGGATAAAATAAGTAAAAACACACAAAAAAACTAGCTAAAATAGAAACCTGTTAAAGGGTCGAAAGTCACCCAAAGTGTATTTGTATGGACAAAAACCGTTACACTGATTTTGATGATAAAATATGTTATCATAACGTAGTACAGTTTAGTAATTATATCAACACATTAATCATATAGAAAACTAAAAAAATAAAAAAAAGGACAAAAGTGTTTACATAAATAGAAACATATCAAATGGGTCAAAACTCAAAGTCATCGATAGCATATAACCACCTAAATTGCTTCTATTTGAAAGAATATTGTTACAAAATAGTTAGTTTAAAATTTTGTGATATTAACACTATAGATGAACTACCCGTTTTGACCCACTACCCAGTATCCAACTTACTCACTATTTTTGCCACCTCTAGTTTTTGTTGACATAATTGAATATTTGTCATTCTAATTCGACGTAAGCTGACAAATAACTTCAAAGTTCAAACCGTTTGAAAATGGTTGGTGAATTTAGGTAAAACATAAGGGCTGCATTTTTATTTTACACAGTCAGAACTCCTACAAACAATGCTCCTAACAATCCAATATCTTTTAATTTTTTGTTCATCTAAAATAAAAAAATATTTTTTTAATATATTAAATGTGGAAAGCAAATGACAAAGAATGCTCCTGATACGTGGACACATGTTTGAGTTAACTATACATTTGAATGAGAGTTACTGTATATGACAATAGATGTGTATTTTTTTAATTAAAGAACATTGTATATTATTAAAACTAAAGGATAGGTTAAAATAAAAAGACACATAAAACTAAAAAGTATAAGAAATAATTTCAACCATCAATTTTCTTAATCAATGGTTGAGATTAGAATGTCTAGAAAAATTTGTTTAGGTGATATTTTAGGAATAGCCATTTTTTTAAAACTTTTTGCAAGTTCTCCCTTTTTTTTAAACAATCATAACTTTTATGTACGATATTATTTTTTATAAAAATTTCACCATAAAAACGAGCGTTTTTTATCTTTAAAACGAGTACCGTATTGTTATATAAAAATATAATAAATTTATTTACGTATTTAAGTTCATATATCGTCATTGTGTTTTTAGTGCAGTTTATTGTGTTTTTTTATTAATTATTGTAATTTTGTGAATACTATTGTGTTTTTTGAATATGATGAATTTAAAAAAATAAAATGATGGAATAACATTGTTGTGTATCTCTAATATGTAAAACATAACAACTTATTAATCTAATACATTATAAACAATGATAAAAATACACAATATCTCAATGTCATTTTTGATTGTCATTGTGTTATATTGAACATTATGAGTTTCAAAAATTAATTGGTGAAATAATATCATTGTGTACTTCTAATTGTAAAACACAATGATAAATAATAAGTTTATATACTTCTAATTGTAAAACATAATGATAAAAAATAATGACAAAAGTAACACATTGTGTTATTTTTAATACTATGAGTTTTGAAAAATTCATTGATGAAAGCATATTATTATATACTTCTAATTGTAAAACATAATAATAGATACAAGTTTATATAATCGATGAAAGCAATAACAAAATTAACACAAAATGATCTAAAACATAAAACACAATGATGAATGCATATAACAAATGATGTAAATATAAACGAATTGATATTTTATAGAATAAACAATGTAAGATATAACGAATTGACATATTTGACGTAATGATCAAAATCTCTTCTTTTTTAAAACAATACAATTACACGTATCAAGCCCATAATCTTTTTTAAGTTTTTCAAATTAGATACATTTTTACTATAACTTTATCTAAAACTAAAGGGGGTACCATGTAATTTTATATTAATAAATGACATAATTTATAAATAGCACATAACACGACACGACACGACATGAAGTTAACAGGTTTCGTGTTTGAGGTTAACAGGTTTCGTGTAATTAACAGGTCGACACGTTAAAGACACGATACAAATCGTGTCTTAACAGATCAAACACCTGTTAACCTGTTAACGCACATGTTAAGACCTGTTTATATTTTTAGCTTATTAAAATAATATCTATATATATATATGTATATATATGATATATGTCATTTTTTCATGTTTAATTTAAAATCCTTATCCTTTGCCCAACCGCTTCAATCGAATACAACTATCACAGTACCACCGACCGAGTCTCCGGCCTCCGCCTGAGCTCTCTTCGTACTCCTTATATTACCTCTTTAAACTATGTATCGGTCAAAATAGACTTTTTATTGACTTTCGTTTCAAATATGTCAAGATTATCATGCTAAAGATTATGGTATATTTCGGATTTTGATAGATTTTAGTTTTTGTTTCACTAAACGTGTGATTTTTATCGTGTCTATTAACAGGTCTTATCATGTAACCTGTTTCTAAACAGGTTCTTGTTCGTGTCTGGAAAAAATGACACGACTAGTTATCGTGTCGTGTTCGTGTCAGCCCTTATCGTGTTCGTGTCTTATCGTGTCGTGTCTGATTTGTTATGCCAGGCCTATAAACTGTGAAGCCATGAAGGTGAAAACACAATAAAAGTTTATTGGGTCAATCATCTATTCGAAAACAAATGAGCCCACACTTATATTTTGGGTTAAATGAGGCCACTCTCCTATTAAACCTAAACTTTTAATGCGTCAAACGAGCCCACACCCATTTATTCTGGGCTAAATGAGCCTACACTTGTATTCCATTAACAGAGATTCACGAGGGTAGCAACAAGCTTCATTTATTCTTGTCATGTACCTACTTGATTTCAAGATTATTGATTCGGTTTAAGATGAAACAATAATATTCAATATAAATAGGGTATGGTCGGAGGGTCGGCATAACACTTTTTCTGAATATTGTAAGAAAACTCGTATTTTCCTTCAAAGAATGTTTACATGTTCTGTTGGGCTAATCGGGTTTGTTCATGGTCACCGGTCAAGAGTCACCATTCATACATGTCAGAAGCTGGTTTAATTTATTAGAGATGTTTACGAAATGTTTAGTAGAATTAAGTTGTGGGTTTGATCACGGGTCATGTTTACATGTTTTTAGGATTTCTAATTATATTACCGAGCCTTTTCTTTTAAGAGTAGGTGTTTAGGTTAAAAAGAAAAAAGTCTAGTTTCTATTTGGTTGTTGGTACCGTTGTAGTTTTCAATTTTCACATATCAATAAGGTGTCAGAACACTTTTGTTCACCATTGTTTGATTTATGTTCTTTTATTCTCAATTGTTGGTCACTGCTTTGATAAAATCCCAGCAAGTAAATACCAACATTTCCACCTAGAAAATATAAAAAATGAGAGTTTAAGCATATGGTATAACAATTCATATTTTCATATAAAAAAATCACATTGTCTTCCATTTAAAGGGCTGTTTGGTAATTTCTGAATGATTAAGTGCTGAACCAATAAGAAGTCTGAACCATTAAGAGCTTAACTATTCAAAGACAAATGTCTGACCAATTCAAATAAGAGGTATTAACCATGCATTCAGCATTAGATCTCTTAACCATTCAACATTAGTATAATGTTTAACTATTCAGAGGCAAATGTTTGAACCATTAAAAAATTTGCTCGCGAAACAAACAGTCTGAACCATTAGGTGTTGAACCATTTAGACATCTGAACCATTAAAAGGCTGATTCATGCTATCAAACAGTCCCTGTTTTTTTCTCCAAGAAACATCACTTTCTACTTGGCCTATGAAATGTGCAGGGTCTAACATAAATATTCTAACTAAAAATCATATTTATGACATAGCAAAATGGTGTGATTTTCGAAGAACAGAGGGTCAGTAGACCCTTTTGATCAGTTGATCATCCCTTACTTCTACGATTGAAATTTTGGTATACGTATGTGAATGTATGTCTATATTTGAATTTATGTACCTACATACGGATATATGTATGTAACGTGTCTTCTAGATGAGTTGTTAAAAATAGAATTATCTACCAAATCAAGTTTTATATTACATAAGTTAAGCCCATAACTAAATGATGTTTTATATATAATCATGTTTTGGTACAACCCCAAACCTACCGATGTATATTATAGTTTGAATTTTATTATTATAAGTATTACTTATCATGTTTACATGTATATGGTTATGGGTGGGTAACAATTGTTAGAACTTAGGGCTCCTACGATGTTAAATCTTCCTTGCATTTCGCTTATTTAAACGTATTTTATAATTGTTTCTTTAAAAAAGACCTAAATTAACTGAACGATTTGAAAAAGACCTTTTAATAAACCGAAGGACGTTTATAGTAAAGAACCGCTAAAAAGGTCATTTAAAATGAGACTTTTAAAAAACTAAACAAATTAAAAAGAATGTTTAAATAGGAAGAAAGGTTTAAAAAAGAAGTTTAATAACACGAATGGTGTAAAAAAATCATTTAAATAAGACAAAAGGTTAAAAAAAAAACTAAAAGACTTTGAAAATTAAAACTAAAAACATTCATTGATATATATTTTACATATATACATGAATAGAGTATAGATCAATTACAAACCAATAAAATTATGAAAACTTACACAAACTTTCGAAAAGCAATCATGATCAATACAAATCAATATTTTTTATTGTAAAATAACATTATTACACATATACAACATTATGTTTTTCTTATATACGCATAAATTCACACGTGTTAAAAAGCAGACACATGTGTAAAATGTAACTTATGCACACATGTTTACACGGTGTGAGTTACCATTTACACATGTAATTTTCTGTGTGTAAGTTAATTTTAAATATATGTTATTTTATGTATATTATAAATTTTTAAGTGTAAAAAAGTTAAAAAAGATATAAGTGAGACTTACACCTACGAATATATGTAGGTGTATTATATCCATCTTAACTTTTTTACACTTGCAAATTTATACAGATACATAAAAGAAAATAACGTTCTTGTTACAGGTGAATTTTATGATCAAGTATCTAAAATCCTGAGTAAGTTCGGTATCCTGAATGCTGTTGTTACTAACGAACTATTGTTTCTTTTGGCTTTGACTTGTTCTCGCAAGTGATCCAATATTACTCAGCCAATCACGAAGAATCGAAGTCTAGCTATTGAAAACATGCAGAATGAGCCCTCTAACGACCAGGAGTGAAGACAACATAATCCTTGAAAATCTTGGGGGTTAGTTTTATAAATAAATGCATAGCGCTCGAATAAGAATATACAATTCACACTCACAACTCTCTGTAACATGTAGTATCGATCTACTATTGCTCTCGAGTTGTACTTTCATTGCAATCAATAAGAAGAACAAGAGGTAGCGTGACAATTAGTCACCTGTCGGAGATCTCCATGGATCAATGGTTTTCCTCGTAATCAATTGTGTCATTTCTTTATTTATATTTTCATATTAATTACATAAACCATACAAGAACCCTACCTCAAGTACGAATTTGATCACAAAGTTACACTTGTTAGTTTTTTATCAACACATGTATGTGCAATAATGTTATTCTAACAAACAATAATGATTTTGAGCGATCTTAGTTAATGCAAGTTATCGCAGTAACATAGAATTAACAGATGATCTCATTCCTTTATACATATACACACATGCACGCACGCAGACACACATATATATACACGTATATAACTGTAAGTTATGCTTTTGGTCTATGAAGTTATTAAAATAATCATTATAGTCCAAGGGTATATTGATTGTTTTATTAGAAACAAACAAAAACATATATAACTCTGTTAGTACATTGTATTAAATAGTTTTAAAATACAAACCATAGAACTTGATTTGTTAGAAAACCTTTTTATTCTCAAATAGTTAAATTACCTAAATCACAGGAAACAAAATAGTGATTTACTCATAAATCTAACTAAACGTACTAAAAGTTTATACACTACAAATCATTTGTATCAATTTCACTGATGAACAAATTCATAAGTAATCCTTAAAAAAAGTGGAAGCTATTAATAATCCGTTAGTGAAGGTACAAGTAGAAGCCAGACATGGGTAAAGACATAATTAACAGATCAATACCAATATTATCAATCGATTACCAACAACGATTACATTGCGGATCACCACGACAATATTACCAACAGATCGATGATGCAATTTTACCAGCAAATCATCGACGAATCATCAATGACCACCACATAATCAGATTACCTATGATGTTTTCCGTCGGTGATAGCTATTATAAAACATTTGCCATTTCCTCTAAATGGAAGGGACATGTTACACATTAAAGGACATGAATATGTAGTGCAGGATCGGGTTTGTCACTTAAACACTTGTATTTCTCTCAAACTCACTTATGGAAACACTCAAATCAGATGAAGTAATGTCTTTTACAAGAGTTGATAATAATATAATAAGTAGCAAAGGAACAAGCAGAAATAAATTTTTAAGGCACTTGTATATATTACTTCTCAACTCAAGATATTACAAGACTCTTACAAGCATGAAACAAGAGTTACAATAAGAAACTATATATACTAGATCCTACAGCTGGATATACTTTGATACCAGCTGGAAACCTAAGACTAAAGCATATACTACAATGCTAAAGTTAAGGTATCTTAGATAAAATATTATCTAAGATATGGTAGTCATGACATGTCCATGACTTACCTTTTGTCATCAACTAAAGATGACAACTGTACTAACATAAAAAGGTAAACAGTGGATTAAAGTATGGTCAACTACATGGCTTTTGAGAAAACGTCATGCAGTATATCAGAGATTTGCAGCGGAGTGTCAGAGAGGCCATACTTATGTCCACTGGATAATAGGAGTGTCTTTCGAAGGTTAGTTGGCTTCGGAAGAACAAGTTCTTCCGAAGCCACTTATACTTCGGAAGAGGCTTCTATGCTTCCGAGGCTTTGAGGACTTCTGTACTTCGGAAGTTGACTTCAGATCTTTCTTTCTAAGTCTTGATCTTCGGAAGTAGGTTCTTTGTCTTCGGAAGTTGGAGTTTTCATTCGGAAGTGAGTTTTACACTTTGTATTCGGAAGAGCTCATTCTTCCTTCGGAAGTTCCATACTTAGCTTCGGAAGTCCTTTGTTTGTTGTACCAAAATCTTCTAAGTGACTTGGTTTTGGTTGCACCAGCCTTTCTAGATCCAACATGTAGATCAAATTTGTTTTTTAATCTCAATCATAAAATAGCAAATGCAAATGCATAGAAGAATTGAACTATCCATTTAATTGGTATCGGTCCGCTTGCGATCAACCTTGAGTTTCACATGAATTTAAACTAATTCGCTCACCCATCATCTATACCTTTCTTGTCTCTTAATCCCTTTACATTGCCACCAGATTCAAATATAAAGCATAACTTGTTAACAAAATTAAATAAATGACTAGTAGTTTATTGTGGTTAAAAATAATAAAATTATACAAATACATAAGTCAGTAGAAATATTTTGAAGCGTAAGATCTCCCAAGTATTGTAGCTCTTAGAATATTTTGAGTGGTCCTAAAGCCTAAGAAGCATCCTTCATCCGGCCTTAAGCACTTTGCTCCGATCCTCTAGCTGAGTGTCATAAGATAGTATTCTCAATAGGATCGATCTTCACCAGTGGTTGTCTTTCCAGATATAGTACAGTTGTTGGTGGTCACGATGGCGCAGGTGTACAGTTGCACCGGTTGATTCAGTTGTGCCGCTTCATGTGGCATGCGACAGTGGTGTTGCCGTAGTTGTGCATTTCTTTTGACTAAATTATTATAGTTTTTTAACTTAAGTTAAAAATATATAAAATAGTTACATCATAATTTGTCATACAACTCCGTGTAAAGAACAATTATATATCCTAGTATCACGTAGATTAATGATTATACCCTAACATAAAATATAACGGAGTAGAATTCATAAAAACCCTAAGATCATAGAAGAAATATAACAAACTAGCAATTATAAATTAACGTTAATATAATTTATCGTTAATCATCATTATCATGATCAGCATCATATCTATCAGTAAACAAAAAGTTGTCTAATAATGTCAATCATATAAGCAAACATAAAAATAAACTCTGAACAAGTATCTAGATATTTCACCCCACATGAATACGACACCAACTCAATTATCAATGCTTTGTGTATCTCTCGATGCATCAATATCAGCTTTCACTAAATTTTAAAATTCGCATCACTATATATGCATAATACCAAAAAAGTATCACTTACAGCATGTTAAATCAATCATATATTCAACACATTTTCAATACATTCAATAATATTACTTGTAACCGTTTTAGACCATAATATCTAAGGCTGATGTAGAAACATACCCACCTTAGGTATTAGTTTGTCTACTCTTGGTGGGTGATTAAAATAAATAAAGCAGCTCACTTGCTTTAACACTTAATTAACATAATATTTTTTTATGTTTGATATAACTTTATAATAACTTTTATTCATCAAAGATGTTGGATATTCGATAAATTAATTGGCACACAACATCTTTTAAACTTGTAGTTTTACCAACTTTTCTTCTTTTATATGTAAGGATATGATTATATAATGGAAAGCATTTTTCTAATCTATTTATCACTTTTAATAAGGAAATAGCTAGTCTCTTCATGTTGCTTATATTTGTAAAATTAAAATTTTAATTATTAACTAACGGAAAATATCAATATATAGTATTCCTTATCGATCTATATATATTTATAAAGTTCTTTTTGTTTCAGTTAAAATTTGAATCTAAGTAATGAAATATGTTGATAAATTTCATTTATTTACTTTATGTTTATATATTGTCGGATACGTCTTGAAATAAATAAACATAACCTATTATAATTAAATACTACGAATACTTAAAAAGTAAAATACATAAAAATAACTGATACACGATGAGAAATTCACGTTTAAAAATAAACTGTGGATCGTACTTGTATATATAGGAAAAATATTCATGATAATATATAAACATTTAGTAAATACCCTAAAATAATTGCACATGTTAATAAATCTTATACCGGAAAGGTATTCATTTTAATGATTTTCTCTAAATAACACATTAGCCACTAAAGTATCATCTAAACAGTTTTAATGATTAAAAGCTAAGTGTGGGCACACACACCACAGTGCTTAGAGAAATTATAAATTGTTATTCAGTTACCCTCCTACAAGCTCAAGCTCTCACCACCCTTTGTTATATATTCTCTCCCCAACTATATCACAAGCACACTCTGTTTATTCTTGGTGGAATAACCTCAATTCCACAATCTTTTTCTTTAGAAACCCACAAATTTTAATATACTTTCTTTAAGAAAGTTTAGATTTTTATTGCAAAATGGTGGTGAAGAAGCCAAGAATAGTGATAATTGGGGCAGGAATTGCAGGTTTAACAGCTGCAAACAAGCTTTACAAATCAGTTGGTTCAAAAGGGGGATTTGAGCTTTGTGTGATTGAAGGTGGGAATAGAATTGGGGGGAGGATTAACACCTCAGAGTTTGGTGGTGATAGAATTGAAATGGGGGCTACTTGGATCCATGGAATTGGAGGTAGCCCAGTTCATAAGATTGCTCAAGAAACCAATTCCATGGAATCAGAGAAGCCATGGGAGTGTATGGATGGGTTTCTTGATGACCCCATCACCATTGCTGAAAATGGGTATGTCTTAAATCCATCTTTAGTTAACCCTGTGTCAAATCTGTTCAAGAATCTAATGGATTTTGCTCAAGGAAAAAATATTTCAGTTGGGAATGGGGTGAAAGATGGGAATGGGAATGGGAGTGTTGGGTCTTTCCTTAGGAATGGGTTTCAAAATTACTGGGAAAGAGAAGAGGTGAATGGGAATGGGAATGGGAATGGGAGCTGGAATAGGAAGTTGTTAGAAGAAGCAATCTTTGCAATGCAAGAAAACACTCAAAGGACTTACACATCTGCTAATGATTTGTTTAACCTTGATTATAATGCAGAAAGTGAGTATGTTATGTGCCCTGGTGAAGAAATCACCATAGCTAAAGGTTACTCCAGCATTATAGAATCATTAGCATCTGTTTTACCAAGTGGGGTCATTCAATTAGGCAAAAAAGTGTGCAAAATTGAGTGGCACCCTGAAAGTGAAGTTGGAACAATAGAAAATGGTTATGATGATGGTAGACCAGTGAAGTTACACTTTCTTGATGGTTCAACTCTATTAGCAGACCATGTTATTGTCACAGTTTCATTAGGTGTACTCAAAGCTGGAATCCGTGATTCCAACGATTCGGGTATGCTAAAATTCAACCCCCCACTTCCAGATTACAAGATTGAAGCCATTTCAAGACTTGGGTATGGTGTTGTCAACAAGCTTTTCATGCAATTAAGCCCCGAGTTTTCCGATATCGACCAATTCCCATTTCTACAATTGGTGTTCCATCAAAGTGATTCTGAGGTTAAGAATCCTAAAATCCCTTGGTGGATTAGGAGGACTGCTTCAGTATCACCAATTTATAAGAAATCAAGAGTGTTATTATCTTGGTTTGCAGGTGAAGAAGCACTTAAGCTGGAAACACTTTCAGATGAAGTGATTCTTGATGAAATCTCCACAACTTTATCTACTTTTCTATCGAGTTCATCGGATTCCCATGAACAATGTAATGGGAATGTGATCAAGAACTCATCAAAATTGAATCTTGATAAGGTTTTAAAGACCACATGGGGGAATGATCCTCTATTTTTGGGTTCATATAGTTATATTGCAGTTGGTTCAAGTGGTTGTGACATGGACACATTGGCTGAGCCATTGACCAAAAGTGGTTCACACCCACTCCAAATCTTGTTTGCAGGGGAAGCAACACATAGAACTCATTACTCTACAACTCATGGTGCTTATTTTAGTGGGATTAGAGAAGCAAATAGGCTGCTTGAACACTATCAATGTATGGATTAGAACTATAATATTATGGATGAGTGTTATTTTTGTAATGTCTTGTTTCTAATTTTCCAAAATTACCCTTTTTCCCTAGTGACCATCTTTCTCAATGTTGGGGAGTGATGGAGACATTTGAAAGATGGGTGGGTTATAAAGAAGCTTCTTTTTAGTTTTCTATTGATCTTGTTTGATCTGTTTGGATTTGTTATATTATGTTCCTAATTATCTTTAATAAAGTCCCTTTTTACAAAAGCAACAATTCCCACACTCACAGCAATGCTACTATATTAACTACATCAAGCATTAATAGTTTTGTACAATTCATTCTCTTAAATTGAAACTTAAATTAGATCATTTTAAACGATTACTTTGTCATATAATATATTATTATACAGTATATGTTTTAAATACATATGACATAAGAAAATTAATAAGATCTAGGCTCTGGGAGAAAGGATACCTTTCTCTTTTTTGTTTCTATTAGTTTAACAAAAGCTTTTGATCTCATCATCTTTACATACATGATGAAACCGAACTTTATAGCTTGGATTTTCATGTCTTCTTTGTCTCTATAGTTTGTTTCTTATGTCTCTTTTTCTATAAGAAATAGTGATGATTGATAAAGCTTTATATTATTCAAGTTAGAGCACTAATTGATAAATCTATTTAGTGTGATATGAATTATTGCAAGATGCCATTTCTGTGTGGGAAGCCCACAACTGGTACAATGTTGCAGCATGAAATCAGCCTCAGATGTTGATGACCAATAGGATGTATGGTCTGATTTTTGTTTTGTATTGACATAATAATGAAGACAATCTGAGATGTTTATAACCATCAGATTCACTGATCTACTAGTAGTGTGGGGCTCATTGTCCTTCGATAGGTTCCATTCTATACATGATGGAACATGGAATACAAAACGTGCGGCTAAATGTACCCCTCATGTACTGTACGTATTCCTTTACGAGTGAGACAGTAGCTATAATCTTAAGTAGGTAGTTAGGCAATTTTTATCTATGGGTCAATTGTAATGTTGTTTTGGGGTACATCATATTAAATCAGTGATTATTGGAATGAAGTTTTTATTCTTAACAATTAGTGGAACATATCAAAAAATGTGTATTTCATTTATTGGTAAATTTTTTTCCCAAAACATGTTTCAGGAAACCAAAAAATCAAAGAACTAGACAAAGTGACATCTCAAACTATATAGTAATACATAAAAAGTAATTCATAATTACTAATCAATTGAGTATTTGCCTTTAAGTTTATCACTAATTACATTATTAAATGATGCAAAGGTACTAAAATGTAGATTTGATGGATCAGATACTTTTTATTGATTCAGCGCGTATGTTTTATTATATACATGTGAGATCTAAACTATCGATTCTATTGATCTTTTTATATTTTAAACTAGTATAATCAAATCATGCACAATTTTCATGATTGATAGCAAATCGTTTACTTTTGATATGGAGGTCAACAATCTTTAATGATTTCGATCTACGAGAGTCGCACATAAATTTTGATAGCACATGTGAAAGTCAACTACTTTTAAGTGTTTGCTTTTAGAATATAGGAATAAAAACTAAATATCTAAAATAAATTAATATCAAAATAGAGGGAAAATAGATAATTTGGAGAGGAATTTTTGGTGTAATTTCTTGTTGTAATTCTTGTCTATGTTTCTCATTTTATGTTCCTAGCTTCTTGTTAGTTTTTTCTAATGGTCGGTCGTTAAAAAAATCTAAGTTTTTCCAGAGATAATGTGTGACCAAAAATAATGATTCTGTAAGCATCACATAAGTAATTAGTGCACTCACACTTACACTAATTAAAATTATGTAGTGCTTTGGTTGGTAGATGAAAATAGTAATTACAAAAAAATCAATTCGCTTGCCCCGCTCTTGTGAGCAACCTCACAAAAGGGCCCCACGTCGTCACACACGCCTCAAAGGTCGGTTTTTATGCCTAAGATCTGCCTATGTGGCAGTTACTCCCCACCACTCTTAGTGATATAACACATGACCTAACAATTAAAAATGATACAAACTTAAAACTGTTGAAAATCAAATATAAAACTCAAAAGTATAATATAAATTAGTTTGGAGTAATGTAAGAATAAAATTAAAGTAGATTTTCTGTAAAAAAATAAAAAAAAAATCCAATTCGTCTCTATATATCCAGAGTTTCCTACGTCAACTCAGAGCTTCGAATTACATGTTTGTTTTGTTTATTAAAAAATCTGTTGTATATAATTTGCTTCTATATTAATAACTTACACTATATTACTCTTATTTTTCTCCCAATATATAAATAAAAGCTTATTATTTATTAATCTACGACAATGATTCTCAAGAGTCTTTACAAGACAAAATCAACTAAAATGGCCCATTTCATGATATGCAAATCTTAGGTTACCCTCACCACATACAAGAAGGGACCATGCATACCACACTTTTACGAGCCACACATTATTAGACAATATAAAGAAACTATGAAAAAGAACATAAATGAGTCCATCATTACAATTATATATATAATTAAAATGATATGTTGGTAGCTATAGTGCTACCGACTAAGTTTTTTTTTAAAGTTTTTATGAAAATGTATTATATTGTTATATATTATATTTTGGCTTTGTAAGCAAAATGACAACTAGAGCAAATGGTTAGTTCTTTGTTCCTCTTCAAGAGACGTTCTTGGTTCGAGTCTGCCAAGCGTCCTTTTTTTCTTTTTCTTTTTTTCTCATTAGTTACTTATAATTTAGAAAAACCAAGAACAAATATCATGTGCAGTAGTATCCGTTGACGCCTTGACGGCTTGAAGTCGATAACAATAGTTTATTGTCCAATAAATTGGTACCTAAGAAAACATTTTTGGATATTTTTTTATACACAAACTATCTTTTTGTATAATCATTGGGATACATGACGTCGATGTATTCTTATGTTTAAAAATGTTATAACATTTTGACACTTCAAACATGTTAATGATTTCTTACACTTTTGTGCTAATATGGTTTTCATTATGCTACGAAAAGACCTCGCGGCAACGCGCGAGGGTTTGATTCTAGTTTATATCATAAAGGTAAAGAACCATATTTTCGACATATAATATATCTTGTCGATCTTTTGACTTGTAGTAAAAATATTGTATCAATATCATGTTTAGGAGGGTAAGATGATACAATCAAGATTAATGATTAAAATGTCTAACCAAATTCAATTTAATTAGGATAAAAACTATAAATGAAGTAAGATGAGGGTGTGATGTAATAAATTAAAAAAAAATCTATTTTGCTTTTTTCCTTTCTTTTCTTTGGTGGGTGTGATTAAAATTCGACACACTAGTGTGTGGGCGTTTTTTTCCATGAGATAAAAAAGAGAGAGAAGAAGAAGGAGATCAAAAGTGAAGTTATGCACTTTGGATGTTAAATTAATCCAAGCGAGATACAGACATTGGTTATAAAAACCGTGTCTAGGCGTGAAGTAACCTCAGGCAAAGATCATTGGGCTTTAGGTAACATCAGGGGCACATCGTATGTTTTGGATCGCTTTTTCGCTTTAAGTGTTCCGGTTTTTAGTTTTTGGGCTAAATTTCAGAAACTTTAGAGTAGAAACAAGAACGATGGAAACCTAGTAATGGAGAAGTGATGACGAGATGAAGAAGAAGACGATAGATGTGGAAATAACCCGATTGAGATGAATAAAAAGCTTGAAACTGATGGAGATGAGTGACTGCGTTAATTACGTTAAATGAATAAAGCAAAAGAGGCAAGGCAGATTTTATATGTTCAATTTCTTTTTACAAAAATTACATTTTCACCTTAATGTTAAAACTTTTCCCAATTTGACCTTAAACTATATATACATTTAATTTATCTAAATTTGAAGGGTAAAAAGATTAAAATCATCATTAATATTGTATTTGACTAATTTTAAATTATAATATTAATATATTGCACCTCGGTACGAAAAGCCTTACGCTTTGCGCCTCGGTTTAGACCATGTCACATCGGAGTGTTTCCCGCTTTTTAAAACCAGATTTAATCATTTCAAGTAACTTTTCTTCATCTTAGTAGTAAAATCATAAATATGTTCTTGAGTAGCAAATGGGTGTGGTTCATGGATGTTATATTAAAGGATGAAATCACTGAAATTATGTTAGATAATCATGTGTATTTTGTCATTTAGGATATATATTGGTTAAATTTACAGCTTTGCTTGTTAATTGAGAAATATGTAATTAGGGTTCATAAATCTCAAATTGAGATTTCACCCAAATTGGTTTGTGATTAGGTAGGGGGATTTGATTGCAATAATGATGTTTTAAAGAAAAACATTGAGTAATTGTAAAACAAATTTTATGAAGTGGAATAAAGATTGGTATCATAATTTGGGTGATTTGGAAGTATGAACCCAAATGGGTCAATTCTGGTTGGATGATAATATTGATTTATGGATGTTATGTACATATTTTGTAAATGCAAATGACCAATTGATTATGCATTTGTATGGGTCACGTTAACTGATGTTCTCAGGATCCTTAACCCACGTAATTGTTGGGTAAAATAGCATTCCAATGACTTTAAACATATTATGTTTGTTGATGATAGAAAATCAAGTGTCAAGGGTGAAGAACAAACAAGAAATATCATGAACTTTAGAAGTAACTATCTTATAATGTTTATATGAATATAAAAAGCAAGCTAAAAATGGAATGGACCTCAAAACATAAACGAGCCAAAAACTAGGGCATAAACAAAGCCCAACAAAATTAGAAATAAGATAAAAAAATTAAAATAACTCATAAAATAAGCCCCTTTTGGGCCGGAACAATGACTCAAATCACCTATGGGGGTCTGTAGAAACGTGCTGCTCGATCCAACGGTCGTTTTGGCTAGTCGCACGCATAAACTGGAGTCTTCTAGCCCAAGTTATGACTATTTTAGTGAATCTCATTTGCGATCGTGGGCCTTCAAATACAAGATGGTCTGTTGCTCCACACTGGGCCAACACCACTCTTCAAGGGAAGAAGGTAAGTGTTCGCACTTACTAATAGATTGTTTAAACATGAGTTCATATATTAAACATACATTGTTGTTGCTTGTATGAGTGTTTATTCTTGGAAAATGTTAGAGTAACAATCATGGTTTGTAGTTAAGGTATATGAATTTTATATGGTGTTAGAGTTAAACAACGTAATCGTTGAATCCCAGTGGATGAAATAATCATGATAAGTTAAGTCTCGATAGGTGTGTTAAGTCTAGATAGATGTGCTAAACCATATGTCTTAGAACTTTAAAGGGTGCAAATAATTTGAAGTGAACTTCAAAGGATGTTAATTCAATTTGATGTCTTTGAACCTCAATGGATTGTGTTTGAAGTGGTATTTAAGAGAAATAAGAATGAATGACTATAAAATGATATATATATATATATATATATATATATATATATATATATATATATATATATATATACATATATATATATATATATATATATATATATATATATATATGCATATATATATATATATATATATATATATATATATATATATATATATATATATATATATATATATATATATTAGTGAAAATTGATGTTGAATGGTACAAAAATCAACTTAAAAAAGTTAATTATATATATATATATATATATATATATATATATATATATATATATATATATATTAGTGAAAATTGATGTTGAATGGTACAAAAATCAACTCAAAGAAGTTGTACGAGCTGGAAGCAAAATATGGTGCACTGGCCTGGACTTGCGTAGCCTACGCTAGTCCTAGCGTAGGCGCCTAGCAAAATTTCTTAGGTTTTTCAAATATAATTTAATAATTTGTTTCTGAAATCACCCCATAACTCTATACTTATACACTCCTAGCATCCTGGTCCAACTAAACTTGTCTTAACGCCTAAATGATTGTTCTGTCAACTTTAAAATCAGCAACAATCGACAATGTAATATTAAGAAATTGCAGCCATCAGAAAAAGCAATAACATGAATTCCACATGGTAATCAAAATAATTGTTCTGTCAACTTGTCTTAACTCTTTTTGGCAACTATTTCCCAAAGTTCAACAGTTATACAACAAAGAGAGAAGTATAGACATGTACCTGGTTAGAATTAGTTTCATGATGGAATTTACAATCAGCATTACGTGCTTTTCTGACCTAAACTATAAAAATAGACAATATAACTCACAATTAGAAGATACAACATATTAAAAATCCATTACATTTCATAAGAGTTGCATTCATAAATACATATTACATGATGAAAATACTTGCAATAAACCTTTTTGTAATTGGGTTCATTCCAACTCTTGCGTCCAACTGTATTAGGCAAGAATAATCTCCAAGGCTACAGATTCATGTGTACTTCATCAACATATAGATAGATATTATGTCAAAAGTGATGATAATTCAAGAAGTTCTAGAAGCATACACAATCACACATGTAGATGTTATAAGAGATGAACCTTGTTGGACAAAACTACACTTGTTCATCAACATACAAATAGATATAATGCCCTTGAAAGATCCCACATCCCACAGGCCACAAGGGAAGCATTGCCAGCAGTTTTAACAATTGACCATGGTGTAGGAATGGCAATGGGTTGGGTTCGGTTTGGGTATTGGTAATCCCAAGCCCATGTCCGGTTAAGAAATATTGTCCCATACCAGGCCCATTACCCATCGGGTATTAGTTGGGTAATACCCGTCTGGCATCGGGTATACCCATTAGTTTTGGATAACTGGTATCTCATGGGTGTTGACCATTATGGATCGGGTATTTTATACAATTCTATTTTAATACTTTTAAGTATACCATTTTAAATATCAAATATGATCATCTCTATAATTTTTTTTGTAATAAAACTATGAGAACATCTTCATTTGAAAAAATTTAACATAAAAAATAGCTACAACAAGATGCTTATCTTTATTCAAATTCCAAAATAGTTACTAAATTTAAGTATTTAAAAATTTTGCGTCCAAAATACAAGTATATTTAAATGCTTCTAAAATTTCATATCATAAAATTTTATATCCAAAATACATATTTAATAATCCATAAAAGTCAATACATTTTGCTTTCATATCAAAAAATAAATAAATAACATCGGGGTTTTGTTCAGGTAAACAGGTTAACAGGTATGTGGTTTCAGGTAATCAAGTCGGGTATCATCTAATCTCATACCCGTCCTATACCCGCGAAAAAATTTAAAACTAATCTCATACCCGACTCAAACCCGTCGGTCTTCGGGAATACCCGTCCCGTATGTTACGGGTTTCAAGTATACCCATCGGCTCGTGTTTTATTATCATCCCTACCCTGGTGGCCTGGTGGGTTGCTTAACTCTCCACTCAATGAGTGATGTATGCTCATGAATACTCCATAAATTACCACATATTTTTCCTTATGTAATATTATTAGTTAATATTTACATGTTAAGTAATAAACTTAGTCAATCCCTTGGGAAAAAACTAGGGATAATGTATAGTGCGTAAGCCGCCCAAGTATTCAGAAGTTTTCAACAATGCCACCTAACTTTTTTTAAAACATCTACTAATCTACTTTTCTTAATCATCTATACCTGCATTTCGTCGGATTGAACCCTTAAACTCTTGGATTGAGGGAAGACACCTTTCCATCAGGATGTTCCCTTAGAGACACATGGCCACCTAACTATAAAGACAAATTTAGTGGCAACCCAAGTTTCAATTTGGTTTTGGATAAATCTAGAAAACCACTTGCTAGGAAATTGTGAAATGATAAAAGTGACCCTTACATTAGAAGCTTTTCAATTGTAGAGTTTGTAAAACTAATGAAAATATATCAAGGCTAATACCAAAACAAATATTTAAATTGCATTTAAATATACTATTCTAGAATATTCTTGTTAGTCAAAGGTGGTTGTCCTTATGTGGCTTCTGGTATTTCTTCTTACCTTGTATAGATTGTGGCTATTTATTCACTATGTATTTCTCTATAAAATATATACAAAACCCTTTTGCAAATCAATACTATTCTTCTCTGTTTACCTTATAAAATACTCGGAATATACTCTAAAATGTTCTATCAATCAATCGAGAATTGATTATTGCAAAGGCACTTTTGCCCTTTCTTTACCTCTAGAGGTGACAAAAGCTTTGAATTTAAGTCATTGTATAGATTACAATTTCCAAAAAAAAATTGGTTGGGATCGGCATAAAGTCATGAAAAAATGAATACTTGGGCAGCCTCTAAAATTCTTTATTAGTTAGGTGGCTTTACTGAAAACCTTTGAATATGTAAGGATTCCTATAAGTCTGATGCAGCCAAAAACATCCAAAGTCTCTCTGCAAGGATGCACTAAAGATTTGAAGTAGAAATGCTTCGGAAGTTTTACACCATGCACTAGAAATATTCTAAGTGTAAAATCTTCCGAAGCCAAGACCAATATCTTCCAAAGCCAAAAGTAAAGTTTTCCGAAGCTTCAAAGACAAAGTCTTCCGAAGCCAAAGAGTGAAGACAGATTTCTTCCGAAGAATTTTAGAGATATGCCTTTATCTGATGTACTTTACCATAAAGCTGGACCACCTTTCCGCTGCAACTCTGTAAAGTCACCAACTTACATGAGTAGGTGAAAGTTTCATGTTTTTGGTAACTGTACATTGAGGTCTTGAGTCCATGCTTTCTACTTTATGTACTTTTATCCTTTTGTAATATATTAGGATGTGAGCTATGGCATGTCATAGTCACAAGTCAAAAGGCAGATATGCCTTTTGACTCTACAATTGATTTTGTTTGTGTCTAGTCAATTGTATCCAGCTGGCTTTCAAAGTATAGCCGGCTGTAGGTTGTAGTATAAGTATTCCTTGTTCTTGTATCTTTCATTATACTTTGTAACACTTGTAATAGAACTTGAGAAAGCAATATACTGCATCCTTGAAACCTAATCTCTTGTGTTCTCTTGTTCTGTCTCTTACTTATTACTTGTGTTCTTAGTATCATACTTGTGGTTAATCTAGTTTACTATTTGATTAAGTTTGGTTAATCTCCTCTTTGTGTTGTTGTGTTGTAAGTGACCACCCTTCACCGGTCCTGAAATTGGTATCAGAGCATTTCAGGCTCTAGATATAAGATCTCACCATCTTAAGATCCCTCCCACACACAAATACTAAACTTTTCAAATGGCAGCCATTTCCAAGACTGATATGAAAACTGGAACCATGAACAAGTCCCCACTGATCACTCTTGATGACTTTGATACCTGATGCATGAGAATGGAATGATTCATCTGGTCTCTAGACTCAAGAATGTGGGAGTCTGTTGGAAATGGACTTTTCATACCCAGCACTCCTTCTGCTACTGGTGCTGGTATGATCCCCAAAGATGTGGCTAACTACTCTGATGAAGATAGGAAGAGAGTAGAGATTGACAGAAAAGCAATGACAGCTCTTCAAACTGCCCTTCCAAACTCTGTGTACAGAGGTTTCAAGAAGGCAAAACGGCTAAACAGCTGTGGGATGCACTAAAACTGATGTATGAAGGATCCTCTAAAGCCAAGGAGAACAAGAAGGATCTCCTGAAGCCGCTGTTTGAAAACTTCACATTCTAAACAGGTGAAACCATGACTCAGTAATACTTCAGGTATGTTAAGATAGTGGATACCCTTGTGGATGGAGGAGTTCCTCTTGAGAATAGAGACATTGTAAGGAAGTTTATGTCCTCACTTCCTAGGCAATGGACACACTACTGTGTGGTGATCAAGAGAACTGAAAATCTCAAAACTCTTACTCTGACAGAGTTATATGGGATTCTCAGTGGCTACCAGATGGAGATGAACATGCAAGGTTCATCTAGAAACTCCAACAATCAATTGGGTTCAGCCCTGCACGTGGTTCAAAGGGATAGCATAGAACCCCAACATCATCTCATATGCTACCCTGACAATTCACCAAAGGGTCCTTTCATCACCTTCCCAAAGACACCCAGGGAGAACTACACTCAAGGAAGCCCATTCCAAGAGACAAGCTCTTCTCAAGCTTTTGTGTCTTCTGATGAAAGCTATGACAACTCTATTTTCACTCTTGAAGACCTGGACTGTATCCATCTAGATGATCTGGAATACATGAAAATAGTCCAGCAGATGGCTCTTCTCACTCATAGAGCCAAGAAGTTCTACAAGAGAACTGGAAGGAAGTTTCCAAGCAATGCAACCAGTGGAAAGTTTGGCCTGGACAAAGGCAAAGTCAAGTGTTACAACTATAACCTGATGGGCCACTTTGCCAGAGAGTGTAAGGCATCTAGAACAAATGGTGGCCAAACACAGTCCAGACCCAACTACTCTAACAAAGCTCCCCAGAATAAGAAGCCAAGCAACAAGCTGTTGTTGTTATTGAAGAAGGAGGCTTTGACTGGAGCTTTCAGGTGGAAGATGCTTCTCCAAACCAAGCACTAATGGCAGATCATGATGAAGCCAAGGTATTGGAACATCTCTGTACTCCTGAATGCATTGCTAAAGTTAATAGATACAGGTCCTATAACTTGGAGATGAGATCTTATCTTGAGTCCTTAAACATTTTAAAATCTGATTTTAGAAAGTCTGAAAATGATTATAAACTAAGATAGAGGACTTAGAGAAAACTATTTCAGTTCTAAAACATGAGCATATAGATTTTAGGACTCAAATAAAAGATCTCATAACCAAGCTGACTGAGTGCCAGGCTGAGCTTGTGATCAGCAAAGCCAGGGCAGAAAAGAGTGTTCTTGAAGAAGAGACCTTCAAGAACATGATATCCTCATCCATGCACGACAAGGTGTGTTATCAGAATAGGCAGGGACTGGGATCCAATGAGATAGCTCCTCCACACACAATCTTGTCTGTAAGATCTCCTAGGTGTGGAACTTGTGAAGATGAGCTTCCTCTCACAGATCCTATGAGTGAAGAGGATGAAGAAGAGATAGTGATTAATTCCTCTGAAAAGAGTGAAGAGGAGGATTCTAAGAAGGGCCACTATCCTTCTGAGGAGAAGAAAATTACTGTGATGACCAAGTCAATGAGAAAGAACTTGATCAGGAAGAGCAAAAGAAAAGCAAGAAAGGCTCAAGAGATCAAGGCTACTTTTGACTCTAAGCAGACACAAGTTTTTATCTTTGCAGGGTTTGAAGTAGTAAAGACTGAAGACAACAACCAAAACTCTTCAGCTAAGAGTTCAGGTTCTTGTTCAAATCATCTCAGTACCAAGAAGAAGACTGATCTGCTGTGTACCACTGCTGAACAGCCTGGTCCATCAAACTCCAAGAACAGTTCCCAACCCATAAGGACTGTCTCAGCATCTGCAAAGATGAAGGTGGAGAAGGGATGTGACCAAAGACAGTCTTGTTCTCATAAGAAGACTCTTGTGAAGAAGAAAATGTTGTGTGTCATGTGTGAAAGTACCTCTCACATTGCTAAGGATTGTCCATACAATCCTAAAAGTACTGTCCATATGACCAAGACAAAGACTTCAAAGAGTTCCGAGAAGATTCAAGCTTCGGAAGGAAAATCTGTTTCCTTCGGAAGCTCCAAATCTAAGAAGAAGGCAAATGGAAAATTACCTTCGGAAGAGAAGTTGGTCTCGAAAGAAAGGAATTCTTCCAAAGCACTGAAGTCTGCTGCAGTGACTGCAGAATCTTCCGAAGGTTCAGTCATCAAAACTTCTGAAGTTCCAAAAGCTTCCGAAGTTTTGAAGGTCAAGTCCAAGACTCCAAAGGTGGTGTGGAAGTCTAAGAAAGATCAAGTGACTGAAAATTCTCCATCAACAACAGCTCAAGATCCTCCTAGCACAACCATAGGATCTATTACTGTTGCATTACCTTCTATTATACTTAGTGAGCCCAAGACGAATAAGGCTTGGGTTTCCAGATGTAACTAATCATTTTCTTTGTGCAGAAACAGCTCAAGACAAACAAGAATGTCTAGATCATTGATAGTGGCTGTTCCAGGCACATGACATGCAATAGGTCACTACTCCATAACTTTGAAAGGATTGATGAAGGACCAGTTGCTTTTGGAGGAGATGAAGGTGGTTACATTTCTGGAAGGGGCAATGTCACAACTGGTAAGCTCAGCATTGAAAAGGTAAACTTTGTCAAGGAGCTTGGGTACAATCTTCTAAGTGTATCCTAATTTTGTGATCAGAGTCATAACATGCTCTTTACTGAGCATGAGTGCATTGCTCTCAAGCCTGGAGTGGTCATTCCTCATGAGCACATCCTGCTTAGAGCCCCCAGAAAAGGGAACATGTACAAGATGGACTTGCAAGAAACATCTCCCTCTGGAGATGTTTCATGCTTTCTGTCTAGAGCCAATAGTGATGAGTCTTTTCTATGGCATAAAAAATGTGACATGTAAACTTTAAGAATATGAATAAACTAATTAAACATGATTTGGTAACTGGAATGCCAAAGAAAGAGTTTACAAGTGATGATCATTGTGTTGCATGCCTGAAAGGGAAGAAGCATAAGGTATCTCACAAGCCTAAGGAAAAGAACTCTATCACTACTCCCCTACACTTATTACATATGGATCTCTTTGGCCCCACCAGTGTAATGAGTCTAGGAAGGACCTCCTACTGTTTGGTGATCACAGATGATTTTACAAGATTCACATGGGTTTTCTTTCTTAGAACTAAGGATGAGACCCCTGAGACTCTGAAGAATTTCATCTTAAAAATTAAGAATCAATGTGATCACAAGGTCAAAACCATAAGATGTGATCAAGGGACTGAATTCAAGAATCAAACCCTTGATACATTTTGTGATGAAAAAGGTTTTACAAGACAATATAATGCTCCCAGGACTCCTCAGCAAAATGGTGTTGCTAAAAGAAGAAACAGGACACTAATTGAAGTTGCAAGAACTATGTTGTCTTACTTGTGACATCCGTCACCCCAAGGTCCGTCAATTGACGTGTTTGCCCGTCATCTTTTCTATATTTGGTCATTCCTCATCATTATTTGACTCTTTATGTGGATATCATGTGTGCAATATTATCGTTGTGTGTGCATTCGTTTAAAAATCGTGTGTGAACCTTAAAAAGACCATTAAAACTTTCATTTTTGAAAACGTTAAATATATCATTTTATAAATATAATAAATGTTTTAATATAACCATTTCTTAAGTCATGACAACATTAAATATACTTTTACAATTAATATAAAACACCTAACGAAGTCGTTTTTTCAACCGAACAAAATTTGGGAAAACTCGGGGGTTAAGTGCAGGGACTAAACTTGTAATTTTGGAAACTTGGGCTGGGTATAAATACCCATATTCCAGCCCTAATCTTCATTATCACCATCTTCTTCATCTCCATCTCCTCTTCACACACTAAATCACCATCTTAGCACCAAATCCGACCCGAGAGGTCTCGTTTTCTTCGTCTTGACACCGTCTACAGCTTAGACTACCCTCCTTAGCAGGTAGTTGTCTTTGGTTGTCCATTTTTGAGCCTTTTCACGGCTGTCCAAACTAGGGTTTCGGGTGTTCGGGTTCAACCCGAACACACAAGGTCGTATGGGTGCGTGTGAGGTCTCTTTGCTTGTGTTTTATGCTTGTGTATGTTTGTTGAGTGTTTCTGGAGGTCCTTGTGGTGTAAAACCCGTGTTTAGAGCGGCTCGGGGGCTGCTCCTCCCGACCACAGTCGCGATTCTGCAGATTGGGCGACTGGGTCATCCATGCGATTGAGCCGTGCGACTGAGTGGGTCGTGCGACTGGATCATGCGTCTGAGTCAATCGCGCGACTGAGTTGTGCGACTAGGCATGTCGTGCGACTGAGTTGTGCGACTGAGTGTGTGTATGCGATTGAGTCATGCGTGCGATTGAGTGTATGCGAATGAGTCATGCGATTGAGTGTTTGTGTGCGATTGAGTCAGGTGACCGACTGAATGTGTGCGAATGAATGTGATTCGCACGACTGGGTCCAATCGCACGAATGAAGGTTCAGTCGTACGAAAGTAGCTAATTCGCACGATTGAAGGTTGATTCGTGCGCATGGAAGTTGAGTCGTGCGATTGGGTGTTGTGTGGTACGACTGAAGGCCAATCATACGAATGAAGGCTCAATCGTACGAATGAAGCTGATTCGCACGATTGAGGGTTGATTCGCACGAATGGAGGTTGAGTCGTGCGTCTGGCCTTGTATGCGACTGAAATTGTTGTGTTTGACCCCTTGTGCGTGGCGTGAGTATGTCGTGTGGTGTCGAGGTAACACTAACACAATAATGCCATTGTTTGGCCACAAAATTAAAGTCAACGCGAGAAAGGGCACAGAAACTATTTTGAGCAAATTAAACTAACGCTTTACAACGACCAAATTGACTTATAACTATTGACACTTATTCAATGTTTCTTCGATAACAACGATACTTTTACTTAAACATCATCATTAGTGGCAACAATGTCTTGTACTTGGATCTACATAAGATCTAGTACGTGTGTCAGTCTGTGTGTGTTGTACGTGACCCATCCGATACGACCCGAACCGACCCATCATTATTGCGCGCTTATACATATATCATATCATTAATGCTATACAATAACTGTCAATAGGTGTTTGACTGTTTATTTGCATTCAACATTTGGGATACATCGCTCATACATACTTACCACCTAACAAGTGAGTTTCGTGGCCCCTTTTCACATTTATACAATATTTCAATCATTTACAAATTGGGGGAAAAGTATGCTTACACAATTTTTATGCTGTACAACTTACATACATTTTACATACAAGGAATCAACGTGATACTGTGTTGCAAGTACTATTTGATACATGCTTGGGTCTGCTGTGTGGTTCTATCTTTGCAACTATTTAATTCCAGTGTGGGAACCGACGGTTAGGTATTGGTAGTACTACTGGGTTGACACCCCCACCCTCGTTCGATGGTATACTAGTTGGTACCATCAGTGGCCAGGAACGGGCCCTTGGGTGAATATATGCCGACAATTTCTTTGTGTACGTCGCTAGGTTTGGTTGCAAAGCTCATGTCATGTGATATTTACTTGTGTAATAACTGTATTCACGGTATTCCGACGCGCTTATATATTACAGCATCACTTACATTTTATTACATAAACCTGCGAGCTCACCAACAATTTGTTGACCGTTTTAAGCATATCTTTTCAGGTGATCATGCAAGTCCAGGAATCTAGGTGTGCTGCCTTAGTGGAGACCCTAGGATGCATTTTTGGGACTTAGCTCATGTTTTGTTAAACAATCTTTTGAACAATGTTATCGCATGTAAACAATTATCAACATTTGAACTTGTTCCCGGGTTGTGGGAATTAACATTTACATTTTCATCTTATGTGTATATATGTTATCATCATCATGTTGCTTATGGCTATGTGTTGTGGACATTGACTAAACACGACACAAGTCCCCTTGTTGTCGGGTGTCGTCATGACACGCATGTCATCATTTATATATATTGCTCTCTATCGCTTACCATGTGTTATGACGATCCCGGTCTCGTTACATCCCCGTGTTTCCGCTTTTAGCGGGGGTGTGACAGATTGGTATCAGAGCCATTGGTTATAGAGAATTAGGCAATACGCTTGACCTAGACTATAACCTAGGAACCTTCATGTAGATTTGCATGCTAGGACTCTGTATGCATATTATATCTCGTGTATGTGTTCCTCGCTGCTTGATTTGTTCATCTATTTGTTATGTGATCTTTCTACCCTATGAGAGAGCCCTTGTGCTCACTCTTTTATGGGGATGCTTCTATTGGATCTTCCGTTCCCTCTGCGCGCCGAGTTAGTTTATCAGATCCGGGTATTAAACCCGAAGAGATCATCACAGATCATGTTATTGCGCTTGACCTTGGACATTGAGATTAACTCTGAGGAGGAATATGTCTGAAACCTCGA
Organism: Flaveria ramosissima; assembly: GCA_025215565.1. Lineage (NCBI taxonomy): Eukaryota > Viridiplantae > Streptophyta > Magnoliopsida > Asterales > Asteraceae > Flaveria > Flaveria ramosissima. The sequence continues at coordinate 18,561,066 of CM046030.1, forward strand.
AAGATGAGGAAATAGACAACCTCCGCTAGACTAAACGTGATTGTATACATGGACTTACAACTGTTATGATGGATTATTATGGATATGATGTAAAGGAAAGTCGGATGTCATGTAACCGGATCAGGCATCATTCTCGGTACATCGTGGGTGTGGTGGGAACGCTGCGGGGAACCCTATATATAAACATCACCGGTATACCGAGAATATGCTTGAAATGGGCTGCATGGTGGTCTGGCTGACCGGAACATGAACATTGGAATTTGATAAGTGGAATACATTTGTATCTTATGGTGACTAAAGTTTATATGTTACCTCTTTTATGATTAGAACATGCCGCCTCGAAGAGTCACCCGTAGCAGTAGTGGCGGGAGTGAAGCCCCAAGGGGCAGAGGCCGAGGCAGAGGCAGAGCACCAAGAGCAAACGATGCTCCTGCCAGTAACAGTCAAGGAACAGGGAACGCCGACATGGCAGCCCTGATCGCTCAGCAATTGGCCGCACTGATTCCTACTATCGTGGCCCAAGTGAGCGACGCACTTCAACAACACCACCCTCACGGGGATGGTGGCAACGATGATGGAGCCCAAGGTGGGATAGAAACTGAAACGGGAAACGGAACCCGACTGGAAACGAGAGCAACCAGGAAACCGGGAATGGTGGTACTGCCGGTATCGAGACTGGAGTGGTTAATGCTCGTCGGGGATGCTCGTACAAGGAGTTTGTGGCTTGTAAGCCAAGGGAATTCGATGGGAAAGGTGGGGCGATAGCCCTAACCAGGTGGTTGGAAAAGATGGAGGCAGTGATCGACATCAGTGAGTGCCTCGACAGCCAGAGGATCAAGTATGCTACTTGTTCTCTACAGGGTAAAGCCCTAACCTGGTGGAACACCCAGATTCAAGCACGAGGAAGAGAGTCTGCGATGCAGATGTCGTGGGACGAGTTCAAAGCCTTGATTACCGAGGAATACTGCCCTCTCAACGAGATGCAGAAACTGGAGCATGAGTTCTGGAATCATGCTATGGTGGGGGCAGGGCATGCAGCTTATACTGATCGTTTTCATGAGCTGGCAAGATTGGTTCCGCATCTGGTTACGCCGGAATCAAAGAGGATTGAAAGGTACATTTGGGGACTCGCGCCTCAAATTAGAGCGATGGTTACAGCAGCCGCTCCTCCTACTATTCAGAGCGCAATTCTGAAAGCTGGCGCTTTGACTGATGAGATGGTTAGAACAGGGTTTTGGGCCGAGGGGCCGAGAAGAGGAAGGATGTTGGGGAATCGAGCCGGTCGAGTGCCGGAAGGTTTGAGAAGAGGTCTAAGCCGACCAGGAATTTTGTGGCCGTGTCTCAGGCCAGAAGAGAGTATGTGGGGCCGCACCCCAAATGTGAAAGGTGCAATTATCATCATCCCCCAGGGACGCAGTGCCGGGTGTGCGCTAACTGTAAGCGCCCGGGTCATTTGGCAAGAGATTGCAGAACGGCGCCGAATCTTGTAGCACCCGTCAACGCGGTTAACCCCGCCGGGAATGCAAGGGCTTGCTTTGAGTGTGGGAGCCCCGATCACTACAGGAATATGTGCCCCAGGCTGAATCGGGCACCGGGTCAACAGGGGAACAACCAGCAGCAGGTGTTGGCTATCGCTGGGAATCAAGGCCCGGCTACTCAGGGAAACGCAGCTCGGGGACGTGCATTCGTCATTGGAGCTAATGATGCTCGTCAGGACCCGAATGTTGTCACGGGTACGCACTTACTCAATCATCACTTCGCATCTATATTATTTGATACTGGAGCAGACAATAGTTTTATTTCTTCCGAGTTTGTGCAATTACTTGATTTGAGTCCTAGTAGGCTAGAAACTAGCTACTCTGTAGAAATGGCCAATGGTAAGGTTGCTCAGGCCGATGAGATTATTAGGAAGTGTTCGTTGACGCTGGAGGATCATACCTTTGAGATAGATTTGATACCCTTCGAGTTAGGGAGCTTCGATGTGATTGTGGGTATGGATTGGTTGTCGCAGAATGGAGCAGAGATTGTCTGTCGAGACAAAGTAGTACGTATCCCTATGCCAAACGGGGAAGTACTCAAGGTTCAGGGAGAACGACCGGGTAAGAGCTTAAATTGATTTCCTGCATGAAAGCACGCCAGAGTCTACGAAAGCAGTGCTACGCTTTTCTGGCTCATGTAGTTGAAAAGAAAGACGAGAAAGGAAACTGGTGGATATTCCAGTGGTACGGGATTACCCAGAAGTATTTCCAGATGACTTGTCTGGTTTACCTCCTCCACGACAGGTGGAATTCCGTATTGAGTTGGTTCCTGGAGCTACACCGGTAGCGAAAACGCCATATCGACTAGCGCCATCCGAGATGCAAGAGTTGTCTAGTCAGTTACAGGAACTACTGGAGAAGGGTTTCATTCGACCGAGTCATTCACCGTGGGGAGCACCGGTACTATTTGTCAAGAAGAAGGATGGATCGTTCCGTATGTGCATCGATTACCGTGAACTGAACAAGTTGACGGTGAAGAACCGATATCCTCTCCCCAGGATCGACGATTTATTTGATCAGCTGCAAGGAGCTTCGTATTTTTCAAAGATCGATCTTCGTTCTGGTTATCATCAGCTAAGGGTTTTTGAGGACGACATACCGAAGACTGCGTTCAGAACTCGTTATGGGCACTATGAGTTCTTGGTCATGCCGTTCGGGTTGACCAACGCACCAGCTGTGTTCATGGATCTAATGAATCGGGTGTGCAAACCTTACTTGGATAAGTTCGTGATCGTGTTCATAGACGATATACTTATCTATTCCCGATCAAAGAGGATCATGTAGAACATCTTCGGGCTATTCTGGAGCTGCTACGCGAAGAGAAACTTTTCGCCAAGTTCTCAAAGTGTGAGTTTTGGTTGCGGGAAGTGAAGTTTTTGGGTCATGTGGTTAATGAGGACGGGATTCACGTAGATCCCGGCAAGATCGAAGCGGTGAAGAAATGGGATACGCCCCAGACACCATCAGAGATACGGCAATTCTTAGGATTGGCCGGTTATTATCGTCGCTTCATCGCGAATTTCTCAAAGATCGCGCAACCGTTGACCCTGCTTACTCAGAAAGACAAGAAGTTTGACTGGGGATTTGCACAAGAGCAAGCGTTCCAAACGTTGAAAGAGAAGTTGTGCAACGCGCCTATACTGTCTCTCCCAGACGGAACAGATGATTTTGTGGTCTACTGCGATGCGTCACATCAAGGATTGGGATGTGTATTGATGCAGAAGGATAAGGTGATTGCCTACGCTTCGCGACAACTTAAAGTGCACGAAAAGAACTACACCACTCATGATCTTGAGTTGGGCGCTGTAGTATTTGCACTCAAAATTTGGAGGCATTACTTGTATGGCACCAAATGCATCATCTTCACCGATCATAAGAGCCTTCAACACATTCTGGATCAGAAGGAACTCAACATGCGCCAACGACGTTGGGTAGAGCTTCTTAGCGACTACGATTGTGAAATCCGGTATCATCCGGGGAAAGCTAACGTGGTGGCTGATGCCTTAAGCCGTAAAGAACGTGTGAAACCACTACGTGCACGAGCGTTGGGATTGACCATCCAAACCAACTTGGGAGCTCAGATTCAAATTGCACAGAGTGAGGCATTGAAAGAAGAGAAAAACCTGCGGGAGAAGAAGTCCGGGGGGTAGACAAACAGATGATTTGCAAGGATGACGGTATTCATACTTCATGGATCGCATATGGGTACCAAAATGGGGAGGTGTTCGTACCATAGTCATGGATGAAGCCCACAAGACGCGATATTCTATTCATCCTGGCGCAGACAAGATGTATCATGATCTTAAGGATCTATACTGGTGGCCAGGCATGAAGAAAGACATTGCCTTATACGTCAGCCAATGCTTGACGTGTTCGAAAGTCAAAGCTGAACATACATCGGGATTATTACAAACCTGAAATTTCCGAGTGGAAATGGGAGAACATAGCTATGGATTTCATCACCAAACTCCCTAGAACAAACAGCGGTCATGACTCGATATGGGTCATTATTGATCGAATGACGAAGTCAGCACATTTCTTGCCTATCCGAGAAGATTACAAGATGGATAAGTTGGCGAGATTGTACATCAAAGAGGTCGTGACACGGCACGGGGTGCCGGTGTCAATCATATCCGACCGTGATAGCCGATTCACTTCACGATTTTGGCAGACGCTACAGAAAGCGATGGGTACTCGGTTAGACATGAGTACAGCCTATCACCCTCAGACAGATGGCCAAAGTGAACGCACTATACAGACGCTAGAGGACATGTTGAGAGCGTGTGTAATCGATTTTGGTGGTAGTTGGGATGCTCATTTGCCGTTGATTGAGTTCTCCTACAACAATAGTTACCATACAAGCATTGGATGTGCTCCATTTGAAGCGTTGTATGGAAGGAAATGCAGATCTCCCGTTTGTTGGGCCGAAATTGGTGAGAGTCAACTGACAGGCCCAGAGATCATCCAAGAAACAACAGACAAGATTTTCCAAATCAAAGATAGACTCAAAGCAGCGCGAGATCGCCAAAAGAGCTATGCCGACAATCGTCGGAAGCCTCTAGAATTCAATGTTGGGGATCGTGTGTTACTCAAAGTTTCCCCTTGGAAAGGAGTCGTTCGATTCGGAAAGAAAGGGAAGTTAGCCTCAAGATACGTCGGACCATTTGAGATCACTGAAAGGATCGGTCCAGTGGCTTACCGGTTAAGGTTGCCACAAGAGCTTAGCGGTGTACATGATACTTTTCACGTGTCAAACCTCAAGAAGTGTTTGGCCGATGAATCCCTTCACGTGCCAATCGAGGAAATCAAGATTGACGACAAGCTTCATTTTGTTGAAGAACCCATTGAGATCATGGATCGAAAGGTCAAGCAACTGAAGCGCAGTAGGATACCTATTGTTCGCGTAAGGTGGAATTCAAAACGAGGGCCAGAGTTTACATGGGAACGTGAAGATCAGATGAAACTCAAATATCCACATCTTTTCGAGGATGACACTCTTGGACCTAACTCCAGCTGAATTTCGGGACGAAATTCTCTCAACTGGGGGATACTGTGACATCCGTCACCCCAAGGTCCGTCAATTGACGTGTTTGCCCGTCATCTTTTCTATATTTGGTCATTCCTCATCATTATTTGACTCTTTATATGGATATCATGTGTGCAATATTATCGTTGTGTGTGCATTCGTTTAAAAATCGTGTTCTTAAAAAGACCATTAAAACTTTCATTTTTGAAACGTTAAATATATCATTTTATAAATATAATAAATGTTTTAATATAACCATTTCTTAAGTCATGACAACATTAAATATACTTTTACAATTAATATAAAACACCTAACGAAGTCGTTTTTTCAACCGAACAAAATTTGGGAAAACTCGGGGGTTAAGTGCAGGGACTAAACTTGTAATTTTGGAAACTTGGGCTGGGTATAAATACCCATATTCCAGCCCTAATCTTCATTATCACCATCTTCTTCATCTCCATCTCCTCTTCACACACTAAATCACCATCTTAGCACCAAATCCGACCCGAGAGGTCTCGTTTTCTTCGTCTTGACACCGTCTACAGCTTAGACTACCCCTCCTTAGCAGGTAGTTGTCTTTGGTTGTCCATTTTTGAGCCTTTTCACGGCTGTCCAAACTAGGGTTTCGGGTGTTCGGGTTCAACCCGAACACACAAGGTCGTATGGGTGCGTGTGAGGTCTCTTTGCTTGTGTTTTATGCTTGTGTATGTTTGTTGAGTGTTTCTGGAGGTCCTTGTGGTGTAAAACCCGTGTTTAGAGCGGCTCGGGGCTGCTCCTCCCGACCACAGTCGCGATTCTGCAGATTGGGCGACTGGGTCATCTATGCGATTGAGCCGTGTGACTGAGTGGGTCGTGCGACTGGATCATGCGTCTGAGTCAATCGCGCGACTGAGTTGTGCGACTAGGCATGTCGTGCGACTGAGTGGTGCGACTGAGTGTGTGTATGCGATTGAGTCATGCGTGCGATTGAGTGTATGCGAATGAGTCATGCGATTGAGTGTTTGTGTGCGATTGAGTCAGGTGACCGACTGAATGTGTGCGAATGAGTGTGATTCGCACGACTAGGGTCCAATCGCACGAATGAAGGTTCAGTCGTACGAAAGTAGCTAATTCGCACGATTGAAGGTTGATTCGTGCGCATGGAAGTTGAGTCGTGCGATTGGGTGTTGTGTGGTACGACTGAAGGCCAATCATACGAATGAAGGCTCAATCGTACGAATGAAGCTGATTCGCACGATTGAGGGTTGATTCGCACGAATGGAGGTTGAGTCGTGCGTTTGGCCTTGTATGCGACTGAAATTGTTGTGTTTGACCCTTGTGCGTGGCGTGAGTATGTCGTGTGGTGTCGAGGTAACACTAACACAACAATGCCATTGTTTGGCCACGAAATTAAAGTCAACGCGAGAAAGGGCGCAGAAACTATTTTGAGCAAATTAAACTAACACTTCTACAATGACCAAATCGACTTATAACTATCGACACTTATTCAATGTTTCTTCGATAACAACAATACTCTTACTTAAACTCATCATTAGTGGCAACAATGTCTTGTACTTGGATCTACATAAGATCTAGTACGTGTGTCAGTCTGTGTGTGTTGTACGTGACCCATCCGATACGACCCGAACCGACCCATCATTATTGCGCGCTTATACATATATCATATCATTAATGCTATACAATAACTGTCAATAGGTGTTTGACTGTTTATTTGCATTCAACATTTGGGATACATCGCTCATACATACTTACCACCTAACAAGTGAGTTTCGTGGCCCCTTTTCACATTTATACAATATTTCAATCATTTACAAATTGGGGGAAAAGTATGCTTACACAATTTTTATGCTGTACAACTTACATACATTTTACATACAAGGAATCAACGTGATACTGTGTTGCAAGTACTATTTGATACATGCTTGGGTCTGCTGTGTGGTTCTATCTTTGCAACTATTTAATTCCAGTGTGGGAACCGACGGTTAGGTATTGGTAGTACTACTGGGTTGACACCCCCACCCTCGTTCGATGGTATACTAGTTGGTACCATCAGTGGCCAGGAACGGGCCCTTGGGTGAATATATGCCGACAATTTCTTTGTGTACGTCGCTAGGTTTGGTTGCAAAGCTCATGTCATGTGATATTTACTTGTGTAATAACTGTATTCACGGTATTCCGACGCACTTATATATTACAGCATCACTTACATTTTATTACATAAACCTGCGAGCTCACCAACAATTTTGTTGACCGTTTTAAGCATATCTTTTCAGGTGATCATGCAAGTCCAGGAATCTAGGTGTGCTGCCTTAGTGGAGACCCTAGGATGCATTTTTGGGACTTAGCTCATGTTTTGTTGAACAATCTTTTGAAACAATGTTATCGCATGTAAACAATTATCAACATTTGAACTTGATCCCGGGTTGTGGGAATTAACATTTACATTTTCATCTTATGTGTATATATGTTAACATCATCATGTTGCTTATGGCTATGTGTTGTGGACATTGACTAAACACGACACAAGTCCCCTTGTCGTCGGGTGTCGTCATGACACACATGTCATCATTTATATATATATTGCTCTCTATCGCTTACCATGTGTTATGACGATCCCGGTCTCGTTACATCCCCGTGTTTCCGCTTTTAGCGGGGGTGTGACATTACTCTAAACTGCCCATCACCTTCTGGGCAGAGGCAGTAAACACTGCTTGCTATGTGCAAAACAGAGTTTTAGTAGTTAAGACACATGATAAGACTCCTTATGAACTTTGGCACAAGAGAAAACCTTTCATTAGCTTTCTCAGGTCATTTGGATGTCCTTACACCATCTTGAATACCAAAGATCAAATTGCCAAATTTGCTGAGAAATCAGATGATGGACATTTCATTGGATACTCTTTCCAGTCTAAGGCTTATAAAGTATACAATCTCAGAACTAGAATTGTTGAGGAGTCAGCCAATGTGACTTTCAATGAACACACACCCAATGTGGCTGGTTCTGGTCCTGATTGGCTATTTGATCTTTATTTAGTTACCAACTGTTTTAACAAATCTTGTGAGAATATTTCAGGATCTGCAGATAATTTAGATACAGGTGATCCTGATCCAAGATTTGAGCTAAGAAGACCTTCAACTCATACATCTTCAGCTCCAGTTGGAACTACTTCAGCAAATGAGGTTTCTATCAGCACTACTGTGACATCCGTCACTTTAAGGTCCGTCAATTAACGTGTTTGTCCGTCATCTATTCTATATTTGGTCATTCCTCATCTCTATTTGACTCTTTATGTGGATATCATGTGTGCAATATTATCGTTGTGTGTGTGCATTCGTTATAACCATGTGTTAACCTTAAAAAGACCTTTAAAACTTTCATTTTTGAAAACGTTAAATATATCATTTTATAAATATAATAAATGTTTTAATATAACCATTTCTTAAGTCATAATAACATTAAATGAACTTTTACAATTAATATAAAACACCTAACGAAGTCGTTTTTCAACCGAACAAAATTTGGGAAAACTCGGGGGTTAAGTGCAGGGACTAAACTTGTAATTTTGCAAACTTGGGCTATGTATAAATACCCCTTATCAGCCCTAGAAAACCCATTTCACCATCTTCTTCATCTTCATCTTCTTCACACACAAAATCACCATTTTAGCACCAAATCCAACCCGAGAGGTCTTGTTTTCTTCGTCTCGACATCGTCTACAGCCTAGACTACTTCTTCTAGCAGGTAGTTGTCTTTGGTTGTCCGTTTTCTAGCCTTTTCACGGCTGTCCAAAACTAGGGTTTCGGGTGTTCGGGTTCAACCCGAACACACAAGGTCGTATGGGTGCGTGTGAGGTCTCTTTGCTTGTGTTTCATGCTTGTGTATGTTTGTTGTGTGTTTCTGGAGGTCCTTGTGGTGTAAAACCCGTGTTTAGAGCAGCTCGGGGGCTGCTCCTCCCGACCACAGTCGCGATTCTGCAGATCAGGCGACTGGGTCATCCATGCGATTGAGCCGTGCGACTGAGTGGGTCGTGCGACTGGATCATGCGTCTGAGTCAATCGCGCGACTGAGTTGTGCGACTAGGCATGTCGTGCGACTGAGTTGTGCGACTGAGTGTCTGTGTGCGAGTGAGTCATGCGTGCGATTGAGTGTATGCGAATGAGTCATGCGATTGAATGATTGTGTGCGATTGAGTCAGGTGACCGACTGAATGTGTGCGAATGAATGTGATTCGCACGACTGGAGTCCAATCGCACGAATGAAGGTTCATTCGTACGAAAGTAGCTAATTCGCACGATTGAAGGTTGATTCGTGCGCATGGAAGTTGAGTCGTGCGATTGGGTGTTGTGTGGTACGACTGAAGGCCAAACATACGAATGAAGGCTCAATCGTACGAATGAAGCTGATTCGCACGATTGAGGGTTGATTCGCACGAATGGAGGTTGAGTCGTGCGTCTGGCCTTGTATGCGACTGAAATTGTTGTGTTTGACCCATTGTGCGTGGCGTGAGTATGTCGTGTGGTGTCGAGGTAACACTAACACAACAATGCCATTGTTTGGCCACGAAAATTAAAGTCAACGCGAGAAAGGGCGCAGAAACTATTTTGAGCAAATTAAACTAACACTTCTACAATGACCAAATCGACTTATAACTATCGACACTTATTCAATGCTTCTTCAATAAACAACGATACTTTTACTTAAATATCATCATTAATGGCGACAATGTCTTGTGCTTGGATCTACATAGGATCTAGTACGTGTGTCAGTCTGTGTGTGTTATACGCGACCCGGCCGATACGACCCGAACCGACCCATCATTATTGCGCGCTTATACATATATCATATCATTAATGCTATACAATAACTGTCAATAGGTGTTTGACTGTTTATTTGCATTCAACATTTGGGATACATCGCTCATACATACTTACCACCTAACAAGTGAGTTTCGTGGCCCCTTTTACGCTTATACAATATTTCAATCATTTACAAATTGGGGGAAAAGTATGCTTACACAATTTTTATGCTGTACAACTTACATACATTTTACATACAAGGAATCAACGTGATACTGTGTTGCAAGTACTATTTGATACATGCTTGGGTCTGCTGTGTGGTTCTATCTTTGCAACTATTTAATTCCAGTGTGGGAACCGACGGTTAGGTATTGGTAGTACTACTGGGTTGACACCTCCACCCTCGTTCGATGGTGTACTAGTTGGTACCATCAGTGGCCAGGAACGGGCCCTTGGGTGAATATATGCCGACAATTTCTTTGTGTACGTCGCTAGGTTTGGTTGCAAAGCTCATGTCATGTGATATTTACTTGTGTAATAACTGTATTCACGGTATTCCGACGCGCTTATTTATTACAGCATCACTTACATTTTTATTACATAAACCTGCGAATTCACCAACAATTATGTTGACCGTTTTAAGCATATCTTTTCAGGTGAGCATGCAAGTCCAAGAATCTAGGTGTGCTGCCTTAGTGGAGACCCTAGGATGCATTTTGGGACTTATCATGTTTTGTTAAACAATATTTTGAACAATGTTAACGCTTGTAAACAATTATCAACTTTTGAAACTTGTTCCCGGGTTGTGGGAATTAACATTTACAATTTCATCTTATGTGATTATGTGATATCATTATCATGTTGCTTATGGCTATGTTGTCGTGAACATTGACTAAACACAGCACAAGTCCCCTTGTTGTCGGGTGTCGTCATGACACGCTTGTCATCATTTATTTATATTGCTCTCTATCGCTTACCATGTGTTATGACGATCCCGGTCTCGTTACATCCCCGTGTTTCCGCTTTTAGCGGGGGTGTGACAACTACAATGACAAATTCAGCTGATACATCTGAGGTGCCTTCAAATTCCAGCTCAAAGCTCCACAACCATATAAGGATACCTCAATTGTGGAAGACAACAATGGTGGTGGTGAAAGTGATCAAGAATTCCTTGATGCTAATAACCACACCATAGATGACAACATCAATGATGTCACATACTCATTGGACTTAAGTGTGGTGATGTGGAGGGTGAAACATCTATGCCAGATCCAAATTTCTCAAATTTAGATCTTTCTCAGCAACTTGCTGTGATCCCTCAGCTTAGGATCCAAAAGTCTCACCCCACCATAAACATCATTGGAGATGTTGTCACAGGGGTAAGAACAAGAGGACAAACCCATGAAGCAAATGTTTGTCTTCACTCTTGTTTCTTATCCCAGATAGAGCCAAAGAAAGTTGATGAGGCTCTAAAGGATGGAAGTTGGGTTGAAGCTATGCAACAAGAGTTGCTTCAATTCAAAAGGCAAAAAGTTTGGAACCTTTGTCCTCTTCCTTATGGGAAGACTACCATTGGAACCAAATGGGTGTTTAGGAATAAAAAGGTTGATAGAGGCATTATCATCAAGAACAAGGCTAGACTAGTTGTTCAAGAATACACATAAGAAGAAGGGATTGACTACACTGATGTTTTTGCTCCAGTAGCAAGACTAGAAGCTGTAAGGATATTCCTGGCATTTGTTGCATCCAAGAACTTCAAGGTCTTTCAACTTGATGTGAAGTGTGCTTTTCTGTATGGAGTGATTGATGAAGAGGTATATGTCAAACGACCACCTGGTTTTGTAGACCCTGATCATCCTGATTATGTCTGCAAGCTTGACAAAGCTCTTTATGGGCTGCATCAGGCACCCAGGAAGTGGTATGAAACATTGTCTGAGTATCTTTGCAAACATGGATACAGGAGAGGTACTATAGATGGAACTCTCTTCATCAAAGGACATGAAAATGACATATTGCTAGTTCAAGTGTATGTGGATGACATCATCTTTGGTTCAACTAATCCAAAGCTCTGCAAAGACTTTGAGAAGCTAATGAAAGACAGATTTGAAATGACTGCAATGGGAGAACTCAATTTCTTTCTGGGAATTCAAGTGAAGCAAGTTGAAGATGGTATCTTCATAAGTCAGTCAAAGTATGTTCAGAACATACTCAAGAGGTTTAACATGACTGATTGTAAGATTGCTAAGACACCCACAGCCAGAAACCACTCCCTTGAACCTGATCTTGAGGGGGAGTGTGTAGATGAACACTTATACAGGGCTATGATTAGGTCTCTTATGTATCTTACTGCTAGCAGGCCTGATATCATGTTTGCTACATGTATTTGTGCAAGATATCAAGCCAACCCTAAGATGTCTCACCTCATCACTGTCAAGAGGATTCTAAGATACCTCAAAGGTGCTTCAACACTTGGTTTATGGTATCCAAAGAATCCTGACTTCAATCTGTATGCTTATACAGATAGTGATTATGGTGGTTGCAACATGACTGCAAAGTCTACATCTGGGGGATGTCAATTCCTTGGTGGAAGGGTTGTCTCATGGCAATGCAAGAAACAATCCTGTGTGTCTGCATCAACTGCTAAGGCTGAATACATTGTTGCTGCAAGTTGCTGTCCTCAAGTGCTTTGGATTCAAAATCAGATGCTGGACTATGGATTTAACTTCAAGGAGACTCCCATTCACATAGACAACAATAGTGTTATCTCTATCACAGAGAATCATGTGCAGCATTCAAGGACCAAACACATTAATATCAGGAATCATTTAATAAGAGATAACTATGAAAAGGGATTAATTAAACTAGTCAAAGTTCAGATGAACAATATGCTGATCTGTTTACAAAAGCTTTTGATGAAAAGATATTTAAATATCTATTATCAGCTATTGGGATGATTAACTTTGAGTAGATCTTTTCTTAAAACTAATTCTAATTATTTCTTAAAATATGTATGTCCTAAGTTGTCTAGTTCATCACTTTCATAAGCTCATGTTTTCTTTGAATAAAAAATCCTTTTTGAAGATTTTCCTTAGATTCTTGAAAATTTTCTAATCCTTTGGAAGATATATTTTTATCTTCGGAAGCAAATCATGTTTTCAAAATAAATAACTGTCTAAGAAATTTTACCTTCGGAAGAGGTTTCAATCTATCTTCCGAAGCTTAAATACTTGTCTCAGACACTTATTTGTTTTCAAGGACTTTTTCCTTCCGAAGCAAAATTAACTCTCGGAAGCTTTGTTGTTTTATATACAAAGCATTCAAGTTTTTATTTCTCTTCCGAAGCAAAATTTTCAAAACTCTCAGGAAATTCTTTCGAAGGTAATTTACCTTCGGAAGCTTTTCGAATTCCAAGAAAACTACTTTTTGAGCAAAAGTACACTACTTTTTCAGAGGTGGGACCGACATTCGGATTTCAAAGTTTATCCTCTTTCATTAACTTTGGTTCAAATCCTTTTCACATAAATACCCAACGGTTCCCCCTCTCCCTCACTATCTTCTTCAATTCTACTATTCCTCAAACCTAATTTCTCCCAAACCGCCTTTGCTTTGCATCTTTCTTCATCCTTAAGCTTCTAAAATGGCCAACCTTAACCGCAGAAACAACCCTGATTACTCCATGCAACTTCACAGGCAACACAACCAGGTTGCTCTGTTAAGCTCTGAGAAAGATGATAGTTTCTCAGAGATTTGCCGTTTCTTAGCTTTATCAAACTACTTCACCTCCCTAACCATTGATCCTACTCTCTATGAGGATCATCTGCTTGAATTTTGGAAGACCTGCCAAGAGGTCATCATGGATGGGGAGAAGGCACTGTCTGCCACAATGCAAGGGAGGACAATCTTCATCACTCCGGCCATCATCAACACTCACTTGCAGCTGGATGATGAAGAAGGTGAGTTGTCCTTCCTAAAGGAAGTTGTCAATCATTCCTTTGAGCAGATGGGATATGAAGGAGATTTCTCTGTCAAGACCTTCAGGAAAGGGAAGGTCTCATCCCAGTGGAAATACCTGCTTCATGTGGTTATCCACAGCTTGTCAAACAAGCATGGAGGGTGGGACCAGATTCCTGAGGATCTCTCCTTCATAGTGCATGGAATGGTTCAAGGGGTCAAGTTCAGGTACTCTCAATTTGTTTAAACAAATTTTCTTGCTAACTTGGACTCCTTAGAGTATTATATGTTTCCTAGATATGGTCAACACATTCTCAACTGTGAACTGGGCTCACAGTTGAGGAAAACAGATAATATTCTTAAATTGGGACAGATGAAGCCCGACATCTTTAAAATCATGAAGAAGCCAACTGTAGGCTTCTCAGGGGTAGAAACAGCCCTTGTCCCAAAAATATTAGAGCTCATTGCTCAAGGTGACAACCTAGCAACACCAGCTAGTGTTGAACCCACACCTTCTACCTCTCAACCACCAAAAAGGCCACAAGTAACCCTCACCTACCAAAGAAAATCCAAACGAACCCCTGCTCAATCTATTGAGACTGTGCAGGTCCCCATATACTCACCAATACAGGAGGAAGTGGACACTAGAGCTCCCACTTCCCCTGAGGAGCAAACCACTTCCATCTCTTCAACAATCAGGGCTGAGGTTCCTCATGCTCACCCTAATGAGCTCACAAGCCCAACTGTCTTAAGCCTTCACTCTGAGTCTCAACACTCAAGTGAACAACCTTCAAGGGACAGTTACCATCCCCAGCCTTTAGATCTAAATCAACCCATTCCCAACCTCTCATTCTATACTGATGAAGACTTAGGTTTCAGTGAGTACAATGAGTCTCTCTTCTCTTCCCCTACTCAAAGAGAGATGAGTACTCCCGAGTCTCCTCAGTCTAGCCCACATCAGTTACCTATCACTGAGGTGGATACTTCTGAACATGTTCAGGATATCCATATGGAAAAGGGTCTCACTTCTGCAAGTGATTACATTATTAAGACCTCAACCATGGCAACTCAGCCCATTGACACCTTAACAGAAGATGTCAATGTGCAGAGGAAATCCATCAGCCAAGAACCTGAAGCTGGTGAGGAGAGAGAGGACTTTGGTCCAATCATCTCATCCCCCAATGATTCTTCTGATGAAGAAGAGGGGAATCTGAGACTAAAGGTGCAAAAACTGTCAAAAACATGCTCCTATTTAGTCTTTAAGGTTAGTCACCTTGAATCTCAGGTGACTACCCTTCAAAATAGGGTCAATGATCAGCAACTTGAGATATCTTATCTCAGGGAAAAACTAGCTGGGAGACCTTTAAGAAGAGCTCAACCAGGAACACAAGAACATGTGAATGTGGTTGACCTAACCTCTAGCTCACCTATGCAAGAGGGTGATGCTACCAATAAAGGGGAGAAAGTCATTACAGTCACAGAACCTGGGAGTTCTTCAGAGAGTATGGACATTGAGGACTCACCATCCTCACTTGCAATTGTGCATACTCAGCAACTTCCTCAAGTTCACATTAATGTGGACTCTATAGACTCTATCATCAGGAGTCTCTTTGAGGAAGGAATTCCAAGGGCTATGTCATCCCCACCTCAAGGAACTTCAAACTACATTATTGGGTGGATGTATGATGCTGATAGAAGAGCCCTCATTCTTCACAGAGTTCAAGGGCAGCAAGAAGTATTTGATTTTCAGACCTTGAACTACTATGAAGGTCTTGATCTGGTCAACATGCCACTTGTCAATCCAAGCAAATCAAGACAAGCTGACAGGTTAGCACTCAGAATTCAAGACAGAATTACTGAAGAGTTCAGCATAAGAAGAAGACAAAGGCAATCAGGTAATGTCATTGGTCAACTGGATGCTGAGGCAGACCCTAAGATTAGCTTCAATTGGAAAACCTTGGCTGAAGGCCTAGTGATAGAGCCTGAGAGCCCTGTCACACCAGCAACTGCTTCAGAAATTCATTCCCTTGGTGAAACACCTGCTGATGAAGGTGTCTCACAACCTCTCTCTGGCCAGAGCATCGATGCTACACCAAGCAATGAAAGCCAAAGCTCTCTCCACCCTGAGTCATAAAGGTCTATGGGTGACAAAGGGAAAAGGCTTTTGACTCCTGAGGAGATTGAGGAGGAGAAGAGAAAGAGAGGAAGAGGAAGCTAAGGGGAGAAAGTTCCTCTGGGTCTTCAGGTTTTATGCAAGCTGCAATCACGGCTGCCCCCAAACCAAACACTCAAGATGATGAGTTGAGGGCAGTCAGGATTACTTACCTGCAGACCAGGAACTATGATATAGATGAGATTATATCTATCCCCTTAGAGCAATTAAATGAACTGGCTGACATGGAAGTGTCAAGAGAGATGAAGGAAAAAGTGGATGCAAGATTACTTCTCCAATTCAAAGAAGAGAAGAGACAGAGAAGATTATACAAGCATGCTCCAACTCTCTCCCCAGTTCAAGAAAGTCCTATGCAAGAGGATGTGGCTGCTACACAAGAACCTCAGGTAGACAAGGAAACAGATAGGCAAAACATGATCAACTACTTGAGTGCCACAGGTGTCTACCAGGCATCTGCACTTCTTCCCTTGTCCTTTGAGTACATTGAGTATGAGTATCTCAAACAGCTTGAACTTCAAGTGCTCAAAGAACAAAAAGCTACAAAGAGAAAGATGAGGGAAGAGGCTGCAAAGTCAAGAGCCATTATCCAAAGGAGTATGAAGAAGTCTACTGACAGACAAAAGATGATGAGCTTCTTGAAGCTATATGGATTCTCCGGAAGGAGACTTGGCCCTATGTCTCTATCCACAATGGATGAGCATATCAGGGTAATCAAGCAGAAGATCAAGAGTGGAGAGCTGATTGACTTACACTCTCTTCCAAGTCAAGTCCCACCTGAAGTGGAGGTTAAGGTTGAACAACCTGAGACAACACAACCTGGACCTCCTGCTGAGCCTCAGCAAGCTTCATCTTCTGATCCACAGCAGGGTCAAACTCCCTCTCCTTCTGAACCTGTGAGGGAGAAACACCCAACTGAGAAAGACAAAGAAGATCAACAAGGTGCTGCAGACCAGTCTTCTCAGTTAAAGTCCTCTAAGAGGAAGAAGATGATAGCTTCTAAACCAAAGTCTAAGAAGAAGAAGCCTGAATCATCCACCTCTACACCTCAGGCTGAGTCAGATCAACCTGAGGAAGTGCATGAAGAGGCAGCCCAATCAACTCCAATTCAAGTGGCTCCTCTTGCAGCTGAGACACCCATCTTATCCTGAACCTTCACTACTAATCCAGAGAGATGGCATATGATCAGAGATCAAGGTGTTGAGAATGTCTATACATGGCAAGACATAATTAACTTACCTCTGCATGATCTCTTTGAGATAAGAAGATATTATGAGAGTCTGAATGATCCTGACCATCTAATGAAGAAGGGTATGGTCATCATTGTGCTGAAGACTACAAACATCTGAAGATCTTCTAAATGTTT
The DNA here is from genome assembly GCA_025215565.1 of Flaveria ramosissima. Classification (NCBI taxonomy): domain Eukaryota; kingdom Viridiplantae; phylum Streptophyta; class Magnoliopsida; order Asterales; family Asteraceae; genus Flaveria; species Flaveria ramosissima. Next base: position 18,578,414 of record CM046030.1, read on the forward strand.
TGGTAGCATCAGCCTAGGGGGAGTTTGTAAGGATTCCTATAAGTCTGATGCAGCCAAAAACATCCAAAGTCTCTCTGCAAGCATGCACTAAAGAACTGAAGTAGAAATGCCATCTCTCTGGATTAGTAGTATAAGTATAAGTATTCAGCTGGCTTTCAAAGTATAGCCGGCTGTAGGTTGTAGTATAAGTATTCCTTGTTCTTGTATTTTTCCATTATGCTTTGTAACACTTGTAATAGAACTTGAGAAAGCAATATACTGCATCCTTGAAACCCAATCTCTTGTGTTCTCTTGTTCTGTCTCTTACTTATTACTTGTATTCTTAGTATCATACTTGTGGTTAATCCAGTTTACTGTTTGATTAAGTTTGGTTAATCTCCTCTTTGTGTTGTTGTGTTGTAAGTCACCACCCTTCACCGGTCCTGCAGAATACCACGTGGCCTTTGTATACATTATCCCTATAAAATAAATATTTCTGATCTCCATAGAGTACATAAGGTGATAAGGGTCAGTTGGGCACATTGCAAGAGCAAATTCTGCACTCGCAGTGTGTCCTGTAACTGTAAGCACCAAACAGAAAATGAAAGAAAGTATAGCTTAATTAACAAAAATTCTGCCACACATCTAATTCAATGTATTAATTAACAAAAATTGCTCAGTTGTTGGAAATAAAAAAGTTAAGAAACAGCCTAGCTTCCATAATCAAAGAATTATCCTAACAATAATTAGTTATTGTAAAAGTGACAACTAATACAATAACTACATTCAAGCTAAAACTGCAATCCATATCAATAACCATAACAAAATCTCAGTCATCAAATTAAGTCATGTCATGAAAAGACTATATATGATTCATTGCGCCTTTAAAGGTCGATGCAAAGAACTAGGAAAAATAATTAACAAGTGAAAGACGAACACACTAAAGCAGCATGATTCAAGAACAGCATAACAATTAGGCTGTGCTTCAATATTCCAAATAAGAACTTGATTTCCAAAATAAAACTAGTATAGGTCTAAGAAATTTACATGAAACTCGCAAAATCTCATAAAAACATGTCAGGATAATCATCTAGTACCCTCAGGCCGGGCAGTCGGTATGTGTAGGTTGTAGCAACAATGTTCTTGTTTTGTGGCAGTTCCTAGATTCTGTCACATGTTAAATGATTATCAACGAGTATAATACGCTAACCACATAAAAAATATGGAAAAAGACATTTATTCATAGGATTATAGAATACAAACTTCAGTGATTTCACTAGTCTATGATTCTTACCTCTCAAGGATGAATGAAGATTTGAACTTCTTTACAAACAGAGATCGGCCTTCCTTGTGAACTAAAACACCAAGCGATCACATCCAAATTTTTCAGCAAAATTTATTATTCAGAATAACGACAGGTGCAACAATCATTTACCCGAATATATATGTGTTCAGCTGCAGCAACCTTTGGCTTCACTACATCACAACGTGCTATTACTATTGAAGCACTTCCATCAGTCTAAAATATCAGTTATTAACTATTATATAAATTGGTTTCCATGGCTCCACTTCATATACACGCATGTCACCGGAATCATAACAAATATGAAAAACAAAAGGAAGAATGTGATCTAAATGTACTAAATTCATTGCAGAATGGGTTAAAAGCATGGCCATGCTACTTGGAGTTGAATCCAAGATATACTCAACAAAGAACAACCAAACTCATAATAAATAAAAAAATTAAAGGAGAATTACATATTTTCCCCTACAAACTTTAATGATTACATATATACCTAATTTAAAATATTAGTTACATATATCCCCTTTGCTTTTGCTCCTTATGGTTTTGTGCAAATAATGGTTTGCCTCCAAAGGTTTCAAAATCACGATTTTACTCCCCGTTGTTTTCATTTTGTCTTGGTTTACGCCAACCAACACATGTTAAATATTTCTGTTAAAAAGAAGGGCATTTTGGAGTTTTTATATAAAGGGACTAATCATGTAAATAGTTAAAAGTATGTGCCACTTGATCAAATTATCATCATCCTTGTCATCATCTTGTACCCAAATATTTCACAAAATCTACCACCACCACCCACCACAACCACCTGCAAAATCATAACCACTCCACCACAGCACCACTACTACTGTCCGTCACCACCATCGTTCACCACACCACCACCATTGCACCCCCAACTCCACCATTGATGAACAACGCACCCTAAATCAAAGACCGCCTAACCACCATCGAAGACGATGACAAAGGACAGCTATGTCCCAAATCGATGACCCCCGCTACTCCACCACCATCAACTTCTCAGTACCACCATCGTCTTCTCTGTTAGCATCTGCGTAGGGCCTCAATTGAGGTGGTAGAAAAAAGGGGTGTTGTCGTTTTCTTGGTGGAAGATGGTGGCTATGGTGTGGGGGTCACCGGAAGAGGCGGCAGTGGTGTGGGGGTCGCCGGAAGAGGCGGCGGTGGTGTGGGGGGTCGTCGGGTGGTGGGGGTTCGGTGCACTTCACGAGCACTTTATTAATTAATTATTAAATTATTAAATAGATTTGTGAGAAGGTTCGGCATCTGTCAATTTTTGAATAAAACATATGCAAAAGCAAGTTCTAAGACAGGATAATTACTCATAACACAAATACAAGAAAAAATAGATGTTCGGGTCGTGTTGTACTACAGGATTAAAAGTGTCTCATACGCGAATCGAGAAATATTACTATGAAAAGGTAAACATTGCATAGAGAAAGTAAGAAACGTAAATATCAATACACACACATATATTCTTAACCATCGACTGATCATATTCATTTTGTTTTAGGGTTTCATGTTTTTGTCTTGCTTTGTGTGCTTGTTTGGTAGAGCTTGTATGATCAGCTTGGTGTTCACAGTTATCTAGTGGGTTAGTTCTAGTGTGTATTGTTCTTACGAGTTAGAATTTTAGAGTTCCTTGTCTGGTTTCTGGGTTTATGATATTACTTGAGATCGATTTGATTATAAATCTATAAATCTTTGACATGGTGCCAGAGCTATGGTTCTAGTATCTATTGATCTTAATGCTTTATCTTTGTCTATTAGCTTGTTAGCATTTTCTCATTCGAAAAACCCTTCTTCACTCGATTGATAATCTCCTAGTGTTGTCTCTATAATTTGGACACACTAATTTCTTGCCTAGCTGTAAATTATACCTAGTGATACGCACCTAGATCTATGGTTAGAGGTGCTAGTTCATACACTTTCTTATTCTTGAGATTTTGTAACCTAGAAGGTTATGGATCTCCTTGATTATTGGAGAGTTTGTTGGTTTCATATTTTCTCTTGAGATCATATAACCCTAGAAGGTTATAGATCTCATATGGGCTTTAGAGTACCTATGTAGGGCACTCCCTCTGTGAGGATTTCTTATGTTTCTGATGCGGGTTACGACCCAAAAGTCAAAGTTGTTCTCGAGTGGGATCCAGATTGAATATTATATGAAGATTTGAATAATAATATTTATTTATTTTAGTTACTTATTTTAATTATTATTTTATTTATTTATTTTATCTTTTATTTTAGTTTGTTATTATCTTTAACTTGTTAGGTCTAGTATAAATATTAGGGTTTACTTTCAAACGACTCCAGCGAAAAGTATGGGAACTCAAGTTACAACATGAGATCCATAACGACCCCTTCCCTTGAGCCGATTTTGGCTCTTGCAAACAGCCATGATAGATTAAATCTAATATAGGTTCTAGGTTAAAAGAATCAATGGAACCACGCTATCAACTCAAGCAATAGATCCACAATCTTGAGGCATCATCAACATGAGAGGAAATGGAACTAGAAGAACATGTCAGGGATGAGTTAGTCGGGGATGAGGAGCATCCAACTCGTGGCGATGTTATCTATCACTCATATCCTTGTTTTGATGATTATGGAGATGAAGAGGTACGCAACGAAGGTTATACATGGGTTACAAGGGCCTAGAACGAGGTTGTCATTCAAGTGGATGGAGCGTTGTAGGAAATTGATTTTCTTTTCAGATCTGATATCAATGCGACACAGGGAATTATAGGTTTGAATGAGAGATCTATGAAGAAGAAGAAGAAAGCGGACTACGCAAAAACGTCAACTAGTATTTTCACAAGTTTTTTATAGCGTCGAATGTGGGTAAGTATGATCAAATGTTGTTGGGTTTAGGGTTTACTTTCACTTATGATTAGTTTTTTTATTGATATTTGAATATAAGAACATTGTTCTTGAAACCTTTTTAGTTTGATTTATCGTCTTTACTTATATATTGTTATTGAGCCAATTGATTGTTTTCGTATCTACATCAATTCTCTCTTTATTTTCTTTGTATCACAACTATTATTGTATCTTAGACATTTACTAGCTGGGTTAGGGTACCAGCATATGTGTTTATCAGGAATAGCCAACACCTTGTCTTTGAGTGTTAGCATACAACAACCTAACTAGTCCTTGATCCACCAACATTGATTGGTATGAAAACCTGGCTTTAGCCTTGCTTGTTCCTACTTGTGTGTGCTTGCCTGCTTATCACTCTTTTATTGATTTAGTCTGATTATGGATGTTACTACGATGTACTGGTGTAACTAGCAAGCCCCTACCTACCCCTAAGGTCGCTTTTCCAATGTCTAGTTTCGAGAGGAATCTCATTAGGAATCTCATAAGGTAACTTTCGAGAGTTTTAAAGGTCCTAATGTCTAGTTTGCCTTAATAAAATTAATCAAAACCAGTTTTTTAAACATTAAAGTAAAATAACAAAGGGGCAAACCCGAATCTTAAATGCTCACATCTTAATAATATTGGTCGTACAATCAATAAATCTTTTGAAATCATTGGCGATCCTCAAGGTTATAAGGCAAATAGGGAACATCAACTAGCAAGGGTTTAAGATTAACAATACATCATTTAAGACTATTTCAAATAATACCCTTTTGCCTCCATCGTTTCTTCTTTCTTATACATCATATTTCAAGGCACCTTGTCTTCTTTTCATATTATAAGCGTTTATACATCTATAGTTTCACATCTATAATCCCTCCCCTTTCTAATTTTAGATGGATTTTAGATTTTAGTGCCAATTAGCACATGGTCATTAGTAACACAGGCCTTATCAATTTACAGTTGTATCTTAATATAATATTTCTATAAAATACCCTAACAGGTGATTTGCAACTATAAGCAAAATTGGTAATTTAAAACTAACTGACATAGTCATCTTAGCTAATGTGTTTTATAGTATTAGAATATTCTTTCAATCTTCTATATGTTTAGAAGGTAACCTAAGATAACATGTGAAAATTACATTTGATGAATAAAACTATTACATTCAAGATTGTACACAATGAAATACTTATTTTTCTATGGTAATGTCTATGTTTATGCTAAGGTGTGCTTTAATAGCATAAATATGTCACACCTTGGGTTTAGGGTTTACTTTCACTTATGATTAGTTTTTTTATTGATATTTGAATATAAGAACATTGTTCTTGAAACCTTTTAGTTTGATTTATCGTCTTTACTTATATATTGTTATTGAGCCAATTGATTGTTTTCGTATGTACATCAATTCTCTCTTTATTTTATTTGTATCACAACTATTATTGTATCTTAGACATTTACTAGCTGGGTTAGGGTACCAGCATATGTGTTTATCAGGAATAGCCAATACCTTGTCTTTGAGTGTTAGCATACAACAACCTAACTAGTCCTTGATCCACCAACATTGATTGCTATGAAAACCTGGCTTTAGCCTTGCTTGTTCCTACTTATGTGTGCTTTCCTGCTTATCACTCTTTTATTAATTTAGTCTGATTATGGATGTTACTACGATGTACTGGTGTAACTAGCAAGCCCCTACCTACCCCTAAGGTCGCTTTTCCAATGTCTAGTTTCGAGAGGAATCTCATTAGGAATCTCATAAGGTAACTTTCGAGAGTTTTAAAGGTCCTAATGTCTAGTTTGCCTTAATAAAATTAATCAAAACCAGTTTTTTAAAAATTAAAGTAAAATAACAAAGGGGCAAACCCGAATCTTAAATGCTCACATCTTAATAATATTGGTCATACAATCAATAAATCTTTTGAAATCATTGGCGATCCTCAAGGTTATAAGGCAAAGAGGGAACATCAACTAGCAAGGGTTTAAGATTAACAATACATCATTTAAGACTATTTCAAATAATACCCTTTTGCCTCCATCATTTCTTCTTTCTTATACATCATATTTCAAGGCACCTTGTCTTCTTTTCATATTATAAAACGTTTATGCATCTATAGTTTCACATCTAGAATCTCTCCCCTTTCTAATTTTAGATGGATTTTAGATTTTAATGCCAATTAGCACATGGTCATTAGTGACACAGGCCTTATCAATTTATAGTTGTATCTTAATACAATATTTCTATAAAATACCCTAACAGGTGATTTGCAACTATAAGCAAAATTGGTAACTTAAAACTAACTGACATAGTCATCTTAGCTAATGTGTTTTGTAGTATTAGAATATTCTTTCAATCTTCTATATTTTTAGAAAATAACCTAAGATAACATGTGAAAATTACATTTTATGAATAAAACTATTACATCCAAGATTGTACACAATGAAATACTTATTTTTCTATGGTAATGTCTATGTTTATGCTAAGGTGTGCTTTAATAGCATAAATATGTCACACCTTTGGCATTCTTGGCTCAGACAACCCCATATTCAGGTTCTTAATGTCCTAAATGAAAAATTAAAAATTAAAATAAAAAATTTAAATAATCTCCATTCTAGTGATATTTTTATCATGCCAAGCAACATAGGAACCATTTTCCTTTGAGTGATGGTCATTCTGTTATTTCTTCTAGTTCACGAATATCATGAATATCGCCCGTGTAATAAAAACTGGTTCTAGAATGTGTTTATCACAATGAAATATTATTTAAAACTATTGTGTGAATTTGCCTTGGTGGGTGTAAACCTGTGAATACTCCCATAAAACAAAATTATGTAGTAATGGCTAATTGCAATGATTCTAATAAATTTAATCAATGTAACTAAGTATCAAATGTTAATTGGCAAGGTTATTTATTGTTCTCATACATGACATGGCATTATATATACTGCGTAATTTTTTAGTCAATTTATGCATAAACCAACTGAATCAAATCTCAAAATTGCCCTTTGTTTGCTTTGGTATCTTAAAAGATCTCTTGGGAATGGTATCCTGTTAGAAAATAAAAATAATCTAAACTTACGGGTGTTTGCTTTTTCAGATTGGGAAAAAATGTTTGGACTCTCATTGTTTGGTGATTGGTTTTTGTGTTCTATTAGGAATGTTTGGACTCTCATTGTTTGGTGATTGGTTTTTGTGTTCTATTAGGAGAGTCGCTTATTTCCAATAAAAGCAAAATGCAATCTTCGGTATCTCGGTCCATTGATGAGGTCGAATACCAATTTATGTGTTCAATTACTTGTGAAATTATTTGGATAATGAATATTATGCATGATTCGTGTATTTTTGTTCCTTTGTTTATTAGTTTGTATTGAGATAATACTACAACCATGTCCATTGCTACAAATCCTGTGTTCCACAACAGGACTAAACATTTCATAATAGACTTAATTTTCGTTCGCAAAAATATTGTGGCAGGTGTGATTATGACCATTCCCATTTGAATCAGAATGTCAACTGGCATATGATTTTACAAAAGGTCTATTAGTTTTTTAGCATAACACTTTGTGTTTTTTTCCATTTGAATTGAGGGGATGCTAATAATATTGGATAGTTTAATCCAGATGTCAAAAACATATTCTTTTTATTATTAGTTAAATGTTAGTTTTATTTTTATTTCCATGTTGGGTTGTTTGATGCTAAGTTGGGTTGCGGCTAAAATGTTGGCTACGTTTGGTTGTTGCTTTAGATATTGGATGTTGCTGGGATCTTTTTCGGGTCCTCTGCTACCCATTTTCTCTTTGGTAGAAGCGAGGGCATTGATGGGTCAGATTTGTTTCTGTTTTTCTTCTTGAAGCCTACTTATTCTTATGAGTGTGTGGGATTTTTATCAATACAAACACTCTTTGTATTCTCTCTCGTTTCTCAACTCTCATGAACCTTTGATCGATCATATTCATTCAGTTTTAGAGTTTCATGTTCTTGTTTTGATTTGTGTCGTTGTTTGGTAGAGTCTGTAATTGATAAACATCTTGGCGTTCATAGTTATTGAGTGAATCAGCTCCGGTGTCAATTTTTCTTACTATTTTAGAGTTTCTTGTCTGATTTCTTGGTTTATGATATTACTAACTTTAGTAAACCCGTATATTACACGAGTTGAATAAATAAATTATTACATATATCTCCCTATGAACTTACTTAATTACATATATATCCAACTTAAAATTTTAATTACATATATCCCCTTGTAAAACTTAGTTAATTACATATATGCCCAAATTAAAAGTTTAATTGCATATATCACCTTCTAAAACTTAGTTAATTATATATATACTCAAACTAAAAGTTTAATTACATATATCTGATTTATTAAACACAAAAATTACATATATATCGATTTTATTAATTTTATTAAAAATAACTTATATAATTAGTAATTTACTCTTATTTTTATTAAATTATGTTTTTCCTTTTTTACTTACTTTTTGTGTTTTGATTATTTATTAATACTTCTATACTAAAGGTTTTATGTTTTTATGTTTTTTTTTTGTTTTTTTTACATTTTTATGTTAATTTTTTCTGTTACATGTAAGAGACATTTCCAATCTCATTATGCAACGTAAAATTATGTGTTCGGATCATATTGCATAATAAGACTGAAAATGTCACGTAAAGAAACCTGAAAAAATTAGCATCAAAAGGTAAAAAAACAAAAAGAACATAGAAAATATTAGAGTAAAAATATTAGTAAATAATCAAAACTCGAAAAGCTAGGAAAAAGAAAAAAAATATGATTTTATAGTTTATTATAAATAAAAGTAAAATACTACTTATATAAGTTATTTTTAATAAAAATAATCAAATGGATAAATACGTAATATTTATGTTTAATAAAGTAGATATATGTAATTAAACTTTTAGTTTAGGTATATATGTAACTAACTAAGTTTTATAAGGGGATATATGTGATTAAACTTTTAATTTGGGTATATATGTAATTAACTAAGTTTTACAAGGGGATATATGTAATTAAAATTTTAAGTTGGGTATATATGTAATTAAAGAAATTTATAGGGGAATATATGTAATTCTCCCTAATAATAATTGATTTTCACTTGGTTTTCGCTTTATTTTGTTGTACGTTTCCTTAATTCATTGACAACTATCGTCGTGAGTAAAATTGAATGAAAATCAAATATAAATCAATACATGGTTATGCTATTAGGATTACTCTTAACAACAAAAGTAAAAATTAAGATTATTATTAGTCAAATTTATTGTATGGATTATTAGCCTTTAATAGATTATAGTTTGAATTATTAAAATTTAGTTTACCTTTTATCTTATAATAAATTAGTGTGGCTCAAAACTATAACAAAGGGGCACAAGAATCTACTTTGTTTATTAGTACATTCGCATTCATGCGGGGACGGGTTTTTTTATCGTTTTTATAGCTGACGATTGTTGGGCATATTCTGGTGAAGTTACTTCGCATTTGACAAAGCATCTTTTTGATATTTTAGAGAAATATGAGAAAAAAGAAACCAACGATATTTCATTTTCATGTTTTGCTATTTATATAATACTAATTACCAACATTTTTATGTATAATGATGTTGTATCTTATGTATAGGGAGTTTTTCAAAAAAAAAATTGACTTTTCATTTTTAACACAAAGGTTTTCATATTTTACAAACTAATCTTTCAAAATTTGATTATTTTTACTTTAAACCAAAAACTTTTTATATTTTGCAATTTAATCTCACAAACTTTTATACTTCAACTTTGATGCTCTCTACTTTTCAAATTTTGCAAATTTTCATCTTACGTTCGTTTTAGGTTTTGCAAGTTAATACGACACAAACATACATGTGTGACTCACCAATTTTACGAGTCACTTTACGTTTCATTCTAAATTCTATGAGTTAACACAACACAACGTGCGTGCATGGTTTATCGTTTTTACATCTATTTTCCCCTATAGTAGTTAAACATATTCTAAATTTTATGGATCAGACAGAATATGTTTAAAAGAATCACATGGGAGATTTGCTGTGATTACGAATAACATGAGAGTTTTATGAATTTTAAGGCATGCTACTATGGGGTTACGTGATATTTGGATAAATGTATGCTCATTTTAGAAAACTCATTTGTGTTGTGTATGTACTTTTAAGATATGTTAAGTTGAAGAGCAAGGTCAAAAAAATAAAAGGTTTGAGATTTTGATTTTTTGCTCGTGATAATTTATATATAAATACCGGTAATTCAAGTACAGGCGTTAAACTTCCTTGTTAGAAAGAGTATTTAACCTTAACCGTTGTTTTTGAATTTAAACATTCCTAAAACTTTAGGGTTTGAAATTTGCTTAAGACGTTTTATGGTGGAGCAAAAACCATCTATATATTATCATAGTCACTAAGTTGCAAGCTGTGACGAAACGTCATTTAGAATTACAATGATGAAGCTTCATTTTAGGTTAAGTGTTCGTCTATTTATGCCGGATAGATGTAAGTTGTGGTGTAGGCTAGATGGAGTAGAGTAGATAGAGTCAAAACATTCAAATTTAAAATATTAAAATAAATAACTTTGCAAACCAGATTTCCATGCAAATGGCAAAATAGACATAAAAACTATTGGATACTTTTTTTATCAGAACAGTTACATCACTTTATTCAATTATAATCAAAATAATTAAGTTATTTATATTGACCTATAGATAAGAAGTGTCAAATAAGTGAATTATTTATGATTAAAAGAAAAGGCTGCATCTATGATGTGGTTGTGGCATACGTCCCATAACGTTTATCCCTAAACATGTAACTGGAAAAATAATGTTGAAGTAACTAATTGTTTTTTTATTGTTTTCTCAAAATATAACTTATATAATACTTGGTCGGTACGAATAATCAAAGACGTATGATATAAACAAATATAGTTGACCTAAACTAATATCATACTTTATTAAAGATGCCGATAGACATACATAACTTTGATTCTTCCAGAAATCAAATGTGATATATAATTAAAGGCCTGCTTTGGACTAGGATAATGTATCTTAGTAAATTAGAACATTAAGAAACCTGATTTAGTTAAAAAATTTGAGTGTAGATTGATTCAAGTAAACTTAAAAATAATAGATAAATATAAAAAAAATGATGAAATAATTACAAAACTTTAATATTATTAAATAAAATCGTTCATAAAGCCACTAAGTATCTATATAGATGTGAAATAAAGAATAAACAGTATTCATGCATTGGGTTTAGCCTTTATGGTGTGACAATTTTAGCATGGACGAATTTCGAGTCCTCAAAATAACTCGTTTGCTTGATGGTGTAATAGTCAAAACAACGTCAACTCCTCGGTTGAAGATAAAAGTTAAAAGAAGATCAAAAAATTGCTAGAAATTACTATGTTTTGTTGAATGGCAAGTGAATTCATGTCTCTCACCCAAGGCACAAGCCTTGCTTTCATACTAAAAAACAAGAACCTTAACGTTCAATATAAATAAATCAAAATGAAAGTGTGTTTAACGTCTTCAATACATCTTTTGACATGTTTTATAACCTAGTTAAACAGATGAACTGTTCTAAAAAAACCAAGTCGGAATGAAATTGTTATAAACTTAATATAGAAGTCGTTGCCCAACTTTATAGTTTGGTAATAAGCGTACCTCGATAGAAACTGAACCTAGATAGTAATCGTACCTTCGCATAAACTAATACTTTGACGGTAACTTTGACTTGGTTCGTTGCAAAGCTCTTACATAGTAAAATACAAACTAATAAAAAAATAAGATACTAAAATCAGTTAAATACATTTATTTTTGTCCAAATTTAATGAAAAATTATTTTTCACGGTTAGTGAAAAACTTATTTTCACCCATTTTACTGACACTTTTTGATTTTGACAACAAAATGTTTTCCCCTTTCATATCATGTACCGGAATATCCTTCCCATCTCACTAAGGGGGCGTTTGCTTCGTAAAACTTGTTGGAATTGCAATTAAAATTGGAATTTGAGTTGAAATTAAAAAGATTTGTATTTGAAATTCAATAGTTTTCAAATGATTTGAAATCAATTGAATTGGAATCTATAAAGGGAATTTAAATTCTAAATACATTTTAATGACAAAAAATTTATTTGGTTTGGTTTTTGGGTTAAATTTCACGCCTAAAAACCCAAGAATCAACCTAATGACACCCTTAGATTGTCCTCTATAAATATATGAAATTATATAATTTTTTTTACACTTAAAAAATACAGCGGACATCATCTTTTGAAAATCAAGTTTTGTTGTCTTTTTCACTAAATGATGTCGAGTGTATCTATTGAAGTGTAGTGACACATTATGCAATTTATATTTATAAAGGAGAATTATGTAATTAACTTAAAATTTTACCATAAGGCCTTTTGGGCTAGTGGTAGTTTCAAGGTTTCTCAAATGGGAGGTTATGGGTTCGACTATTGTTCAGAAAAAATTGCTCTAGGCTAAACTATAAGGTTTTTTAAGTTGTGAATTTTCTTCTGAGATAGTTAGGTGTGTGATCATGGTTGAGAAACGGATAAATGGGTCTGATTAAAATAAATTTATATTATGAAAAAGAGTCGTATACATGCCGTTAAAAAATCAACTTAATAATGCTGAATAAAAAACAAACTTTTTTGTAACTAATAATTATTGTTAGTGCTTTCGGTAATTAAAATCACCAAATAAAACTTAAGAAAAATACACATTTTTTTACATGCACACTAACACATCAATTTTGTCACAACCACTCTTCATTTATTCAAAATGTAATTATTATAATCTTGAAGAGTCAAATTAAAGCAATTTTTGTAAACTTGAGAACCATAGCTTCGTATCTTACGAGTTATGAAATAACTATGGGTGTTTAAAAGTATTTGAATCGAAACCGAATAGTAAAATCAACTATTTAAATTTTCAAATATCCGAAATTCGGATATTTAAATTTCGGATATCTGGTTTTGTATACCCCTACAAACAACGCTTAGACAGTGTGAGACTTGATGTTATTTGTCTTTATTAGTTTAAACACGAGAATTTTGTGACTTTATATTTTTTGTGTGTGTTTTGTTACTGTATGTCAGATTTGGAAATTAGGGCTTTTTAATTTTATATTTTGTTGACATAATTCAATTTTATGCTATAAATTTGAGAATAATAAAAATTATAATTTCTTTGAACATTTGAATATGCATAATAAAAATAATAAAATTAATGTAAACATGTAGAAGGTTTTGAATCAAGATAACAAACTTAATTTTAAATTGATGACACATGTTAAATCTCATACATGTGTTTTGATCATATACATATTGCTTACACTAGTAACATTTGGGATAACATATATTTCAAAGCTTATTGGTTTAGACTAAACCCGTTTACCGATTAACCTTACTTAAAAAAACCTGAAAATCTATTAAACTGTACTTATCGGGTTTGGTTTTCGGGTTGATTTTCATGCCTAAAAACCCAATGACACCTCTAGATTGTCATTTATAAAATACAAAGTTACATGATATGACTTTAGACTTCAATAAGTACAACTAACATCATTTAAAAATAAAAATAATTGTACATGGTTTTCTATCTTTTTTTAAGTTGAGTGTATTTATCGAAGCTAGTGATACATTATGCAATTTTATTTTATAAAGACCAGTTATGCAATTAACTTAAAAACTTACCGCTAGGATAGTGGTAGCCTCATGGTTTCCTAAAGAGTCTTGCTTGGAGCTATAATGCTCTACAGTGAGCTATGAGATTTTTTAACTTGTGGGTTTTTTTTGAGAGTGTTGGGTGTGCGATACTGACAGAGAAATAAATGAGCGATTAATATAACATTTATAATCCGAAGAAAGGGCGGTAAAAATTGCCGTTGAAAATTTTAACCCAAAAACTTAAGGGTGCCGAATAAAAGAAACATTCGTCGTAGTTATATAATTCTTGTTAGTGATTCAGAAATTAAAATCATTAAAAATAATCTTTATAAAAATACCCTCACTTTGTTTTATATGCACACTAAAACATCAATTTTGTCACAACAACTCTTCATTAACTTATCAAAATGTAATAATTATAATCTTGAAAGTCAAAAATAAAGCAATTGTTGTAAACTTGACAACTTCAAATCGTATATATACGTATCAAAACAACACTTAATTAAACAGTGTGAGACTTGATGTTATTTGTCTTTATTAATAATGTAAACACACGACTTCTGTCTCTTTGTTTGGTTATTACTCTATGACTCTTGCGTATATATAAAAACACACACACACACACAGTTCCAGAATCTTCATCGTCTTCTTCGTCACAACACGAAAAACACACACAGTGAACAACATGCTTGCAGGTGGTCCATCAATGGCGATTGCTTCCATGTGGGCTTCCATGGCTAACTGGTCCACACCCACGATTCTTTTTTGTGTTCTTAACGTCATGATCGTCACCATCTTCATAACATCAAACTTCAAGTCTCCCACTCATCATCATAATAATAATAATATGCCGAGTCAACTCACTAGATCACCTTCGTTGCTGGAGCGAGTCAAGTCTATGAATTTATCGTCTTTTTACAGCACCCAAGAATCACATGATGATCAGTACAACAGAGTTCATTCTGCAACAATCGAGTCAGAGCAACTCAGTAACTCACCGAGTGAGCTAACTCGAGCTCCTTCGTTGTTAGACCGAGTCAAGTCATTCAAACTTATATCCTCTTTCAAATCTGGTGAAACATCGTCTAGTGAAGATAATGGATATTCCGATATCGACTCACATGATCATGATTTAGTTGAAGACCATAACGTCACAAGTGACAATTGTAAGTGTTTTTCTTCACATATTTTAATTTAAAGCTACTTCTTTGCTTATTAATTACTTATCAAAACCATAAATCAGTATTACTTTCACTTGTTAACCATACGTGACTTATTAAATTTGCTTATAACATCTTTGTTTTAAAAATTTACAAAGGCAATCCAGTTCATGAAATCAAAGAAAGTTATGAGCTAATATATTAGAGGGTTGGGTTATCTCGAGAACCATCATTTTTTGTGAAAACTTTAAGAATCAATATCAACCACATATTTTAGTCACATGCAAGTCACATGTCAATTTCACTTTTTTTTAAACGTTCATAACTTTTTTTCACGACATTATTTTTTCAAAAAAATTTCACCGTTAATTTCAGTATTTTTTTATCTTTCCAATGCCTACCATATTGATATATTTTTTTAAAAAGTTATCTAGCCGTTATTTACACATGCGTAAATCTGGTTATACACATGTGTAATACCGGATTTACACATGTGTAAATCCATTATTACACATATGAAAAATGAATTTCATAAAACAAAGATTTTTTTTATTTTTTATAAAAAAATTTTTTTTGTGAAAGAGGTAACGAAAGAAACATTTTTGTGGATTTATTTTTTTATGTTATTTTTTGATTTATAATTTTTTTAAATATGATTTTGTTAATTATAATTTTGGCATTGAAAACTAGTGACTAAGATTTGTTCTTAGAGTTATCATAAAAGAAAAATGAGTTCTCATTTGATCTTTTTCCATATATTAGAAAGTAAAAAACGAATATGCTTTATAAATAACGAAATTTTAAAATGATTAGTAAAAGTAGGCAAAAGCTTTTGTTTTACACTTTTACCTGAGTTCTATGCGCGATGAAAAATACTTTGTTTTATATTTTTTTTTTCAAATTTTCTTTTTAATATAATTTAGTTATTGTTTAATAACTTGTAACATGTATAATTCAACGGAGGCACACGATGTAACGTTATGATGGTAAATTGATATACTCAAGTCTAGATCTTACAAAGAGTGCGAGTGTTTGTCGGTTAAAAGATTAAGTAAATAAAAATTTAATATATTAATTAATTTATTTTATATTTTATATATCAATAAAAATATAATAAAATAAGTTTTAAGTTAAAGTAAGTTTTTTAGTTTAACGAAATTAAAAAAAAGACTTTCTGGAGAACACTTTTTTTCATAAATTTTACATCAAAGTGTGTAGAAAACTAAACAGATTGTAAATTTAGTTTTCTTTATTTTAAATTGTATACACCGCAAATTTTAAAGATATGTATATACATCACATGAGTCAATAAAATTGTAAAGTAACGTATTTTCATCGCTAGTGGACAGGGAGTTTATATCCCTAGTTACACTACTTTTACAAACAATTTTTTTTCTTGATTCTATTTTAAAATTACACTATTTTTCAAAAAATTCAAAAAACACGTAGAAGTTTTAATATGCAGTCTCACAAACACCCTCAAACATATCAATGTATGTAATTTGATTAATTGATTAAAAAATTAGGTGTTACATAAACATCAGTGATTATCCACACTTAAAAAGTGCATATTTCTACAATCATAGGCTCGTCTCCCTTAGTTTTGTGTTTGCACTTATATTTTAGCATTTGTGTTAATTACATGTTTATATTTGACAATAATATATAAAAACATTTATGTTTTTGAGAGAATGAATGTATACAACTTGTGTCTATATTGTAGTGTCGGAAAAGCCTGGTGCGACTCAAGTAAAGAGGTCAGTGAGCAATCTAATGAAATCCAGTAGCGAGACGAGGGTGGTGCCAACATCCGATGGAGGCGAAGAGGTTACCTATCGACGCCGGCCGGCAACAATGAAACACGCGGTTGAGTTTAGCGATGAAAGTGTAGATGCTAAAGCCGATGATTTCATCAAAAGGTTTAAGCAACAACTAAAATTACAAAGGATTGATTCTCTTCAAAGATGGAGGAAAATGTTTGGTAGAGAAACTTCTTCTACTTAACTTAATTGGGCTTTTGATGAAAATTAATGCCACTATTTTCTGAATCATGCATCTTGGTTATACCCTTAAATAATATATGGGTATTTTGGTCATTTGACTATACATTAGTATAAAAATTGGCCAACGGTAGTTGGAGTGTGTAAATTATATCATATCATTGCCCTTTGAGGCTTGATGTCGATGTATATATGTATTACATCTGCAATATCTGATAATATGTACAATTTCGTGTTGGTTGACACATACATATTTGGTATACCAAATGAAAAAGTCTATGTCATTCCTATTAATGATGCTACTTCTCATGCATGAGTGAAGCCAAAAAAACATATATTCATTGGAGTCAGAAATTTTAGTCTTTATATGTCTGCAATAGTACGCAGTGCTTCATCGAATCAGAATATCATATATTTTATTAGAATAATTAGAACAATGATATTTTTATACGGGCCTTTTTTTTTGTTGTGCAAAAGTCATGTTAAAAACCCTTATTCTTTATCCAGGTTAGGGGCTAATATAATTACCAACAATCAACTTATATCGATTAGACTGCCATAAAAATAATTTAAGCAACACTTCAGCAAGTTAATTGGAAGTAAATCAATAATCACAATATAGTAATCCTAAATCAGTAAATCAATTAGGCAATTATCAATTAAGAGGCGGAGAAGGCGATAAACTTCAGTAAATAGCTTTTGTTTCAATGATTGCAGAACTTAAACAATATCCAATGAATTGCTTTTGTTCCAATGAATCAAGGATTGCAGAACTAAAAAATTCAACTAAACAATTTGTTTCTTTGTGAGAAACTTCTAATTCAATTACGTGAATGAAAATTATCAATGGACACGCTAAATTGTTGAGACTCTGATTGTGTAAAACTAATTTGTGTTTGTCTAATCGTCTCTTTCAGTTTGTCGCTCTCAAATGTGTTATTCATCTAGCTAGGACTTGAGATTCCCCAAAAGAAGGCTGAAGTCTGTTTGCATCTGGTCCTGTTAAATCCTATTATAGAAGTTTGAAGCTCAATACGAACATAAAATTTTAAAATAGGGGCCCTAATTTGTGAGGGGCTCAAGCCTCTTGCTTCACCCACCAAAGCATACTGGATGTGATCTATCGCGATGGTCGTTGTTGTTCAACCTGCTACCATCCTATCGCCAACCTATTTATAGTGATAGTTGTGGTGGTGTGGTCATGTTTATGGTCCTTGCTAGGGTATGTCAGTTGCTTTTTCCCCCTAAATGTAAGTCTATGCTTTCTGCTTCTATTGTGTTTTTAGTGATGTCCGTATCGAGTATAATGAGTTGTGCCTCACATGATATTTTGTTATATGATCTGCTTGGCATGTTGTATGGTGTTCATTAACGTTTTATAATGATGTTGCTATTTCTATGGTGGTCTGTGATGATAGACCATTTTCTATTAGAGACGTTCGACTATTTTAGATTCAAGGGCTATGATTGGAGCACGGAACAGATGTTGATTTCCGTGACATGACAATTGTTTTTGGTACGCAGCTACAATTAATTGTTGACTCTAAGCCTGGTTAGAAGTAAATTATTATTACTACAAACTGTTAGAGCCAAATTAAAGGGGCAGTTGCCGTTTTGTCTTTGTCGGGTGACAACATAAATGGTTGAAGCAACATTCTTTTCTTGAGTAAGATTGTATTCCAAATATGTTTGGGATGTGAAAATATTAATTAGTCAATAACGATACCTTCGTGCAAATGAAAAGACCATCTATATACTCTTGTTTATATTAGTTTTATTTATTTTCATCCATTAAGAGAGCCAAACTTATCAAAATTGCTTCATCATCCACAACATTACCAACGTAATAAATCTTTTTAGTTTGACTTTCATCGTAGATAGGAGAACAATTCAAACCTTCCATTATCACCACTTTTTAGTTCAAACATCTTTATATGGTGATCATATTAACTATATCACAAACATTAGCTTCGCAAGGCCGATGTGAGCTACTCGGAAATCCTTCTGTGCAGCATGTACTTTATCAAATAATTGTTTATTCTCTTGAAATGATAATTTCAAAAGTTAACTTATTAGGAGACCATTTCAATACTTAAAAATCATCATATAATAGGAAACAAAGTAATTAAAATCAACCGAAGATTATAAAATAAAATAGCAACTTGCTGAACCACCAAAATAGAAGATAATACTCTAAAACTGACACTGACTTCAATCCGACTCACATGATCATCTTTAGTTTAATCAAATCCAATACCTGCTGATTAGAAAAAAATATAATTTCTGTTCAATGATATATAGAATCATTGATTTGTTTCTAAATAGTGTTTAAAGCATATAAAACCTACTAAATATTTTAAATATTTATATATTAGAAAAGAAGATATAGTTATTTCTCAGAATGGTTAACAAGTTGTCTGGGTGGTGTAGTCGGTTATCACGCTAGTCTCACACACTAGAGGTCCCCGGTTCGAACCCGGGCTCAGACAATTATTATTTTTCTCGATCTTCCACTATACGACGTCGTTTTTTAGCTGCAACTTTTGTTTGATGTTTACTAGTAGCGTTGGGTTCTTCTTCGCAAAAACCCTTCGAAATCAAAAGTTTCTGATAACAAAACCTTCTTCAATTCATCAATCAATCGACTCCAATGGCTGAAAAACCTCAACCGCTTCAAGTTTTATACTGCGGTGTTTGCGGATTACCCGCTGAGTACTGTGAATTTGGACCCGATTTCGAGAAATGCAAACCCTGGTTGATCCAAAATGCACCGCAGCTTTACCCAGATCTCGTTCAAGGTATAATAAGATTTCACCATTTTCGTTGATTCTAGAACATGTGAATGGTTTTGATTTGTTTGGTAAAGTGTTTGGTTTCGTTTATTGGTAACGATTCAGAGTCGAATTCGAAGGAAGTTGATGGAGTTTCAGATCAACTACAATCTTCTTCGATCACAGATGCCACTGGTCCTTCTGGTAATCCCTATTTTTTGAGTTACTTTTGTTTTAATATCCACACTTGCAGTAGCGTACTTCAGTTATACCTCTGATTACATGATTAAAAAAGGGAAAGGGGGGGTACCTGGATGTTATATATCAATGGCCAATCTTTTGGGGATAATATGGAAATGACAGTGCATATTACACGATTTCATCATCTATCCATACAACTCGTTTTCAAACATCTGGGCTCGTGTTTTGTATGCTAGGAAGCATATTAGGGGAGTGGTTAATCGTGGTAATAGGCGAAGAAGTTTATGGCCATTTATGTATTAGGCTTCATGATGACACATTCGGACTGTACTTCTTGCGAGACCATGTTACTGGAATGAATAACAATTAGCAACACTTTGTTTGTAATTTGGTCATTAGACTTTAGAACTCATTATTTTTTAGGATCTAACTTTCAGAAACCTTATAAGTATCATCCATGTTTCAAACACAGTAAACCTTTCACCTACGTCTGGTTGTGGCCAAATTTACTTCAAATACCCTGTTTGAATTAGAGTGGGTTTTAGAACTATATATAAAGTCTAGAGACCAATTAAAAAATGATGGTTAAGTACATTGCTATATATTGCAATTTCCCTTTTTCTCTAAAGCATCCAATAATAAACTTTAGTGTTTTAAAAGGAAATGGAAATAACGCCCAGACCTTTTTGGTGTGTAAAAAGTTTTAAATTTGATTATGTGTAAATGGTTTGCCACTCAAAATCAGAAATGAGCACAATTTCTTCTTTGTGGATTTTGAAAGTGTGGGGTCTAAACCAGAAATGAACTTAAGCGAGTTATTTACTGCATTTACTCATATCTGAAGCACTAACCTTGTCTAGGTGTATAGTTGGTTCTAGTGTTTGGTACTCTATTTGTTGTTCACTTGTTGACGGGTGTGGATACATGGGAATATGTAGCATGTACAATCTTACCTCTAATTGTGATATTATATATATGCTACACATGGATGCATGTATTTATCCATACGTAAGCTTCATACATGTGTTGGTGATTGAAGACCCTATCATAATGCACATAATAAATTTATCATCAATGGCTACCCTAAAATCATGCATAACTTCTAATGTGACCTTATATTGTACGCTGGCTAGTGGCTAGCAACCCCAAATCATGTCACATCTCGCATGTAGCCTCTCTAACTTACGCCTTTTTGCTTTGTGATGCTAAACAACTCATATAACTTTTCTTCTCATTGAATCGAACCTTTCATCCGTTACTAGTATATCTGGTCTTCTCTTTTGTATAAAAAATGTTGTCCTTTGTTCAATAGAAACCACAATAAATATTTCCCATCTCCGATTTACATTTATGAAATTTAAGAAAAAGGACAAATAAGCCACACATTTTTCACCTCTACCTCAAACTTTCAAGGGAAAAAGTACTTATGTTATTAGTTCCATTAAATGCGTATTGGAACCAACTTGTTTAAGCTTTTATTGATCAAGCTTTACATATCAACATCTCATTACATATTTTTGGTTTAAAACTGTCTTTACTAAACCTTGTGAAAAAAATTAGTTTTTGTATGGATTTATGCCATTTCTGATGTACATTAAATTTTCTATCTTTAAGCTTTTGTTTTCTTAGAATCTAACCATACTCACCTCTCATTTTTCCTGTCCAGGTTCTTCAGTGCCAAAGCAAGAACCAGTCAAACGACTTCCAGGTGGAAAGATAAAAAAGAAGGTACGCACTAGACATTGTCTTTAGCATATCTAAAGTTTAAATGCATAAGTCTGGATCCTCCAAAATTTAATAATTCCAAGTAAATAAAGTCTCGAAAGTAATTATTTTGACTTAAAAAATTAGAATCAGATTGATTCGATGTTTGATAAGCAGGCAATTATATGTTTATTTCAATCTACTGATTTCTTGCAGCAAACTCTTACCTGCCTGACTGCTTCACCAAAGCTGATTATTTTTACCTTAAAATAACTCGAAAACAAGAATCGTAATCACTATTTAAACACTTACAACTGATTATAAAGACTTCAAGTCAGAATAGTTAACTTGTATGCACCATTCAAATACCCCTGCGCTGCATTTTATGGAGTGCATGTTCTGTCAAATCTATACACTTAGTGGGCGTTTGGTTGGA
The DNA here is from genome assembly GCA_025215565.1 of Flaveria ramosissima. Lineage (NCBI taxonomy): Eukaryota > Viridiplantae > Streptophyta > Magnoliopsida > Asterales > Asteraceae > Flaveria > Flaveria ramosissima. The sequence goes on from CM046030.1 coordinate 18,600,527, forward strand.
AGGAATGGAATGGAATTGAGAAACTAGTATAATTTTCACGTAAAATTATGTTTGAGTGGGTAATGAAATGTAAAACCCAAGGGAATGTTTTACCTCAAATTCCCTTGGTTGTGAGATTTCAAATTCCCTCTCTAGGTGGAAGGATTTTGAAATCCCACAACCAAAGGAATTTGAGGTGAAACATTCCCTTGGGTTTTACATTTCATTACCCACTCAAACATAATTTTACTTGAAAATTATACTAGTTTCTTAATTCCATTCCATTCCTTCCAACCAAATGCCCCCTTACAGTAAGGTTTCTCATGATTATATTTCATACAAACCATCAAGTCTATGTCAAATCTGGCGTCTTTTGTGGTGACAATATGTTACTAAATGGTCAATTTATATGTGCACTATTTTACTTTTGAGTTACACTGAACAGAACATATACTTTTTGCAGAGTATCATGAAACATAAAATAGAGATGATATACAAGTAGGCTCCAAGTATTCAAAATCTTCAAAAGCCACAAAAATATGTATATATGTGGTTTGTTTGTACCAATCCTAACCAAAAAAAATATTATATGATGAAACTGCCCTTAAATTTTTGACAAGACAAAGTTACCTTTGTTGTGGCGTCATCGTGTTATAGGTTAAGATTTTTGTTTTCTTTAGGACATTTTTGTCATCATGCATGTTTTTGGCTATAAAGCCTAAAATTGGTGTGGATGACACAATACATACTTGGGTGGCCCACCAAGTAGTTATAGACAGCTTTAATGAAAATAGTTCAATACTCTGGTAGCCTTCCAATACATTATTCCTATGAGTTATTATACATACGTGCTTAGTCATACGTATGCATCATAATAAAAAAATTTAAGAGTTAATTACCCATACAATATGCAGTATGATAAAGACAGTTAGCTAAGTCTTCCTAATGTATTGTGATTATCATGAGTATCGGAGTATGTATATACCTATTACCTACCGTCTCACATCCATGCTTATATAGCTACAACTACCCATTCACAAACACATATATGCAATAGAACAAGATAGAAGAATTGAAGAGATGAGAGATCGTTTTTTTAGTAAAGGGCAATGGTATCCCAAGAAAATTTAGGGATCTGGTTGGTGTTTGTGTCTTTGGTTCTTACTTTAGCAATTTTAGATGCAACTAGGTTAGTTAGTTTGCTACTTCACCACAAAAGTTTAACTCTACATCTTTCTTTGATAATTAGGGATCACTAAAGAGTAAAGAATAATAATTACTTGTAAGATTATGTGTTATTTTGTCCTTCTGATTATAAATTTTGTATGGTTACTCATAGTATTTTAACGAAACCTGGGTACCTGCTGTAGGAGAAACAAGAAGTTATAATCGAGAAAGTAACACGCAACAAGCGTAAATCTATCACCACTATCAAAGGTCTTGACCTTTTTGGTAAGTTCAATTCACAGAATTCATTGCATTTTGATTTTTCAAATTTCTTGAGTTCTAAAAATATAATTCCAGGTATTAAACTGAGTGATGCTTCGAAGAAGCTTGGAAAGAAATTTGCAACTGGTGCTTCTGTTGTGAAGGTATACTCTTTGTGGCTGCATATACTTAGAGCATTTAATAATAAAATTCATATCTTAACATACCAATTGGATATTTCTTATTCTTTTAGGGTCCAACTGAGAAAGATCAAATTGATGTGCAAGGAGATATAGCATACGACATTGTGGAATTCATTACAGATACTTGGCCTGATGTAATTAAACCTCTATTATACTATCTTTATCTTGATAGAAGCTAAAAGGGTGTTTGAGATTGGTTATTTAAACAGCTCATCTGCTTTTTAAAAGCCGATATGCTTATCTGCTTGTTTGAAGCTGTTTTCAATAATCAGTTTGAGATTGCTTATTTCAAACTTTCCAAACTGATTAATTTTGATATATTAAATATTACAAGTTTATCCTTAGAATGAAATTAATTTTATTTTGAATAAGTTGCTTATCTGCTTCTGCCTGCAAGCTGCATAACTCGTTTAAATAGCAATCCCAAACACCCCTTAAACTACCATGTTTGTTCCAGGATTAGAGCTTTGCCTAATATTATAATACTTTAAGAATTCACTTTCTGAAATCCTAAAATGCAGACGTAATTTTTTACTCGACTTACAAGTGTCTGTTGTTAGCTAGGCAACTAGCTAAAATAGCAGTCATGTCACATTTTCAGAGTTACTAGAGGTGACAAATCTGCAGGGGTTGTCCCAACATAACTTTTTTGCTTAATTAATTCTTGAATTTCAATTAATTAATGTTCTAAATTTGTTTACAAAAACCATAACCATAACCATACTGAGTACTTCCTATCCATAGCAAAGGTATTGACTAAATTTATTTACAAGAACAATAATAGTAAAACAGCCACCTAGTTTTCTTTTGTTTTACGTTGCTGTAAGTATTTGAATAGACTTTGGGCCACTTCAACCTATTTGGGCTGTATTGACTAGTTGACTATTTGACTAGTTGGAGACTACTGATTAGGCCAAAACTAACCTGTTTTATAGTATGGGTCAAAATTCCTATTTGATTAGTTGCTGTAACTAGATATTATAGTATGGCTGTTTGACTAGTTGGAGACTACTGATTAGGCCAAAACTAACCTGTTTTCAAGCAAATGGGTCAAAATTTCCTCTTCTAAAATGACAAGTAACATATTGCTGGCGTTTGGTATGCAGTCTTGAGTCATCATGGGTATTGGTATGATAATACAGTGTAATGGGAATGGGTATGGATTTTTAAACTCAACATTCTGCTGGGTATGGAGGATTCAAATTATTGTCTCATTTTCTTAAAGTTTAGTCCCTTATGCCAAACATATTCTTTGGCTTTATAATTAACGGGTCATTTTCATCTTCAAGTTGCATGGTGTAAAACTGGGTGATCTATATGTTTACATGTTGTGTAACATAGTAATTTGAGCGGAAGTGAAATGTCAGATGTCTCTAGTTCTGAAATGGAGGGATACATGCATCATACTTAAATAGATTCTTATAAACTTTGCATTTACATTTCTGAGTTTTACTTTTACTACTAGAAGTCAAAATGCTGCCCAACTTTGGAAAGGCACAGTATTTCTATTAAACTTAATATTCCATTTTACACAAGCTAATATTTGTAACATTAAACTGAATGTCTTGCAGGTTCCAGAAACAGCGATTTATTTCATTGAAGACGGGAAAAAGGTCCCTGCTGCGTGACTTCCAGAAACCAGATCAGAAGTTTCTCTGTCAAACTGTTATATTTCACAAAATACTTCAACTGTGTGATCTTAAGAATGAAATGTTTTTGTTAGTCTCCGGTTACCTTTTGATATGATATTATAATGTATTGATCCTGCAGTTGATTTACAGTCCAAACATTTTTATTTTCTAGTTTATACGAGTAGCGTAGTTGTGAGTCCTGCCAACATGTTCCAGAAAGATAATAAACGGCGATAAAACTCACAAAATGGATGGTTAGATGGTTAGAATTTTAACAGTGTTTTTGATTTTTTATGCATTCAAAACTTGCATTGTATCGTTTTTACTGTTACAGGTGTATTGCTATCAACTTATCATGTTATGTGGTTGATTTTAGGTTTAACATATCAAGTTTTTGATCTGAGATATCTAAAAACTTAAATGTCTAGACTCATAGTTACTGTTACAGATTATCATAAAAGTTAAAAGCAATGAACGAATATGGATTTGTGGTAAATTACATAAATACCTTCCTTGAATATCATTGAAGTGTGGTTATAGTACCATTGGTCTTCTAAATTTGTTTTAATAATACCCGATCCACGAATTACATAAGATTTTGTTTTACAACCTTATATTGTAGTAACTTTGTATGACATTATCATAAAATCATCATAATTAGAGTCGCACTCTTGGATCAGTTTGGGCTTCGGGTCAAAATAATCGAGTATCCAGGCATCATCTATGGGTTAGCTTCGTAAAATGCTCCAAGTATCAAGACGGTTTGTAGGTGCTTTACATGTTACTTTTTTAAAAGTAATTCCTAGAATTTATAATATGTATACATCACAACTTGTATCCCATTGGATTGTAATAATACCAACTCAAGAAATATTTACAGACACTCCCAACTTTAATTTATTTTCCTCCAACGATCTCTTACTAACTGAGAGTTAACACCCGTTAGTTTTTTTAGATGAAATGGGGCCAACTTTGAGCCATTTTCAACTCCGCCGCCGCCCAACCTCCATTAGGTCCGTTTTTTGGTGTCTAGCCTCTATCGTCACCTGAAATATACCTCCGACGAGTCAAATGGTTTAGATCAGAAGGTGGAGATTGACGAGTTTTAGGGTGCAGAAGTTTCAGATTGATGGACTAGATGGTTGATATCAACCTTCTTCTTAGTGTTTTGACCATATAAACAGTCCACGTCATAAAAAACTAACGATGTTAACTTCTAGTTAGTAAGGGATCGTTCAAATAAAATAAACTTAAAGTAAGGAGTGTCTATAAACATTTCCTGAGTTGAGATTAATCCCGACCAATAAATGAAAGTTAGAATTATTAAAATTTAATAACCCTTAAACTTTTAACATGTTATATAAGACAAACCACTCAACCCACAAAGATCTCCTTGGAAAGTTTTTGTGTTACTTTTATTCTTAGTATAATAATAATAATAATAATCATCTTTATCTTAATAAATAAAATAAATTAGGATACTTATCACCATTCTAAGTGTAAGTGTAAGATCAAGATAATTATTTTAAAGGCTGATGCTAACCAAATATCTCTCAACATGCAATGAAATACAAGGAAGGAACTACTTCAAATTTACAAAGAAAATAACTAAGTGTTAAATCTTCTGAAGTCAAAGTGAAATCTTCCGAAGCTTAAAGACAAATTCTTCTGAAGCTTAAATACTGAACTCTTTCGAAGACTAAGAAGACTGGTGATTCTTCCAGAGTCTGAAATCTCGGAAAAAACACACTCTGACATACTTTTGACAAAAGCAGAAGACCTTTCCGCTGTCAGCTTTTGAAAACTCACCAACTTATATAAGTTGGTGATTACCTTTTTATTTTTGTCAACTGTACAATAAGATCTATTGTCTGTAATTTCCTACTTTAATACTTTTATCCTTATTGTATTACAATAAGATGTGAGCTATGACCTGTCATAGTCAGAAGTCAAAAGACAATCTATTTTTTTGACTCTACATTAATCTTGTTGTCTAGATTAGTGTCCAGCTGACCTTCAAAGTATGGCAGGTTGTAGGTTGTAGTATAAAGTATCTCAAGTATCAGTCTTAGGACTAAGAAGCTTTGCAATACTTGTAAACACTTGAGAGCAATATACATAATCCTTGAAAACCTACATTTATGTTCTCGAGTGTTCTTACTTGTTGTTTATTGTTTTACTGTCTAGTTCCCTATCTGATCTAGTAACTGTGTTTAGTTGATAATCTTCAACTGTGAAACTGTTGTTTGAAGCACAAACAGCCCTGCAATTGGTATCAGAGCTTCTTAGGCTCTTGATTGCAAGATCTCACCTTCTTAAATCACTTTTCAGTTTGACATTGACTAAGTTACCACTGATCACTCCTGATAATTTTGGTACTTGGTGCATGAAAATGGAAGGCTTCAACAAGTCCAAAATTACAGGATGCGGAGATCTGTAATCTATGGACCTCACATCCCAAATACTATTTCAGCAACTGTTGGAGGTGGGATGATACCAAAGGAAGTGGCTGATTATTCTGTAGAAGACTAGAAGAAAATAGACATTGATCAGAAAGCCATGACCGCTCTTCAAACTGCTCTTCCCAACTCCATCTATAGAGGCTTCAAGAAGTGCAAGAGTGCAAAAGAACTATGGGATGCACTAAAGCTGATGTATGAAGGATCAAAGAAAGCTAAGGAGAACAAGAAAGACATAATGAAGCACTAGTTTGAAAACTTCATTTACAAGATAGACGAAACTATGACTCAACAATACTTCAAGTATGTTGAGATTGTAGACAATCTAATGGATGTTAGAGTCAGACTTGAGAATATGGATATAGTGAGGAAGTTCATGTTCTTTCTTTTTAGAGAATGGACACACTATAGTGTGGCCATTAAGAGAACTAAGAACCTCTCTACCCTCACTCTCACTGAGCTGTATGGTATCCTAAGCGGTTACCAAATGGAGATAAACATGCAAAATCCTTCTCCCAACTCATCCAGCAACCAAAAGAGTTCAACCCTTCATGTGGTTGAAAGGAACAACAGAGAACCACAACATCATCTCATTTGCTGCCCTAACAACTCACCAAAGGGTACTTTCATCACCTTCTCAGAGACACCTAGGGAGAGCTATACTCAAGGAAGTCCATTCCAAGAGCCTAGCTCTTCTCAGGATTTTGTGTCTTCAAATGAAAGTTCTTGCAACTTTCTCTTGACCCTTGAAGACCTAGACTGCATCTATCTAGATGATTTAGAGTACATGAAAATAGTCCAGCAGATGACTCTTCTCACTCATAGATCCAAGAAGTTCTACAAGAGGACATGGAGGAAGTTTTCAAGCAATGTGTCAAGTGAAAAGTTTGGCTAGATAAGAGCAAAGTAAAGTGTTAAACTATAACCAAATGGGCCACTTTGCTCAGGAGTGTAAGGCACCAAGAAAAAATGGTGGCCATACACAGTCCAGGCCAAACTACATTGAGGCAGCTCCAAGAGCTGAGAAGTCCAACTAACCAAAGCAGGAAGCTACAGTTACTGTTGAAGAAGGAGCCTTTGATTGGAGCTTTCAGGTGGAATATGTCTCCCCAAACCAAGCCCTGATAGCAGATCATGATGAATCAAAGGTATTGGACCATCTTTGCTCCCCTGAATGCATTGCTAAAGTTAATATGTACAGGTCCTACAACTTGGAAGTAAGATCTAATCTTGAGTCCTTAAACATTTTAAAAGTTGATTTTAAAAGAGCAGAAAATGATTATCAGCTTAAATAGAAGACTTAGAGAAAACCATTTCTACTCTAAAACATGAGCATACAAACTACATGACTCAGATTAAAGATCTTGTTTCCAAATGGACAGAATGCTAGACTGAGCTTGTGATCAGCAAAGCCAAGGCATAAAATTGTGTTCTTAAAGAGAAAACCTTCAAGAACATTATATCTTTATCCTTGCATGCAAAAGTTTGTTACCAGTACAGGTAGGGACTTGGATGAAATGAAATACCTCCTACACACTCACTACTATAAGTCAGAGAACCAAAGTGTGGAACTTGTGAAGGTGAGCTGCCTCCTATTGATCCTATCCAAGAGCAAGATGAAGATGAAACTAAGGAAGATGATATAATGAAGGGTGAACCAGGAATGAGTGAAGAGATTCACTCTAAGAAGGGTCATTATATCCCTAAAGAGAAGAATAGACTTGGGATGGCCAAGTCTGCAAGAAAGAACTTGATTAGGGCTGCAAAAATAAGATCATAGAAAGTGTAGGAGATCAAACCCACCTTCAACCCTATGCAAAAACAAGTTTTCATCTCTGTTGGGTTTGAGGTGAGAAAGACTGAATACTTAACCAAGGACTCTAGTATGAAGAGTCCTAGTTCAAGTCTAAGCCATCTTGGTAAGGAGAAGAAGGTTGAACCAATGTGCACCACTACTTCACAGGCTGGACCATCTAACTCCAAAGGCAAGCTTCACCCTCAGAACTGGAAAAGGCTCAGGACAAACCTTCTCCTCAGGACAAGACTCTCAGAAGAAAGCCTATGGAATGTATCATGTGTGGTGGTACAATTCATTATGTTAAGGATTACATTTACAATCCTAAGAATACCATCCACATGAACAAGAAGAAGTCCTCTAATAAGAAAAATAAAATAGTTTTGAAAAGAAAATCATTTTCCTTCGGAAGCATCAAGGTGGCCCAGAAGAAGATAGGTGGAAAACTATCTTCGGAAGCAAGTTTGGTCTTGGAAGAAAGGAATACTTCCAAAGCATTGAAGTCTACTACAGTGGTTGCAAAAGATTCCAAAGGTTCAGTCTCCAAAACTTCCGAAATCATAAAAACTTCCAAAGTTATGAAAGCCAAGTCTAATATTCCAAATACGGTGTGGAAGATGAAGGAAGGCCATGTGACTAAAGTTTCTTTATCAACAACAGTCAAGGATCCCCTAAGCTTGCATATATGATCAATGACTGTTGAACTATCTTCAGTTCATCTTGATTAGTCCAAGACCAACAAGGCTTGGGTTTCCAAATGTAACTAATCATCTCTTTTCATGTGCAGGAACAACTGAAGACCAAAAGTAATGTATGGATCATTGATAATGGTTGTTCTATGTACATGACTGGCAATGGCTCTTTGCTTTAAAAGTTTGAAAAACTTGATGGAGGGCCAGTTGCTTTTGGAGGTGAATCGAGAGGTTAAATTACTGAATGGGGCAGTGTCACAAATGGTAATCTCAACATTGAAAAGGTAAACTTTGTCAAGGAGCTTGAGTACAACCTTTTGAGTGTGTCTTAATTTTGTGACCAAATACATGACATGCTCTTTACTGAGCATGAGTGCATTGTTCTCAAACCCGGGGTGATCATTTCTCAAGAGCATAAATTGCTCAGAGCCCCCAGGAAAGGGAACATGCACAAGATGGATTTGTGAGAAACCTCCCCTTCTGGAGAAGTTTCTTGCTTTCTATCAAAGGCAAATAGTGACGAGTCTTTCATTTGGCATAAAATAATATGCCATGTAAACTTTAAGAACATAAATAAACTGATTAAGAATTATTTGTTAATTGGAATGTCAAAAAAAGAGTTTATAGGTGATGATCATTGTGTTGCATGCCTGAAAGTAAAGCAATACAAAGTGTCACACAAGCCAAAGAAAATGAACTCCGTCACTACTCCTCTTCACTTATTACACATGAATCTCTTTGGCCCCACAAGTGTTATGAGTTTAGGAAGAACTTCATACTGTCTTGTGATAAAAAAATGATTTCACAAGATATACTTGGGTCTTTTTTCTTAGAAGTAAGGATGAGACCCCTAAAATCTTGAAATCCTTCATTCTGAAAATTAAGAATCAATGTGATCACAAGGTAAAGATCATAAGATGTGATCAAGGAACTAAATTCAAGAACCAAATTCTTGATTCATTTTGTGATGAAAAGGGTATTTCAAGACAATATAATGCTACTAGAACTTTTCAACAAAATGGTGTTGCTGAAAGGAGAAATATGACACTTATTGAGACTACAAGAACTATACTCTCTGACTCTAAACTGCCTATCACCTTCTGGGAATAGGCAATCAACACTGCTTACTATGTGCAGAACAGAGTTTTAGTAGTCACGTCTCACGGTAAGACACCCTATAAACTGTGGCACAAGAGGAGACCTTTCATTGGTTTTCTCGGGTAATTGGATGCCCATGCATCATCTTGAATACCAAAGATCACATAACCAAGTTTGCTGAGAAAACAGAAGATGGAAATTTCATTGAATACTCTTCTCAATCTAAAGCTTATAGAGTATACAATCTCATAACTAGAGTAGTTGAAGAGTCGACCAATATGACCTTCAATGAACACACTCCAATTATGAAAGATTCTGGTCTTGATTGGCTATTTGATCTTGATTTAGTTGTAAGGCCCCGTTCCCGGGACACCTACAGTTGGGCATTCATCGCACTCAAAACATATATTTACATTTTCCTTTCATAAATAGTTGCAGCGGAAACATTAAAACTTAATTTCATTTCATCATACTCTTGCACATCAGTACAATCGTTCCTTTTTACATTATCATGTTACATTTATTACAAAAGCATTAAACATAGAGATGCCATCCAAAATACGCTGAGTAGCCGCCCCGTGCCATCCTCAGCAACATACCTGCCAACTGGAAACACATCAAAGTCAGCGTTGCTGAGTGAGTTCTAGTTTTATCATAAAACATACTTTACTTTCATAAAACCGTTCTTTACTTTCTTTAATGAAAACCTTCGTTACATACATGCGTTCACACATCATACGTACATACAGATAATAACATTATTATCTTCGTCATTACGTTCATTACATTCATCATTCATCATTATCTTTCACTTCTTTCTAGATCCTGTCAGACTTTACCCTCTTCATGGCACACAGCCACGATTACTGAGGTCGAATGGCAAGGATCCCATTTTATACATTATTAGGATCATTCGTTAATGTTCATTTCATACGTTCATTCTTTCATTCACCTCTTTACTCATTACCCTTCCTTACTCGAATCTTGTCTCATGCAATATCCCCGACTCATGCTTGAAAGCTGATGCTGTGCCGGGACCTGCTCACAAGCCCCCGACTCATGTCTGAAGACTGACACAACACCAGGATACGCGACAAAGATCCCATACGAGTCAATCACAGGGATGGAACTCCATCCGAGGTTGTTGCAACACCAAGTCGCTCACCTCAATAGCCATCTCAATGAATGTACGCTATCCGAGTCTTTTGCACCCCTCGGGTTGCTCACCTCATTGCCCATCACGATAGCAAGCTATCCGAGTCTTTTGCAACAACAAGGTTGCTCACCCCAAGGCAACATCACGATAGCACGTACTCGAGTCTTTTGCAACGATCGGGTTGCTCACCTCATACATATGCATGGCTTCATGCTACACCCCCGGAGTTATGCGTAACCCGGGTAATCATCATACAATACACCCCCAACATTATGGGTACTACACCCCCACCGAAGTGGGTACATCACCCCCACCGAAGTGGGTACATCACCCCCATCAACATGGGTACCTCATCGAAGGTCAGTCACAAAGACTGGAACCCTTGCGTACACGCTATAGACTAGCTGAACCTCTCACGGTTGAGCCTAAGGCATTAGAGCCGTGCACTTCACTTCGCTTCACGTACATACCTCACACGATTTCATTCATTCCTTAATGCATGCATTCATTCATTACGTTCCTCTTTTCTTTATCTTTCACTTTACGTTACATAATACTTTCATTTCATTCATTAACGTTCAACGCAAAGACATAGAAAGATAAACATACATAGCAAGGAACATAACATAAACATAAACATACAGCATCATCATACATACGCATCAATCATACATCACATCACGCAAATCATACATACTATGCATCACACGCACCGCCGTGCCTAACATAACACATAACATCATGCATATTACCATCATCTCCATCAACATTATCATCATAATCTCATCATCCTGCGTCACCTTATACCGTCCATGCCCTTCACATCGTCGAGGAATTCCATCTCGGTTATCATTTCTAAACACTTAGGTGAATGGGCATCTATGCGAATGGACTATGGGCGAATGGACCTCTATGCGAATGGACTCCCAGTCGCATAGCTTTCGTGCGTATGGCCTTCAGTCGCATGACTTCAGGCGTATGGGCTTCAGTCGCATACTCTTCTTGCGAATGAACCTCAGTCGCACCATCCCTCAATCGCATGACTCCCAAGCACATGAACTCCAATCGCATGACCATCATGCGTATGGACCTCAGTCGCATAGCAAACGTGCGTATGTACCTCAGTCGCACTTCTTTCAACCGAATGGCCTCCAGTCGCCCTCCAGTCGGTCGCTTAGCCCTAGCTGGTGCAGAGTGTAGTTAGGTCGACTGCAGCCGCGGGTTTTCGACCTCCAACCCCTTCCAAACCTCTTTTAAGCTCAAATCAACCCTTCTAAAGGTTAGGGAATCATACCATGACCTCATACAAGCATAACCAATCAAGAAATCGAGCCTCTAACGCATCATACATATACATGCATACATCAAAACGGGTTTTCACCCAAAAACTCGAAAATAGGTTTTTGGATGTGTTCCAGCCCCAAAATCAGTTGAAAATGTGTAAAAGAGGGGTCCTAGAACTCACCTTAACGATCCCGTCGAGTAGAGCTTCGATTTGACTCGCTCCTCGTCGATTTTGGCTACTCGAACCAACCCGGGCCAACACTTCCTCTCTTTTCTCTTCTTTCTCTCTTCTCCTCCCTTGGCTGAAAAATGGGGAGAATAGGAGTGTTTTCCCCCATTTATACTCCCGTGCATAGAAGTTTCTCTCGTTGGCGGGTTTGGTCCCTCGACTTTGGACTTTATTTCTTTTTCTTCTCTCGTCAGCTACAAAGGAAATTTCCGGGTGTTACAAGTCCACCCCCCTTAAATGGGTTTCGTCCCCGAAACCTATCATTCCTTAAACCGTCGCAAGCAATTCTGTCTCATCTCTTCTCCAGTCTCCCACCTGGAGTTCAATTGGTCTACGTCGTTTATCCCCTCACGACTTCTTATTTATCTTTGGCTAGCTTCATCAATGCTTTAATCCCTTCGAGCTTTTCGGTCGTTGCCTCAGTCACCTCAATATTTCTCAAACGTCGTTTGGTGCTTGGCCTTTACTTGTAGACAAGTAAGGCATCTACTCACTTACTCCATCATGTCACGCTTCATGCACCTTCTCGCCATTGCCATCGAAATCACCTTCGGAATCGTCCTGACTAAATCACCTTAAGCCATTACCATGATCCCCTCAGGCGCTGTTAACCGTATCATCTTTTTGCAACACATAGTGTTCGCTCCGTAGTCCGTCAAACAATCCACTCTTAGGGCTACATCGAATGGCGTATTTATATTCTTACCACTAACAGGCAATTTAGCACAGAAAGCAGCAGGAATAAAACTTTACTAACGCCAGCATTAAATAACACAAGCTAAGGATCTATTTACTAGGAACATACCTGACACAACATCGAAGTCCGTCCTAGCTTCCTCCGATCTTCTTCACTCCCGAACCTCCAACCCTTTGCTTCTTACAGTCCCTGCTCTTATGACCTTCCTCACCACAAGAATAACACTTCCCCATACCGCAGTTCTTCGCTACATGCCCGGTCCTTCCACAACGAAAGCAGGCATCAGTCCCCAATCTACATTCTCCGGGGTGCCTGTGTCCACACTTGTCACACCTTTCCGAACCCACATCGTCCATGACCACTCGCTGGTCATCCATCCGTGCACCTTTGTTACTTGGAGCGGCTTCGCCGTGTCCCAATCGCTTCCCATTCCAATCCCGATCACCATCTCCTTTCTTGCTACCTTCTGTCACCACCATCAATCTTTCATCGTATAATCTTCCTGCTAAATCAACCGCCGACCTAAACGTGCTCGGTCGGGCAGCAATCATGTGCCTACGAATATCCGCCGGCAAGCCATGAATATACCTCTTGATCTTTCGCGAAAGAGGTGTCACCTGATCCGGCACCAGTCGTGCCATTTCGTTGAACTTGGTGGTGTATTGCTGATGCGTCATTGTTCCCGCCTCCAGCTGCAGGAACTCTCTTTCAACTTTATCCATCTCACGGTGAGGACAGAACTCCTCAATCACCAGCCTCTTCAACTCTGGCCATCTCATCCTTCCGATAGCTCTGCTTCCCTTAACTTGGACTATGTTGTCCCACCAGCACAAAGCTGAGTCCACGAAAGAGTGGGTAGCAAATTTGACTTTCTGATCTTCTCGGCACTCGCTGATATTTAAAACAGCTTCCATCTCTCTCACCCATCGGTGAGCAGCAGCAGCAGTGCCATTACCATCAAAAGTAGGGGGCTTGCATCGCTGAAACGCCCCATAGTTACAGCCTCGTGCCGCCTCCGGCGTAGGCTCTTCCTCTTCTTCTTCCTCTTCGTCATCGGAGAGAACCCTTTCAGTCTCGGGTCGTCTCCTTTCACCCGAAGGTCTACCCCTTTCCTTTCTCTCCTCTTCTCTAACAGTCTTTATCACTTCGGTCACTACAGACGGTAGGATTGTCTGCAAGACCTGATGCACTTCTTCCACGACCGCCTCTCTCATCGAGGCCCTCTGATTAGAATTCTCATCACCGCCCTCAGGATGAGGGGTCACAGGTTCTTCATGAACTACCCTTTCGGCCCTTGCCCTTCCTCTTGTGACCCGTGGTTCAGCACCACGTCCACCGTCACCTCCACCACGAGAAGCTTTCGAAGATCTTCCACCAGCCATCCTCTAAACACACTGAAAGATTCAAACACTAACACGGTCATTCAAGGAACAGCTCAGTTTATGTCAAGTATAGTAAGTCCCTAATTACAGTGGCCAATTGTGATTAGCCACTTACTTTACTCTTCATACTCCGAGCATTACCTGTCCTGACTATATTAGTATCTAAATCTACCAGCAACACATAAACCATATAACACGCGCACATAAACCGGTAACTTTACAAAAACATACCTGATGGCACGCAGCTACTCAGATTGGCATCCCATTTCCTTTCCGTCCCATTCTCAGTTTAAGATTAGGTTTTTGAAAATATTTACCCAATTCACTTAAACTTTGGCTCTGATACCAACTTGTAAGGCCCCGTTCCCGGGACACCTACAGTTGGGCATTCATCGCACTCAAAACATATATTTACATTTTCCTTTCATAAATAGTTGCAGCGGAAACATTAAAACTTAATTTCATTTCATCAAAATACTCTTGCACATCAGTACAATCGTTCCTTTTTACATTATCATGTTACATTTATTACAAAAGCATTAAACATAGAGATGCCATCCAAAATACGCTGAGTAGCCGCCCCGTGCCATCCTCAGCAACATACCTGCCAACTGGAAACACATCAAAGTCAGCGTTGCTGAGTGAGTTCTAGTTTTATCATAAAACATACTTTACTTTCATAAAACCGTTCTTTACTTTCTTTAATGAAAACCTTCGTTACATACATGCGTTCACACATCATACGTACATACAGATAATAACATTATTATCTTCGTCATTACGTTCATTACATTCATCATTCATCATTATCTTTCACTTCTTTCTAGATCCTGTCAGACTTTACCCTCTTCATGGCACACAGCCACGATTACTGAGGTCGAATGGCAAGGATCCCATTTCATACATTATTAGGATCATTCGTTAATGTTCATTTCATACGTTCATTCTTTCATTCACCTCTTTACTCATTACCCTTCCTTACTCGAATCTTGTCTCATGCAATATCCCCGACTCATGCTCGAAAGCTGATGCTGTGCCGGGACCTGCTCACAAGCCCCCGACTCATGTCCGAAGACTGACACAACACCGGGATACGCGACAAAGATCCCATACGAGTCAATCACAGGGATGGAACTCCATCCGAGGTTGTTGCAACACCAAGTCGCTCACCTCAATAGCCATCTAAATGAATGTACGCTATCCGAGTCTTTTGCACCCCTCGGGTTGCTCACCTCATTGCCCATCACGATAGCAAGCTATCCGAGTCTTTTGCAACAACAAGGTTGCTCACCCCAAGGCAACATCACGATAGCACGTACTCGAGTCTTTTGCAACGATCGGGTTGCTCACCTCATACATATGCATGGCTTCATGCTACACCCCCGGAGTTATGCGTAACCCGGGTAATCATCATACAATACACCCCCAACATTATGGGTACTACACCCCCACCGAAGTGGGTACATCACCCCCACCGAAGTGGGTACATCACCCCCATCGAAGTGGGTACATCACCCCCATCAACATGGGTACCTCATCGAAGGTCAGTCACAAAGACTGGAACCCTTGCGTACACGCTATAGACTAGCTGAACCTCTCACGGTTGAGCCTAAGGCATTAGAGCCGTGCACTTCACTTCGCTTCACGTACATACCTCACACGATTTCATTCATTCCTTAATGCATGCATTCATTCATTACGTTCCTCTTTTCTTTATCTTTCACTTTACGTTACATAATACTTTCATTTCATTCATTAACGTTCAACGCAAAGACGTAGAAAGATAAACATACATAGCAAGGAACATAACATAAACATAAACATACAGCATCATCATACATACGCATCAATCATACATCACATCACGCACATCATACATACTATGCATCACACGCACCGCCGTGCCTAACATAACACATAACATCATGCATATTACCATCATCTCCATCAACATTATCATCATAATCTCATCATCCTGCGTCACCTTATACCGTCCATGCCCTTCACATCGTCGAGGAATTCCATCTCGGTTATCATTTCTAAACACTTAGGTGAATGGGCATCTATGCGAAAGGACTATGGGCGAATGGACCTCTATGCGAATGGACTCCCAGTCGCATAGCTTTCGTGCGTATGGCCTTCAGTCGCATGACTTCAGGCGTATGGGCTTCAGTCGCATACTCTTCATGCGAATGAATCTCAGTCGCACCATCCCTCAATCGCATGACTCCCAAGCACATGAACTCCAATCGCATGACCATCATGCGTATGGACCTCAGTTGCATAGCAAACGTGCGTATGGACCTCAGTCGCACTTCAATCGGCCGAATGGACTCCAGTCGCCCTCCAGTCGGTCGCCTAGCCCTAGCTGGTGCAGAGTGCAGTTAGGTCGACTGCAGCCGCGGGTTTTCGACCTCCAACCCCTTCCAAACCTCTTTTAAGCTCAAATCAACCCTTCTAAAGGTTAGGGAATCATACCATGACCTCATACAAGCATAACCAAGCAAGAAATCGAGCCTCTAACGCATCATACATATACATGCATACATCAAAACGGGTTTTCACCCAAAAACTCGAAAATAGGTTTTTGGATGTGTTCCAGCCCAAAATCAGTTGAAAATGTGTAAAAGAGGGGTCATAGAACTCACCTTAACGATCCCGTCGAGTAGAGCTTCGATTTGACTCGCTCCTCGTCGATTTTGGCTACTCGAACCAACCCGGGCCAACACTTCCTCTCTTTTCTCTTCTTTCTCTCTTCTCCTCCCTTGGCTGAAAAATGGGGAGAATGGGAGTGTTTTCCCCCTTTTATACTCCCGTGCATAGAAGTTTCTCTCGTTGGCGGGTTTGGTCCCTCGACTTTGGACTTTATTTCTTTTTCTTCTCTCGTCGGCTACAAAGGAAATTTCCGGGTGTTACAAGTCCACCCCCCTTAAATGGGTTTCGTCCCCGAAACCTATCATTCCTTAAACCGTCGCAAGCAATTCTGTCTCATCTCTTCTCCAGTCTCCCACCTGGAGTTCAATGGTCTACGTCGTTTATCCCCTCACGACTTCTTATTTATCTTTGGCTTGCTTCATCAATGCTTTAATCCCTTCGAGCTTCTCGGTCGTTGCCTCAGTCACCTCAATATTTCCTAAACGTCGTTTGGTGCTTGGCCTTTACTTGTAGACAAGTAAGGCATCTACTCACTTACTCCATCATGTCACGCTTCATGCACCTTCCCGCCATTGCCATCGAAATCACCTTCGGAATCGTCGTGACTAAATCACCTTAAGCCATTACCATGATCCCCTCAGGCGCTATTACTCGTATCATCTTTTTGCAACACATAGTGTTCGCTCCGTAGTCCGTCAAACAATCCACTCTTAGGGCTACATCGAATGGCGTATTTATATTCTTACCACTAACAGGCAATTTAGCACAGAAAGCAGCAGGAATAAAACTTTACTAACGCCAGCATTAAATAACACAAGCTAAGGATCTATTTACTAGGAACATACCTGACACAACATCGAAGTCCGTCCTAGCTTCCTCCGATCTTCTTCACTCCCGAACCTCCAGCCCTTTGCTTCTTACAGTCCCTGCTCTTATGACCTTCCTCACCACAAGAATAACACTTCCCCATACCGCAGTTCTTCGCTACATGCCCGGTCCTTCCACAACGAAAGCAGGCATCAGTCCCCAATCTACATTCTCCGGGGTGCCTGTGTCCACACTTGTCACACCTTTCCGAACCCACATCGTCCATGACCACTCGCTGGTCATCCATCCACGCACCTTTGTTACTTGGAGCGGCTTCGCCGTGTCCCAATCGCTTCCCATTCCAATCCCGATCACCATCTCCTTTCTTGCTACCTTCTGTCACCACCATCAATCTTTCATCGTATAATCTTCCCGCTAAATCAACCGCCGACCTAAACGTGCTCGGTCGGGCAGCAATCATGTGCCTACGAATATCCGCCGGCAAGCCATGAATATACCTCTTGATCTTTCGCGAAAGAGGTGTCACCTGATCCGGCACCAGTCGTGCCATTTCGTTGAACTTGGTGGTGTATTGCTGATGCGTCATTGTTCCCGCCTCCAGCTGCAGGAACTCTCTTTCAACTTTATCCATCTCACGGTGAGGACAGAACTCCTCAATCACCAGCCTCTTCAACTCTGGCCATCTCATCCTTCCGATAGCTCTGCTTCCCTCAACTTGGACTATGTTGTCCCACCAGCACAAAGCTGAGTCCACGAAAGAGTGGGTAGCAAATTTGACTTTCTGATCTTCTCGGCACTCGCTGATATTTAAAACAGCTTCCATCTCTCTCACCCATCGGTGAGCAGCAGCAGCAGTGCCATTACCATCAAAAGTAGGGGGCTTGCATCGCTGAAACGCCCCATAGTTACAGCCTCGTGCCGCCTCCGGCGTAGGCTCTTCCTCTTCTTCTTCCTCTTCGTCATCGGAGAGAACCCTTTCAGTCTCGGGTCGTCTCCTTTCACCCGAAGGTCTACCCCTTTCCTTTCTCTCCTCATCTCTAACAGTCTTTATCACTTCGGTCACTACAGACGGTAGGATTGTCTGCAAGACCTGATGCACTTCTTCCACGACCGCCTCTCTCATCGAGGCCCTCTGATTAGCATTCTCATCACCGCCCTCAGGATGAGGGGTCACAGGTTCTTCATGAACTACCCTTTCGGCCCTTGCCCTTCCTCTTGTGACCCGTGGTTCAGCACCACGTCCACCGTCACCTCCACCACGAGAAGCTTTCGAAGATCTTCCACCAGCCATCCTCTAAACACACTGAAAGATTCAAACACTAACACGGTCATTCAAGGAACAGCTCAGTTTATGTCAAGTATAGTAAGTCCCTAATTACAGTGGCCAATTGTGATTAGCCACTTACTTTACTCTTCATACTCCGAGCATTACCTGTCCTGACTACATCAGTATCTAAATCTACCAGCAACACATAAACCATATAACATGCGCACATAAACCGGTAAACTTTACAAAAACATACCTGATGGCACGCAGCTACTCAGATTGGCATCCCATTCCCTTTCCGTCCCATTCTCAGTTTAAGATTAGGTTTTTGAAAATATTTACCCAATTCACTTAAACTTTGGCTCTGATACCAACTTGTAAGGCCCCGTTCCCGGGACACCTACAGTTGGGTATTCATCGCACTCAAAACATATATTTACATTTTCCTTTCATAAATAGTTGCAGCGGAAACATTAAAACTTAATTTCATTTCATCAAAATACTCTTGCACATCAGTACAATCGTTCCTTTTTACATTATCATGTTACATTTATTACAAAAGCATTAAACATAGAGATGCCATCCAAAATACGCTGAGTAGCCGCCCCGTGCCATCCTCAGCAACATACCTGCCAACTGGAAACACATCAAAGTCAGCGTTGCTGAGTGAGTTCTAGTTTTATCATAAAACATACTTTACTTTCATAAAACCGTTCTTTACTTTCTTTAATGAAAACTTCGTTACATACATGCGTTCACACATCATACGTACATACAGATAATAACATTATTATCTTCGTCATTACGTTCATTACATTCATCATTCATCATTATCTTTCACTTCTTTCTAGATCCTGTCAGACTTTACCTCTTCATGGCACACAGCCACGATTACTGAGGTCGAATGGCAAGGATCCCATTTCATACATTATTAGGATCATTCGTTAATGTTCATTTCATACGTTCATTCTTTCATTCACCTCTTTACTCATTACCCTTCCTTACTCGAATCTTGTCTCATGCAATATCCCCGACTCATGCTCGAAAGCTGATGCTGTGCCGGGACCTGCTCACAAGCCCCCGACTCATGTCCGAAGACTGACACAACACCGGGATACGCGACAAAGATCCCATACGAGTCAATCACAGGGATTGAACTCCATCCGAGGTTGTTGCAACACCAAGTCGCTCACCTCAATAGCCATCTCAATGAATGTACGCTATCCGAGTCTTTTGCACCCCTAGGGTTGCTCACCTCATTGCCCATCACGATAGCAAGCTATCCGAGTCTTTTGCAACAACAAGGTTGCTCACCCCAAGGCAACATCACGATAGCACGTACTCGAGTCTTTTGCAACGACCGGGTTGCTCACCTCATACATATGCATGGCTTCATGCTACACCCTCGGAGTTATGCGTAACCCGGGTAATTATCATACATACACCCCCAACATTATGGGTACTACACCCCCACCGAAGTGGGTACATCACCCCCACCGAAGTGGGTACATCACCCCCACCGAAGTGGGTACATCACCCCCACCGAAGTGGGTACATCACCCCCACCGAAGTGGGTACATCACCCCCATCAACATGGGTACCTCATCGAAGGTCAGTCATAAAGACTGGAACCCTTGCGTACACGCTATAGACTAGCTGAACCTCTCACGGTTGAGCCTAAGGCATTAGAGCCGTGCACTTCACTTCGCTTCACGTACATACCTCACACGATTTCATTCATTCCTTAATGCATGCATTCATTCATTACGTTCCTCTTTTCTTTATCTTTCACTTTACGTTACATAATACTTTCATTTCATTCATTAACGTTCAACGCAAAGACATAGAAAGATAAACATACATAGCAAGGAACATAACATAAACATAAACATACAACATCATCATACATACGCATCAATCATACATCACATCACGCACATCATACATACTATGCATCACACGCACCGCCGTGCCTAACATAACACATAACATCATGCATATTACCATCATCTCCATCAACATTATCATCATAATCTCATCATCCTGCGTCACCTTATACCGTCCATGCCCTTCACATGGTCGAGGAATTCCATCTCGGTTATCATTTCTGAACACTTAGGTGAATGGGCATCTATGCGAATGGACTATGGGCGAATGGACCTCTATGCGAATGGACTCCCAGTCGCATAGCTTTCGTGCGTATGGCCTTCAGTCGCGTGACTTCAGGCGTATGGGCTTCAGTCGCATACTCTTCATGCGAATGAACCTCAGTCGCACCATCCCTCAATCGCATGACTCCCAAGCACATGAACTCCAATCGCATGACCATCATGCGTATGGACCTCAGTCGCATAGCAAACGTGCGTATGTACCTCAGTCGCACTTCTTTCAACCGAATGGCCTCCAGTCGCCCTCCAGTCGGTCGCCTAGCCCTAGCTGGTGCAGAGTGCAGTTAGGTCGACTGCAGCCGCGGGTTTTCGACCTCCAACCCCTTCCAAACCTCTTTTAAGCTCAAATCAACCCTTCTAAAGGTTAGGGAATCATACCATGACCTCATACAAGCATAACCAAGCAAGAAATCGAGCCTCTAACGCATCATACATACATGCATACATCAAAATGGGTTTTCACCCAAAAACTCGAAAATAGGTGTTTGGATGTGTTCCAGCCCCAAAATCAGTTGAAAACGTGTAAAAGAGGGGTCCTAGAACTCACCTTAACGATCCCGTCGAGTAGAGCTTTGATTTGACTCGCTCCTCGTCGATTTTGGCTACTCGAACCAACCCGGGCCAACACTTCCTCTCTTTCTCTTCTTTCTCTCTTCTCCTCCCTTGGCTGAAAAATGGGGAGAATGGGAGTGTTTTCCCCCTTTTATACTCCCGTGCATAGAAGTTTCTCTCGTTGGTGGGTTTGGTCCCTCGACTTTGGACTTTATTTCTTTTTCTTCTCTCGTCGGCTACAAAGGAAATTTCCGGGTGTTACATTAGTTACCAACTGTTTTAACAAATCTTGTGAAGATGTTTCCGAAACAAAAAGTAATATTTTTGAAGAAGATCCTGATCCACGATTTGAGTTAAGAAGACCAAATGTTCTAATTCCTTCAGTACCAGTGGTAACAAACATCGCAAGTGGAAATCCTGTCAGCACAAATATGACAATGAATTCTTCTGTTGATTCATCTGAGGTGCCACCCAATTCTGGCAATGAGGCACAAAACTCAAATGAAGGGATCTTTAATGGAGAAGAAGATGGAGATGGTGAAAGTGATCAAGAATATCTTGATGCTGACAACCACTTCACTGAAGACAACATCAATGATGTCACACACTCTCTGGATCAAGTCACACTTGATGGGTGTGCTGTTGTGGTAGGTGACACTCAATCACCAGATCTAAATTTTTAAATTTGGATCTATCAAATCAACTTGTTGTGATTACTCATCTAAGAATCCACAAGTCACATCCTACCACAAACATCATCGGTGAAGTTGAAACTGGGGTGAGAACAAGAGGACAAACCCATGATCAAAATGTTTGTCTGCATTCTTGCTTCTTATCCCAGATTGAGCCAAAGAAAGTAGATGAAGCTTTAAGAGATGGAAGCTGGATTAAAGCAATGTAGGAGGAACTGCTTCGATTCAAAAGACAGGGTGTTTGGAACCTATGTCCTATTCCTCCTGGGAAGTTTCCAATATGAACTAAATGGGTGTTCAGGAACAAGAAAGATGATAGAGGACTTGTCATCAAGAACAAGGGAAGACTGGTAGTCCAAGGGTACACTCAAGAGGCAGGGATTGAGTATACAAATGCCTTTGCTCCTGTAGCAAGACTTGAAGCTGTAAGAATATTCATTTCTTTTCCTGCATCAAAGGATTTCAAGGTCTACCCAGTTGATGTCAAGTGTTCTTTTCTATATGGGGTGATAGATGAAGAAGTGTATGTCTGTCAACCACCGGGCTTTTCAGATCCAGATCATCCTGATTATGTCTGCAAGTTTGACAAAGCTCTCTATGGGTTGTATCAAGCACCAAGGAAGTGGTATGAGACACTGTCATAGTACCTATTTTAACATGGTTACAAAATAGGTACTATTAACAACACACGTTTCATCAAAAGAACAGTGAATGACATGATGCTGGTTCAAGTTTATGTTGATGACATTATCTTTGGGTCAACTATTAAAAAGATCTACAAAGAGTTTGAGAAGTTGATGAATAATAGATTTGAAATGAGTGCCATGGGGGAACTCAATTTCTTTATAGGAGTTCAAGTGAAACAAGCTGACAATAGCATCTTCATAAACTAGTCAAAGTATGTACCAGCCATACTAACTAGATTTCATCTGACTGATTGTAAGGTTGCTAAGACTCCCATAGCCAGAAACCACTCCTTAGGACCTGATCTTGAGGGGAATGTGTTGATGAACATCAATACGGGGCTATGGTTAGGTCTCTTATGTACCTAACAGCCACCTGGCTTGATATCATGTTTGTTACATGCATATGTGCAAGATATCAAGCCAACCCCAAGATGTCACACCTAGTTGCTGTCAAAAGTATTCTTAGCTACCTTAAAGGAGCTCCTAAACTAGGACTTTGGTATCCAAAGAATTCTGACTTCAATCTGTATGCATATACAGATAGTAACTATGGTGGCTGTAATATGACTGGAAAGTCTACATCTGGGGGATGTCAGTTCCTTGGTGGAAGGATAGTCTCATGGCAATGCAAGAAGCAATTTTGTGAGTCTGCATCAACTGCTGAAGTTGAATACATTGCTGCTGCAAGCTGCTGTGCTCAAGTGCTTTGGATACAGAATCAGATGCTAGATTATGGATTCAACTTCATGAAGACTCCTATCCATATCGACAACAATAGTGCTATCTCAATCACAGAGAGTGCAACACATCAATCAAAGACTTTAATATTAGGTATTAGTTGATCAGAGATAATTTTGAAAAAAATGATTGATTAAACTGTTCAAAGTTAACACAAATGAATAATATGTTGATATGTTTACAAAAGTATTTGACAAACAAAGATCTAAATATATTGTATTATTTATTGGGATGATTAACTTTGGGTAAATTTTCTTAAATTAATTTCAAAATTCTTTTTCAAAAGGTGTGTGTCCTTACTATTGTCTAATTTATCACTCATATAACACCCAATCTTGGAAGAAATTTTTCTAAGTAAATATTTCTTATAATTTTAAGACGTAAGGACAAATTTCTCTTGTAAGAAATTGATTTGACTTTGGAAGAATTGATTTCTTTAAAACTAATAACTACTTAATAAGGGATTTAACTTCGGAAGAAATTCTAACATATCTTCCGAAGTTTAAGTCTGCTTCTAAGTACTTATATGTTTTAAAGGACAGTTTTCTTCTGAAAAAATTAAGGTTTGGAAGTTTTATTTACTCATTGAGTAGAACTTTTGAAGCTTATTATCTTCTGAATTCAAATCTGTCTCGGAAGCAAAAACAATTTACTTTAAGTACATTTTCTTCCGAAGCAATTCTTCTCAAACTAAGGAATATCTTTCGAAGTGAATTTTGCTTCGGAAACTTTCTTTAAACTTCCTAAGATAAATTACCTTCGGAAGATTTTAAACTTTTGAGGTAACTACTCTTTTGGGCACTTTTTCAGAGGTGGAACTTATATCCGGATTTCAAAGCTTATCTTTCAAAATAATTATGTCTCAAATCCAAGCCTATAAATAGCTTTCCAACAGGTCACACTCTCTTTTCTTCTTATTCATCTGAATCTTTCAAGCCCTAATCTTTCCACAAATCCTTGTTCTGCTTCCAATCTCTCCTAAAAGTTTCAAAATGCCCAACCCTAAAACCCCAAACCACCAAGCAGCCTTCATCATGCATCTACACAGACAAAACAACCAAGTTGCTCTATTCGCAACTTTCTTTCACACTCCTCCTACCTTACCGCCCTTACCATTGATCCTCCACTCTACAAAGATCAACTTTTGGAGTTCTGGAGGACTTGCCAGGAAGTCATGATTATGGACGGTGAGAAGGCACTCTCGAGTTTAGTGTAGGGGAGGACAATTTTCATCACTCAAGACTCCATAAACCAACATCTACAGCTGAATGATGAAGATAGTGAGCTGTCCTTCACCAAGAAGAAAGTTAATGGATCATTCCATCAAATGGGCTATGAAGGTGACTACACATTCAGAATCTTCATGAAAAAAGGTATCTTCACAATGGAAATACCTCCTCAATGTGGTTATCCATTCATTATCTTACAAGCATGGAGGATGGGACCAAGTTCCAAGAGACCTATCCTACATAGTTTATGGAATGGTCCTGGGATTAATTTCAGGTACTCTCAATTTGTTTACACAAATTTACTTGCAAACTTGGATTCCCTTATATATATATATATATATATATATATATATATATATATATATATATATATATATATATATATATATATATATATATATATTATGTCCCCTAGATATGTCCAGTACATTCTTAACTTTGAACTGCGCACACAGTTGAGAGGCGTAGGTAATATTCTAAAGCTGGGATAGATAAAGCCTGACATATTCAAAATAATAAGGAAAACCACTATTGGTTTTTTCGGGGTAGAAACAACCATTTTCCCCAAATGTTAGAGCAACCTGCTCAAGGTGATGACTTGGTGCAGGACCGTTTAAGGGCTTTAACACAATTACAACACAACAACACAATGAGAAGATTACTAAACTTTAATCAAACAGTGAACTGGGTTAACTAAAGTGATACAAAGAACACAAGTAAAGTAAAGAGACAGAACAAGAGAGTATGGGTTTCAAGGAGGCAGTATATTGCTTTCTCAAGTTCTTTTACAAGTGTTACAAAGCATAAAGAAAGATACAAGAACTTGAAATACTTATACTACAACCTACAGCCGGCTATACTTTGAAAGCCAGCTGGATACAATTGACTAGACACTAACAAAATCAATTGTAGGATCAAAAGGCATATCTGCCTTTTGACCTTGTGACTATGACATGCCATAGCTCACATCCTTATACATTACAAAAAGGATAAAGTACATAAAGTGGAAAGTTACAGACTCAAGACCTCAATGTACAGTTACCAAAAGCATGGACCTTTTCACCAACTCATGTAAGTTGGTGACTTTACAGAGATGCAGCGGAAAAGGTGCTTATGGAACAGTACATCAGATAAAGCATGTGTACTAAAAGTCTTCGGAAGAAATCTGTCTTCATAGGTTGAAGCTTCGGAAGACTTTGTCTCTGAGGCTTCGGAAGACTTCATGTTTGGCTTCGGAAGATATTGGTCTTGGCTTCGGAAGATTTACACTTAGAGTATTTTCTAATGCATTGTGTAAAACTTCCGAAGCATTCTTCACTTCAGTACTTAGTGCATGTTGCAGAGACACTTGGATGTTTTGGGTTGCATCAGACTTAAGGAATCCTTACAAACTCCCCCTAGGCTGATGCTACCAAAACACTTAGAAGATCTTCAAATGTTGGTAGTCTTCAGTACAATCAAGACCATTCCTTTCTTCATTAGATGGTCAGGATCATCAAGACTCTCATAGTATCTTCTCATCTCAAAGAGATCATGCAGAGGTAAGTTGATTATGTCTTGCCAGGAGTAGACATTCTCAACACCTTGATCTCTGATAACATGCCATCTTTCTGGATTGGTAGAGTAAGTCCAGGACAAGATGGGTGTCTCAGTTGTTAGAGGAGCCACTTGCATAGGAGTTGATTGGGCTGCCTCATCATGCACTTCCTCAGGTTGATCTGATTCAGCCTGAGGTGTAGAGGTAGATGACTTTGGCTTCTTCTTCTTAGTCTTTGGTTTAGAAGCCATTCTCTTCTTCCTCTTAGATGACTTTAACTGAGAAGACTGGTCTGCAGCACCATGTTGATCATCAGTGTCTTTCTCAGTTGGGTGTTCCTCCCTCACAGGTTCAGAAGGAGAGGGAGTTTGACCCTGCCTTGGATCAGAAGATGAAGCTTGCTGAGGCTCAGCTGGAGGTTCTGGTTGAGGTGTCTCTGGTTGTTCAAACTTGACCTCCACTTCAGGTGGGACTTGACTTGGAAGAGAGTGCAAGTCAATCAGTTCTCCACTCTTAATCTTCTGCTTGATCACCCTTATATGCTCATCCATAGTGGATAGAGACATGGGGCCAAGTCTCCTTCCGGAGAATCCATATAGCTTCAAGAAGCTCATCATTCTTTGTCTGTCAGCAGACTTCTTTGCATTCTTTTGAATGATGGCTCTTGACTTTGCAGCTTCTTCCCTTAGCTTCCTTTTGGTTGTCTTTCTTTCTTTGACTAGCTCAAGCTCAAGTTGCTTTAGGTACTCAAACTCAATGAAGTCATAGGACAGGGGAAGAAGTGCATCTGCCTGATAGAAGCCTGTGGCACTCAGGTAGTTGATCATCTTGATCCTATCTTCTTCTTTATCTACCTGAGGTTCTTGTGGAGCCACATCTTCCTGTGCAGGACTTTCTTGAACTGGAGAGAGAGTGGGAGCATGCTTGTAAAGTCTTTTCTGTCTCTTCTCCTCTTTGAATTGGAGAAGTAACCTTGCATCCTCTTTCTCCTTCATCTCTCTTGACACTTCCATGTCAGCCAGTTCATTTAACTCTTCTAAGGGGAGGGAGATGATTTCATCAATATCATAGTTCCTGGTCTGTAAATAGGTAATCCTGACTGCCCTTAACTCATCATCTTGAGTATTTGGTCTGGGGGCAGCCCTGATTGCAGCTTGCATAAAGCTAGATGACCCAGTAGAACTTTCTCCCCTTAGTTCCTTTTCCTCTCTCTCTCTTCCTCCTCAATTTCCTCAGGAGTCATTATCCTTTTCCCTTTGTCACCAACAGACCTTTGTGACTCAGGGTGGATTGAGGCTTGGCCTTCATTGCTTGGTGTAGCTTCCATGCTCTGGCCAGAGAGAGGCTGAGAAACACCTTCACCAGCAGGTGTCTCAGAGGGAGTTTGGACCTCTGCAGCAGTTGTTGATGATGAGACAGGGGTCTCAGGTTCTGCCACTGGGCCTTCAGTCAAGGTTTCCCCTATGAAACTAATCTTAGGGTCCACCTCAACATCCAGTTGACCGATGACATTGCCTGATTGCCTAAGTCTCCTTCTTAGAGAGAACTCTGCAAGGATCCTGTCTTGGATTCTTTGAGCCAGCCTGTCAGCTTGTCTTGAATTGCTTGGATTGACAAGTGGCATGTTGACTAAATCCAGTCTTTCATAGAAGTTCAGGCTTTGGAAATGAAAAACTTCTTGTTGCCTTGAACTCTGTGAAGTATAAGGGCTCTTCTGTCATCATCATACCTCCACCTTATGATGTAGTTGCCAGTTCCTTGTGGTGGAGATGAGACAGCCCTTGGTATACCTTCCTCAAAGAGACTCCTGATGATTGAGTCTATAGAGTCCACATTAATGTGAACTTGAGGAAGTTGCTGAGAATGCACAACAGCAAGTGAGGATGGTGAGTCCTCTATGTCCATTCTCTGTGAAGAACTCCCAGGTTCTGTGGTTGTAATAACTTTCTCCCCCTTTTTGGTAGCATCACCCACTTGCATAGGTGAGCTGGAGGATAAGTCAATCACTTCCACAGGTTCTTGTGTTCCTGGTTGAGCTCTCCTTAAAGGTCTCCCAGCTAGTTTTTCCTTTAGATATGAAATCTGAAGTTGCTGATCATTGACCCTGTTTGTAAGGTAGTCACCTGAGATTCCAAGTGACTAACCTTAGAGACTAAATAGGTGCATGTTTTTGACAATTTCTGCACCTTTAGTCTCAAATTCCCCTCATCTTCATCAGAAGAATCATTGGGGGATGAGATGATTGGACCAAAGTCCTCTCTCTCACCACCAGCTTGAGTTTCTTGGCTGCTGGTTTTCCTCTGCTCACTGGCAGCCTCAGTTGAGATGCCAGTGGGCTGAGTTGCCATGGTTGAGGTCTTAATGATGTAATCACTTTCAAAAGTGAGAGCCTCTTCCATATGGACATCCTGAACATGTTCAGAAGTGTCCACCTCAGTAATAGGTGACTGATGTGGGATAGACTGAGGAGAGTCAGAGGTACTCATCTCTCTTTGAGTAGGGGAGGAGAAGAGAGACTCATGGTACTCACTGAATCCTAAGTCTTCATCAGTATAGAAGGATAGGTTGGGAATTGGTTGGTTGAGATCTAAAGGCTGGGGATGGTAGCTGTCCCCTGAAGGTTGTTCACTTGAGTGTTGAGACTCAGAGTGAAGGCTTAAGGCTGTTGGGCTAGTGAGCTCATCAGGGTGAGCATGAGGAACCTCAGCCCTGATAGGTGAAGAAATGGGAGTGGTTTGCTCCTCAGGAGAAGTGGGAGCTCTAGTGTCCACTTCCTCCTGTAAGGTTGAGTATATGGGGGCCTGCACAGACTCAATAGCCTGAGCAGGGGTTCGTTTGGATTTTCTTTGGTAGGTGAGGGTGATTTCTGGTCTTTTTAGAGGTAAGGATAAAAGAGGTGTGGGTTCAACACTAGCTTGTGTTGCTAGGTTGTCACCTTGAGCAATGAGCTCTAACATTTTTGGGACTAGGGCTGTTTCTACCCCTGAGAAGCCTACAGTTGGCTTCTTCATTATTTTAAAGATGTCGGGCTTCATCTGTCCCAATTTAAGAATATTACTTGTTTCCCTCAACTGTGAGCCCAGTTCACAGTTGAGAATGTGTTGAACATATCTAGGAAACATGTAATACTCTAAGGAGTCTAAGTTTGCAAGTAAATTAGTATAAACAAATTGTGAATACCTGAACTTGACCCCCTGAACCATTCCATGAACTATAAAGGAGAGATCCTCAGGAATCTGGTCCCATCCACCATGCTTGTTTGATAAGCTGTGGATAACCACATGGAGCAGGTATTTCCACTGGGATGAGACCTTCCCTTTCCTGAAGGTCTTTACAGAGAAATCTCCCTCATAGCCCATCTGCTCAAAGGAATGATTAACAGCTTCCTTTGGAAGGACACCTCACCTTCTTCATCATCCAGCTGCAAATGTTGGTTAATGATGGCCGGAGTGATGAAGATTGTCCTCCCTTGCACTGTGGCAGACAGTGCCTTCTCCCCATCCATAATGACCTCTTGGCAGGTCTTCCAGAATTCAAGCAAGTGATCCTCATATAGAGTAGGATCAATGGTCAGGGAGGTGAAATAGTTTGACAGAGTCAAGAATTGGCAAATCTCTGAGAAACTTGCATCTTTCTCAGAGCTTAACAGAGCAACTTGATTATGTTGCCTGTGAAGTTGCATGGAGAAATCTGGGTTGTTTCTGCGGTTAAGGTTGGCCATTTCAGAAGCTTAAGGGTGAAGAAAGGTAGAAAGCAAAGGCGGTTTAGAGAATTAGGTTAGAGGAATAGTGGAATTGAGGAAGATAGTGGGAAAGAGGGGGAACCGTTGGGTATTTATGTGAAAAGGGATTTGAACCAAAGTTAATGAAAGAGGATAAACTTTGAAATCCGGAAGTCGGTCCCACCTCTGAAAAGGTAGTTTACTTTTGCTCAAAAAGTAGTTTTCTTGGAATTCGAAAAGCTTCCGAAGGTAATTTGTCTTCGGAAGTTTTGATTGAAAAAGCTTCCGAAGCTAAAATGGCTTCGGAAGATTTTCCTGAGAGTCTTGAAAATTTATGCTTCGGAAGAGAAATAAACCCTTGGATGCTTTGTATAAGAATAAACAAAGCTTCCGAAGGTTAATTTTGCTTCGGAAGGAAAAAGTCCTTAAAAATGAATAAGTGTCTGAGATAAGAATTTTAAGCTTCGGAAGATGAATTTTGACTTCTTCCGAAGGTAAAATCTCTTAGACAGTTATTTATTTTGAAGACATGATTTTCTTCCGAAGATAAAATTTTATCTTCCGAAGTATCAAAATTTTCAAGAATCTAAGGAAAGTCTTCAAAAAGAATTTTACATCCAAAGAAAACATGAGCTTATGAAAGTGATGAACTAGACAACTTAGGACACACATATTTTAAGAAGAAATAATTAGAATTAGTTTTAAGAAAAGTCTACTCAAAGTTAATCATCCCAATAGCTGATATCAGATACTTAAATCTCTGTTCATCAAAAGCTTTTGTAAACAGATCAGCATATTGTTCATCTGTATGAACTTTGACTAGTTTAATTAATCCCTTTTCATAGTTATCTCTTATTAAATGATACCTGATGTTGATGTGTTTGGTCCTTGAGTGCTGCACAGGGTTCTCAGTGATAGAGATAGCACTATTGTTGTCTATGTGGATAGGAGTCTCTTTGAAGTTAAATCCATAGTCCAGCATCTGATTTTGAATCCAAAGCACTTGAGCACAGCAGCTTGCAGCAGCAATGTATTCAGCCTCAGCAGTTGATGCAGACACACAGGATTGTTTCTTGCATTGCCATGAGACAACCCTTCCACCAAGGAATTGACATCCCCCAGATGTAGACTTTGCAGTCATGTTGCAACCACCATAATCACTATCTGTATAGGCATACAGATTGAAATTAGGATTCTTTGGATACCATAGACCAAGTGTTGAAGCACCTTTGAGGTATCTTAAAATCCTTTTCACAGTGATTAAGTGAGACATCTTAGGGTTGGCTTGATATCTTGCACAAATACATGTAGCAAACATGATATCAGGCCTGCTAGCTGTAAGATACATAAGAGACCCAATCATAGCCCTGTATAAGTGTTCATCTACACACTCCCCCTCAAGATCAGGTCCAAGGGAGTGGTTTCTGGCTATGGGTGTCTTAGCAATCTTACAATCAGTCATGTTGAACCTCTTGAGTATGTCTTGAACATACTTTGACTGACTTATGAAGATGCCATCTTCAACCTGCTTCACTTGAATTCCCAGAAAGAAATTGAGTTCTCCCATTGAACTCATTTCAAATCTGTCTTTCATCAGCTTCTCAAAGTCTTTGCAGAGCTTTGGATTAGTTGAACCAAAGATGATGTCATCTACATATACTTGAACCAGCAATAAGTCATTTCCCTGTCCTTTGATGAAGAGAGTTCCATCTATAGTACCTCTCCTGTATCCATGTTTACAAAGATACTCAGATAGTGTCTCATACCACTTCCTGGGTGCCTGATGCAGCCCATAAAGAGCTTTGTCAAGCTTGCAGACATAATCAGGATGATCAGGGTCTACAAAACCAGGTGGCTGTTTGACATAAACCTCTTCATCAATCACTCCATATAAGAAAGCACACTTTACATCAAGTTGATAGACCTTGAAGTTCTTGGATGCAGCAAATGCCAGGAATATCCTAACAGCTTCTAGTCTTGCTACAGGAGCAAAGACATCAGTGTAGTCAATCCCTTCTTCTTGTGTGTATCCTTGAACAACTAGTCTTGCCTTGTTCTTGATGATGATTCCTCTATCATCCTTCTTATTCCTAAAAACCCATTTGGTTCCAATGGTAGTCTTCCCATGAGGAAGAGGACAAAGGTTCCAAACTTTCTGCCTTTTGAATTGAAGCAGCTCTTGTTGCATAGCTTCAACCCAACTTCCATCCTTTAGAGCTTCATCAACTTTCTTTGGCTCTATCTGAGATAAGAAACAAGAGTGAAGACAAACATTTGCTTCATGGGTTTGTCCTCTTGTTCTTACCCCTGTGACAACATCTCCAATGATGTTTGTGGTGGGGTGAGACTTGTGGATCCTTAGCTGAGGGATCACAGCAAGTTGTTGAGAAAGATCCAAATTTGAGAAATTTAGATCTGGCCTAGAAGATTCACCCTCCACATTATCACACTTATCAAGATTAACTTGATCCAATGAGTGTGTGACATCATTGATGTTGTCATCTATGGTGTGGTTATTAGCATCAAGGAATTCCTGATCACTATCACCATCACCATTGT
Source organism: Flaveria ramosissima (assembly GCA_025215565.1). Lineage (NCBI taxonomy): Eukaryota > Viridiplantae > Streptophyta > Magnoliopsida > Asterales > Asteraceae > Flaveria > Flaveria ramosissima. Next base: position 18,633,192 of record CM046030.1, read on the forward strand.
TGTCTTCTACAATTGAGGTGTCTTTATCTGGTTGAGAGCCTCTGAGCTGGAATTTGAAGGCATACCAGATGTATCAGCTGAATTTGTCATTGTTGTGCTGATAGAAACCTCATTTGCTGAAGTAGTTCCAACTGGAGCTGAAGATGTATGAGTTGAGGGTCTTCCTAGCTCAAATCTTGGATCAGGATCACCTGTATTTAAATTTTCTGCAGATCCTGAAACATGCTCACAAGATTTGTTAAAACAGTTGGTAACTAAATCAAGATCAAACAGCCAATCCGGACCAGAACCAGCCACACAGGGTGTGTGCTCATTGAAAGTCACATTGGCTGACTCCTCAACAATTCTAGTTCTGAGATTGTATACTCTATAAGCTTTAGCTTGGGAAGAGTATCCAATGAAGTGTCCATCATCTGATTTCTCAGCAAACTTGGCAATTTGATCTTTGGTATTCAAGATGGTGCAGGGACATCCAAATGACCTGAGAAAACCAATGAAAGGTTTCCTCTTGTGCCAAAGTTCATAAGGAGTCTTACCATGTGTCTTAACTACTAAAACTCTGTTTTGCACATAGCAAGCAGTATTAACTGCCTCTGCCCAGAAGGTGATAGGCAGTTTAGAGTCAGACAACATAGTTCTTGCAGCTTCAATAAGTGTCCTGTTTCTCCTCTCAGCAACTCCGTTTTGCTGAGGAGTCCTGGGAGCACTATATTGTCTTGTAATACCTTTTTCATCACAAAATGTATCAAGGATTTGGTTCTTGAATTCAGTTCCTTGATCACATCTTATGGTTTTGACCTTGTGATCACATTGATTCTCAACTTTTAAGATGAAATTCTTCAGAATCTCAGGGGTTTCATCCTTAGTTCTAAGAAAGAAAACCCAAGTGAATCTTGTAAAATCATCTGTGATCACCAAACAGTAAGAGGTCCTTCCTAGACTCATTACACTGGTGGGGCCAAAGAGATCCATATGTAACAAGTGTAGGGGAGTAGTGATGGAGTTCTTTTCCTTAGGCTTGTGAGATACCTTGTGTTGCTTCCCTTTCAGGCATGCAACACAATGATCATCACTTGTAAACTCTTTCTTTGGCATTCCAGTTACCAGATCATGTTTAATTAATTTATTCATGTTCTTAAAGTTTACATGGCACATTCTTTTATGCCATAGGAAAGACTCATCACTATTTGCTTTAGATAGAAAGCATGAAACTTCTCCAGAGGGAGATGTTTCTTGCAAATCCATCTTGTACATGTTCCCTTTCCTGGGGGCTCTGAGCAGGATATGCTCATGAGGAATGACCACACCAGGCTTGAGAACAATGCACTCATGCTCAGTAAAGAGCATGTTATGACTCTGATCACAAAATTGGGATACACTCAGAAGATTGTACCCAAGCTCCTTAACAAAGTTTACCTTCTCAATGCTGAGCTTACCATTTGTGACCTTGCCCCTTCCAGAAATGTAACCACCTTCATCTCCTCCAAAAGCAACTGGTCCTCCATCAATTCTCTCAAAATTATGGAGTAGAGACCTATTGCCTGTCATGTGCCTGGAACAGCCACTGTCAATTATCCAGACATTCCTGTTTGTCTTGAGCTGTTCCTGCACAAAGAAAATGATTAGTTACATTTGGAAACCCAAGCCTTACTTGTCTTGGGCTCACTAAGTGTAATAGAAGGTAATGCAACAGTAATAGATCCTATGGTTGTACTATGGGGATCTTCAGCTGTTGTTGATGGAGAAACTTCAGTCATTTGGTCTTTCTTAGACTTCCACACCACCTTTGGAGTCTTGGACTTGACCTTCAAAACCTTAGAAGCTTTTGGGACTTCACAAGTTTTGATGACTGAACCTTCGGAAGATTCTACAGTCACTGCAGCAGACTTCAGTGCTTCGGAAGAACTCCTTTCTTCCGAGACCAACTTTGCTTCCGAAGGTAATTTTCCATTTACCTTCTTCTTTGATTTGGAGCTTCCGAAGGAAACAGACTTTCCTTCCGAAGCTTGAGACTTCTTGAGACTCTTTGAAGTCTTTGTATTGGTCATGTGGATAGTACTTTTAGGATTGTATGGGCAATCCTTAGCAATGTGAGAAGTACTTTCACACATGACACATAACATTTTCTTCTTCAAAGAGTCTCCTTTTGAGAGCAAGACTGGCTTTGGTCACATCCCTTCTCCACCTTCATCTTGGTAGATGCTGAGACAGTTCTTTTGGGCTGTGAACTGTTCTTGGAGTTTGATGGTCCAGGCTGTGCAGCAGTGGTACACAGCAGCTCAGTCTTCTTCTTTGCACTGAGATGATTTGAACAAGAACCAGGACTCTTAGCTGAGGAGTCTTGGTTGATGTCTTCAGTCCTTACTACTTTGAAACCTGCAGAGATAAAAACTTGTTTCTGCTTAGCATCAAAAGTAGCCTTGATCTCTTGAGCCTTCTTTGCTTTCCTTTGCTCTTCCTGATCAAGTTCTTTCTCTTGGACTTGGTCATCACAGTTGATTTCTTCTCCTCAGAAGGATAGTGGCCCTTGGAAGAATCCTCTTCTTCACTCTTCTCAGAGGAATTCTTCACTATCACTTCTTCATCATCCTCACTTATAGGATCTATGAGAGGAAGCTCATCTTCACAAGTTCCACACCTAGGAGATCTTACAGACAAGATTGTGTGTGGAGGAGCTATCTCATTTGATCCCAGTCCCTGTCTATTTTGATAGCACACTTTGTTGTGCAGGGATGAGGATATCATGTTCTTGAAGGTCTCTTCTTCAAGAACACTCTTCTCTGCCTTGGCTTTGCTGATCACAAGCTCAGCCTGGCACTCAGTCAACTTAGTTATGAGATCTTGGATCTGAGTTCTAAAATCTGTATGTTCATGTTTTAGTACTGAAATGGTTTTCTCCAAGTCCTCTATCTTTAACTTGTAATCATTTTCAGACTTTCTAAAATCAGATTTTAATATGTTTAATGACTCAAGATCAGATCTCATCTCTAAGTTGTAGGACCTGTATCTATTTACTTTAGCAATGCATTCAGGAGTACAGAGATGTTCCAATACCTTGGCTTCATCATGGTCAGCCATCAGTGCTTGGTTTGGAGAAGCATCTTCCACCTGAAAGCTCCAGTCAAAGCCTCCCTCTTCAACAGCAACAGCAGCATGTTGCTTTGGCTTCTCAGTCTGAGGGGCTTTGTCAGTGTAGTTTGGTCTGGGTTGTGTTTGGCCCCCATTTGCTTTAGGTGCCTTACACTCCCTAGCAAAGTGACCCATAAGGTTACAGTTGTAACACTTAACTTTGCTTTTATCCAGCCCAAACTTTCCACTGGTAGCATTGCTTGGAAATCTTCTTCCTGTTCTCTTGTAGAACTTCTTGGCTCTGTGAGTGAGGAGAGCCATCTGCTGAACTATCTCCATGTATTCCAGGTCATCTGGATGGATACAGTCCAGGTCTTCAAGAGTGAAGAGATAATTCCCACAGCTTTCATCAGTAGACACAAAGGCTTGAGAAGAACTTGTCTCTTGGAATGGGCTTCCTTGAGTAAAGTTCTCCCTTGGTGTCTCCGGGAAGGTGATGAAAGGACCCTTTTGTGAGTTGTCAGGGTAGCATATGAGATGATGTTGGGGTTCTATGCTGTCCCTTTCAACCACATGAAGGGCTGAACCCATTTGATTGTTGGAGTTGCCAGATGAACCTTGCATGTTCATCTCCATCTGGTATCCACTGAGAATCCCATACAACTCTGTCAGAGTAAGAGTTTTAAGGTTCTCAGTCCTCTTGATCACCACACAGTAGTGTGTCCATTGCCTAGGAAGTGAGGACATGAACTTCCTTACAATGTCCCTGTTCTCAAGAGGAACTCCTCCATCCACTAGGGTATCCACAATCTCAACATACCTGAAGTATTGTTAGGTCATGGTTTCACCTGCTTTGAAGGTGAAGTTTTCAAACTGCTGCTTCAGAAGATCTTTCTTGTTCTCCTTGGCTTCAGAGGAGCCTTCATACATCAGCTTCAGTGCATCCCACAGCTGTTTAGCTGTTTTGCACTTCTTAAAACCTCTGTATACAGAGTTTGGGAGAGCAGTCTGAAGAGCAGTCATGGCCTTCCTATCAATCTCTACTCTTTTTCTATCTTCATCTGAGTAGTTGGCCACATCTTTTGGAATCATACCAGCACCAGTAGCAGAGGGGGTGCTGGGTATGAAAGGTCCATTCTCAACAGATTCCCACATTCTTGAATCAAGAGACCTGATGAAACCTTCCATCCTCATGCACCAGGTGTCAAAATCATCAAGAGTGATCAGTGGGGATTTGTTCATGGTTCCAGTCTCCATATCAGTCTTTGAGATGGAAGCCATTTGAAAAGTTTAGTTTTTGTGTGTGTGAGGGATCTTAAGATGGTTAGATCTTATATCAAGAGCCTGGAAAGCTCTGATACCAATTGCAGGACCGTTTAAGGGCTTTAACACAATTACAACACAACAACACAATGAGGAGATTAACTAAACTTTAATCAAACAGTGAACTGGGTTAACCAAAGTGATACAAAGAACACAAGTAAAGTAAAGAGACAGAACAAGAGAGTATGGGTTTCAAGGAGGCATATATTGCTTTCGCAAGTTCTTTTACAAGTGTTACAAAGCATAAAGAAAGATACAAGAACTTGAAATACTTATACTACAACCTACAGCCGGCTATACTTTGAAAGCCAGCTGGATACAATTGACTAGACACTAACAAAATCAATTGTAGGATCAAAAGGCATATCTGCCTTTTGACCTTGTGACTATGACATGCCATAGCTCACATCCTTATACATTACAAAAAGGATAAAGTACATAAAGTGGAAAGTTACAGACTCAAGACCTCAATGTACAGTTACCAAAAGCATGGACCTTTTCACCAACTCATGTAAGTTGGTGACTTTACAGAGATGCAGCGGAAAAGGTGCTTTATGGAACAGTACATCAGATAAAGCATGTGTACTAAAAGTCTTCGGAAGAAATCTGTCTTCATAGGTTGAAGCTTCGGAAGGCTTTGTCTCTGAGGCTTCGGAAGACTTCATGTTTGGCTTCGGAAGATATTGGTCTTGGCTTCGGAAGATTTTACACTTAGAGTATTTTCTAATGCATTGTGTAAAACTTCCGAAGCATTCTTCACTTCAGTTTAGTGCATGTTGCAGAGACACTTTGGATGTTTTGGGTTGCATCAGACTTAAGGAATCCTTACACTTGGCAATACCAACCAATGTTAAACCTGCTAAGTCTATTCAGATTGAGCACTCTCCCATATACGTGTACAGGAGCAAGTGGAAACAAGAGCTCACACTTCTCCTAAGGAGCAAACCACTCCCATTCCTTCAAGTATCAGTGTTGAGGTTTCTCATGCTCAACCTGATGAGCTAACAACCCTAGCCTTAAGCCATCATCTTGACTCTCAACACTCAGATTATCAACCTTTAGGGGAAAGCTACCATCCCCAGCCTTTAGATCTCAACCAACCGATTCCCAACTTAAAATTCTATGATGATGAAGACATGTGATTCAATGAGTACCATGAATCTCTCTACTCGTCCGCTACTCAAGGAAAGATGAGTGCTTCTGACACTCCCATGTCCAACCCATATCATCCACCCATTACAGAGGTGGACCTCTTTGAACATGTTCAAGAGGTCCATTTGGAAGAGGCTCTCACTTTTGTAAGTGATTACATCATTCAGACCTTAACCACAACAACCCAGCTTCTTGGGACTTTTTATGAAACTATCACAGAGCAAGGGAAATCTAGAGACCAAGAACAAACATCTGGTGGTAAGAGGGATGACTTTGATTATGTACTTTCATCCCCCCATGATTCGTTTGATGAAGATAATGGGAGCATGAAACAAAAGGTGCAAGAAGTGATGGCTACATGCACATATCTTATTTCAAAGGTTACTCACCTGGAATCTCAGGTGGCTACCTTACAAAGATAGGTGCTCAATCAGTAACTTGAGATCACCGATCTCAAGGGTAAGCTAGCTGAGAGGCCTGCCAGGCATGCTTAATCATGGCCACAAGAACCTATGGATGTAGTGGACCTAACCTCCAGCTCACTTTTATAGGTAAGTGATGCTACCAAAAGGGAGAGAAAATTAGTACAATCATAGAACAAGGGAGCACTGCCTAGAGGATGGACATTGAGGAGACACCACCCTTACTTGCAACTATCGAGACTCAACAACCTCCTATTAGAGGAGGGTTTTGTACAAAGGGACATGTCACCTCCATCCAATCCTGCCACAAATCCAATCATAAGATGGAGGTATGACATTGAAAGAAGGGCCTTGGTGCTTTCTAGATTCCTGGGTTAACAAGAAATCTTCAACATCTACAACATGGGATTCTATGAAAGCTTCTATCTAGTAAACCTGCCATTTGTCAACCCAAGTCAAAACAGACATGCTGACAGCTTAGCAGAGAGGATTCAAAGGAGAGTGTTTGAGGAGTTCAAAAGAAGAACAAGCATTACAGACAAAGGCTAATAGGAAAAACAATTGGTCAACTGGATACTGAGTTGGACTGTAAGATTAGCTTCAAAGGGAAAGCCTCAGTTGAAGGACCAGTTATGGGCTCTGTGAACCTTAAGATTCATGCTCCTTAAGAATAACCAACCATTCTCAGTGAGACACTAGTTGGTGAAGGTGTCTCACAACCTCTCCCTGGCCAGAGCTCCAATAAAGAACAAGTGCAAGAAGGCCAAAGCTCTATCCTCCTTGAGTCTCACATGCCAGTGGTTGTTGACAAGGGAAAAAAGGTTTTATCTGCAGAGGAGATTGAGGATGAGAAAAGGGAGAGGAAGAAGAAAGTAAGGGAAGAAAGACAAAGAGATAATCCTAGTTTCATGTAGGCTGTAATCAGGGTTGCTCAAAGGCCAAACACTCAAGAATATAACTTAATGGCAACCACATTGAACTACCTGAGAACTAGGAATTACAATGTTGATGATCTCATCTCTCTTCCCTTGAAGGTATTGACTGAGTTGGCAGACACAGAGGTGTTTAGAGAGAGGAAGGAAGCTGAGGATGCTGCTTTATTTTTCAAAAAGAAAGAAGAAAGAAAGAAAAGAAAATTATATCAAGCTCATATCCTCTCCCCAGTTCAAGAGGTGCCTGAGGTGGAAACTGTGGTTGTAGAGGAAGAAACTCAAGTAGGCAAAGAATTGGATATACAAAACATGATCACCTACTTAAGTGCCATAGGTTTCTACAAGGCAGAAGCTTTACTCCATCTATCTTATGACTATATAGAGTATAAGTACCTTAAGCAGCTAGAACAAGAAGTTCTTACAAAAAGAAAAGCTTATAAGAGAAAGATAAGGGAGGAAGCTAAAAAATCAAGGGCCACTATCAAAGCCACCAAGAAGAAGTTAGATGACAAAAAATATGGTGAGCTTCTTGAAGCTGTATGGGTTCTCTGGTAAAAGGCTTGGTCCTATATCTCTATCCATAATGGATGAGCACATCAGGGTGATCAAGCAAAATATCAAAAGGGGTGAGCTTCAAGACTTGCATTCTCCTTCAAGTCAAGCTGTACCTGAAGCTGAGGTCAAGGTTCAACCCAAATAGACAATAGAACTAAGATCTACTGCTGATCCACTGACATCTTCATCTTCTGACCCACAGTAAGGTCCTAAACCTTCTTTTGAAAATAAGAAGGGAAAGGACCAAACTAAAAGGGAAAAAGAAAGAAAATGTGATTAAGACCAACCTTTTCAGTTAAGATATAAAAAGAGGAAAAGGATGACCATCAGAAGAAATTTAAAGTCAAGAAAGAAGAAGAAGTCTAAAGCATCCACCTCTACACCTCAGGATGAGTCAGAACATCTTGAGGGTCAACCAAAAGAGGCTGCTCAACCAACTCCTTTATATGTAGAGCCTCTAGCTGTTGAGAGACCCATCATGTCTTGGGTGTATTCTCCAAACCCAGACAGATGGTTTGTCACAAGAGATCAAGGAGGTTAACAAGTATTCTTCTGGCAAAACATACTTGACCTTCCTAAGCATAATCTCTTGGACAAGAATAAATACTATGAAAACCTGAAATCCTGACTAGCACATGAAGAGAGGAATGACTTTGATTCTGATGGATTTAACCAAGTAGAAGATCCAAATTCATAGTAATCTTCAAGTTTTGGTAGCATCAGCCTGGGGGAGTTTGTAAGATCAAGATGATTATCTTAAAGGCTGATGCTAACCAAAGATCTCTCAACATGCAATAAAGTACAAGGAAGGAAGTACAACAAAGATTTGACTATGTACAAAGAAAATAACTAAGTGTCAAATCTTTAGAAGCCAAAGACATAAATCTTCCGAAGCCAAAGTGAAGTCTTTAGAAGCTTAAAGACAAAGTCTTTCGAAGCTTGAAGACTGAACTCTTCTAAAGACTAAGAAGACCTGTGTTTCTTCCAAAGTTTGACATCTCAGAAGAAACACATTCTGACATACTTTTGACAAAAGAAGAAGACCTTTCCACTGTCAGTTTTGAAGACTCACCAACTTATATAAGTTGGTGATGAACTTTTTTCTTTTTTCAACTATACAATAAGGTCTCTTTTTTGTAATTTAGTACTTTTATTCTTATTGTATTACAATAGGATGTGAGTTATGGCTTGTCATAGTCCCAAGTCAAAAGGCAATCTGTCTTTTGACTATAAATTGATCTTGTTGTCTAGATTAGTGTCCAGCTGGCTTTAAAAGTATGGCCGGTTGTAGGTTGTAATATAAAGTATCTCATGTATCAGTCTTATGACTAAGAAGCTTTGCACTACTTGTAAACACTTGAGAGCAATATACATGAGTGTTCTTACTTGTTGTTCATTGTTTCATTGTCTGGCTCCCTATTTGATCTAGTAAACTGTTGTTTGAACCACAACTGGTCCTTCACTGAGCCATCTAATAATTGTTATTTTGGCCTCTCTCTTTCCTCTTAAATAATAAAGTAAATTACTATTTTCGTCCCTGAGGTTTGACGAAAATCACGGGTTCAGTCTTATAGTTCATTTATTATACTGACGGTCCAATAATTTTAAGGTTTGTTTCAATTTCACCCAAGGTGTTAACACCGTTTGTATTTGGTCTGTTAAATCATGTAAAAAGACTTTTGTGCCCCTAAATATTAAAAACCCATCTCCATCCTCACCCCCACCACCACTCCTATCTCACACTCGCTCTCTTATCTTCTCTTCCCCTCTCTCTTTTTCTCTCTCTCTCTCTCTCACACACACACACTCACTCTCTCTCTCTCTCTCTCTCACACACACACATACACACTCCCTTTAGTGCAGATCCCTTAAGCTCTGCTTCAGTGTAGCCCTCGAACGGCTCCTCACCGCCACGTCATCGCCAGCGGCGACGGGGCCACCGGTGTCCAATGCCCTCATGGCCGCCCTCAAACGGGCTCAAGCCCATCAATGTCGTGGGTGCCCCCAGCAACAGCAACAACCGTTGTTAGCTGTTAAGGTGGAGATCGAGCAACTTATTATATCGATACTTGATGACCTGAGTGTTAGTCGGGTCATGCGTGAAGCAAGCTTCTTAAGCCCTGCTGTTAAAGCTACAATCAAACAATCACTGAATAGTAGTAATCATAATAATATCTCCGGTGGGAATAATATTAATCCGTCAGTTCCCGGGATCGGATTCCGGCCGTTGCCGTCGCCGGCGAAGGCGACAACTCCGGTGGAGATGATAAACCGGAGTTCGTATCTGAACCCACGTTTACAACAAGGGAGTCAGAAGAAGACATATGAAGCTACTGTATCATCATCTACATCATTATCTTCTCTGATGAGTGCTTATTTAAACCCTCAATTGATTCAACAGAAGAATAATGAAACAGTGGTGTAATTTTCATCTCCGCGAAATCTTTATCTGAATCCACGGTTACAACAACAGCAATAGGGGAATCTGAGTGCAAATCAATCGGTACATCGGAGGAATGATGATGTGAAAAGGGTGATTGAGATTATGTCTAAAGTGAAGAAAAAGAATCTGATTCTTATGGGGGAATTGGAACCTGAAGCAATCCGTAAAGGGTGAGTTCATACCAGGGAAATTAAAGAGCATTGAGGTGATTTTAATTGAAAAGGGGTTTGTTTCCATATCGGATAAATCGGTTATACCTATGAAGATCAAGGAGTTGGGTGATGTAATTGATTAATGAATTGGGGGGTTCTGATGGTAGTAAGGGTGATGTAATTGATGAGTGTTGGTTTTCTGATGATGATGATGTGTGTGTGTGAGAGAGAGAGAGAGAGAGAGAGGGGGGGGGGGATAGGAGAAAGAGAGAGAGTAGATTGGGGTGGGGTGGGGTGGGCTTTTATTTGTTTTTTAGTTTGTATTTTTAATCTTAAAAGTAAATTTGTCTTTTCATATTAACTTAACAGAATATTTCTAACGGTGTTAACACCTTGGGTGAAATTGAAATAAACCTTAAAACTATTAGACCATCAATGTAATAAATGAATTATTGGACTGAACCCGTGATTTTCTTCAAACCTCAGGGACGAAAATAGTAATTTACTCTAAATAATAAGAATATTTTAAGAAAATATTTTATATATTTATTATAATTATAAATTAATTATGAATGCTATAATAAATGTTCATTAATAACTATTCATAATTAAATCGATTGTTATTAATAGTTTTAACTTGATAAGCAAACCCTAACCACTGGTTACCCAAATAATTATATCATAACTAGATAAATTTAATATAAAATGAATTATTAATTTTATTTACTTATTTTACTTAATAGTTTTTATTTAATTATTCAAATATAATCAAGTTCAAAATTATGTTTGTTAACTAGCTTTAGTAAACTCGTGTATTACATATGTTGAATAAACAAAATATTAAATAAAATAGAAATTATTAATTATAAAACAATATACGATCACATGATATGATTGTAATTATGTTTGAGTAATAACTATAAGTAATAAAAATAATGATATCAACATTTTAATTTTTTTTGTTTTTTCAAACATAAAGTAAACTTTTTTTTTACAAAAAAGGTTTAAAAAATTTTCATATTTAAAATGACCTTACTATAACTCCCTATTTTAATTATTTTTTTCATAAATATTAATTTAAAAACCAATTTTAAAATATTACATAAAAATATTTTGGTTTTTTAGAAAAAAAATCTTTTTATAAAATAGTATTTCTATAGAAATATCATTAATAAAAAGATTGTTTTTTAATTTATTAAAAAACTCATTATAATTTAAAAATAAATAAATAATTTTATTAGTAATTAATGTATTTATTTAATAGAAAAGATAAACGGGAAAAGTTTGATTGAGATCGAATGTGGTACTGACACTTGACACCCTCATTTACCCTTTTATTAGAGTATAAAGATATATTAAAAAAAGAATATTGATAATAAATATTTTTTTAATTGATTTCTAAAAATTTCAATAATGTTAAGTTTATAATTTTAATATGTAATACACAAGTTTATTTAATTCTCATAATACACGATGTTTAAAACTTAACTTTTTTTATCTATCTATATATATAAAAGAAAGTTTTGAATTGCCATTTATCATAATATCAGGCTTTCTCATCTTAGTTTTCACGCATCTCTCTCCTAATAAATGATAATAATACAGACTAATTATATTATTTAAAACATTTACATAATAAAAAATAGATATTGTAAAAATTAAAAATTATAGGTTATTATTAAAAAACAAACATTAAAAAAGAATATAAAATATAAAACTTTTCTTAAACACTTCTTTTTAAACACAAACGTTTTAAAAAGTATTTTTAAGTATTATAACGTTTTAAAAAGTATTTTTAAGTCTAAAACAATATTATTGTTGTTTTACTTGAATTACTTATTTTTACATAATTGAATCATATTTTATCTGAAAATATTATTTTATAATTTTATAATTTTTATTACAAAATATTTAATATTTTTATCTATTTAACCCGTGTATCCAATAAGATATTAAACTAGTTATTAATTATATAACAATATATTTATTCAACCGTGTTTTACAAGAAATTATAACCTAATAATTAATAAATGTATTGAGTGACAATGGAAATAAGCATCACATTCATGTGAACATAATAAATGTATTGACCAACATTCCGAAGATAGGAGCCACAAATTAATCACATAAATTGAAGATCAAATAAAAATTCTGTTATTTTGGAGTGGGCATAGAGAGATATATAGATATAGAGATAGAGAGAGAGAGATAGAGATAGAGAGAGAGAGAGGAGAGAGAGAGATAGAGAGAGAGAGAGAGAGAGATAGAGAGAGATAGAGAGAGAGAGAGGAGGAGAGAATAGATTGGATATATATAGATATATATATAGATATATATGTATATATATATATGTAGATATTATATATATATATATATATAATAGATATATATATAGATATATATATATATAGATATATATATATATATATATATATATATATATATATATATATATATATATATATGATTGAGTTAAAACTGAAATAAATTTCATAACTATGTGAACATCATAAATCCATTGACCAACATTTCAACAAAGCTATTTAAGAATTAATTAGAAGAATATAGTAATAATACTATTACTGAAACTGAAATTCAATGCCATCAAAACTCATATAAATTTGACTCACCCTCAAAACATACATGACCAAAGGCAATGACTTCTTCAACATTTGTTCTCATACTATTGCTATCACTCTCTCCATATTCATTTTCATACAAACCTCAAAATACCTTCCATGGATGCCTTTCTAACATCCTAACCATGAACACTTTCTTCACCCGCAACGACTCCGATTTCATCGACATTCTTCATTCTAAAGCGATAAACCTTCGATTCACAACGCCCTCCACTCCCAAACCCGAAGCCATATTCACCCCATTGAACGAAACACACATCCAAACCGCGGTCATTTGTGCCAAAAAGCTCGGCATTCACCTACGCTTTAGAAGCGGAGGCCACGACTACGAAGGCGCCTCATACACATCCCATACCAACAACTCCTTTGTTGTCATTGATTTATCAAAAATGCGCGGTGTTAGTGTTAACACCACGGACCATTCGGTTTGGGTGGAGGCTGGTGCCACCCTTGGTGAGCTTTACTACCGCGTCCAAGAGAAGGGCGCCACCCTCGGGGTCGCGGCAGGGATATACACGAGCCTGGGCTCGGGCGGGCACATCACAGGCGGTGGGTACGGGTCCATGATGAGAAAGTTCGGGCTTGCAGCCGATAACGCAATAGATGCAAGAATCATCAACTCAAGCGGAGAGACCCTCGACCGAGCCGCCATGGGGGAGGATGTCTTCTGGGCTATTCGTGGCGGCGGTGGCGGCAGTTACGGTGTCATAACATCATGGAAACTAAGGCTAGTACAAGTCCCCAACGTTGTCACCATATTTAACGTTGAAAGAACATTAGAACAAAATGCCACTGAGGTTTTACACAAGTGGCAACAAGTGGCCCCAACGTTTGATGAAAATCTTTTTGTTAGAGTGTTTATAAAAGTGTCGAATGTATCTAGTACAACTAACAAAACGGTAACCACAACTTATCAGGGGCATTTTCTTGGTGAGGCTGATGAACTCCTGAACATCATGAACATCAGTTTCCCCGAACTGGGAGTACAAAAACAAGATTGTGTTGAGATGAGTTGGCTCAAGTCGATTATGATCATGTCGGGCTACCCGAGCACAGCCCCGACGTCGGTCCTGCTCGAGGGAAAACCGACGTTTTTGAACTACTTTAAAGCAAAGTCAGATTATGTAAAGGAAGTGATACCAGAGACCGGGTTGTTAGGGATGATGGAGACGATGTTGGAGGGCGAAAGCAGCCCGTTTATGATATGGAATCCGTATGGCGGAATGATGAGGCGGTTGCCAGAGGCGTCGATCGCGTTTCCGCATAGGGACGTGCTGTTTAAGATCCAGTATGTGGCTACTTGGATGGATAATGCAAAGAGAAGTGTGAACCAACATGTGCATGGTGTGCACAAGCTTTATAGGTACATGACACCGTATGTTTCGAAGTCTCCTAGACAGGCGTATGCGAATTATCGCGATTTTGATCTTGGGATGAATAACAAGAATGGGAGTTATGAAGAGGGGAGTTCATGGGGAAGAAAGTACTTCAAAGATAACTTCAAGAGGCTGGTGGAGATCAAGACCCGGTTTGATCCGGATAACTTCTTCCGCCATGAACAAAGCATCCCAATTCTTTCTCTATAAGAATGCTACTCGATCAAATGATAATTAATTAACTTTGTTTCTAGTTATATCAAAGATATATCAAGATTGTCTTGGATTCTTATATATAGTGGGAATATAATAATTAAGTAAGAGATCAATAGGTATGATGTGTATATATAACTATGAATCATTAATCATCCATTCAGCTCGTGTATATATGAAACTGACCAGCAACAACTCGCTAACTATGAAACTGTATATACACACAATCTAATATGCATGCCGGCCCCCTCAAGCTGAATGGACCGAAAAGTATCAAAACGAGTAGATGACAACTCTCTAGTCGAGATTTGCGCTAGCTAAACAGTAGTGGGCACATAACAAATATTGAGTCTGAGTGATAAACATGTTCCCGTCTAAAAGTGCATAGAAATCTCAAAATGTTTCGTACACTAACTAAATATATAGTATTAACTAATTAAATATAGTATTGACTGTTAAATATGTGGTATCATTGTTGTCACACCATAGAGTAGGTGAACAAGGAAGAGTAATATGTGGCTCTTGTAAGAAAAATACAATCTAGCAAACCTCTATAGTTGGGTGAACAATAGCATGCTACTCAACCTTTGTATATGTACTTGCCATGGTATATTGTTTTATAGAACATGATCTATTTAGATTGGTTTAAGAATAACAAAATAGCATGCTACTCAACCTTTGTATATGTACTTGCCATGGTATATTGTTTTATAGAACATGATCTATTTAGATTGGTTTAAGAATAACAAAATAACCAGTACGTACATGACCGATGATCATGAGGGCATCCTGCCCGATTAGTATCAAAATATGCACATAATGCATGAATGCCAAAGCATGAGGTGCATGCTAGAGGCCATATAAGGAATTTTGGCACTGACATACATGTTGCGGCCAGGTGGAATCAACAAATGTTATAGGTTATGATAAGTAGACTATGACAAATCACCATGAAGAAAGACATTGTTGATATCAATATGTCTAATATCTCATCCTTGATAAATAGCAATTGACAAGACAAGATGAGTGGTAGTTTATTTAACCATTAGGCTAAATATCTCAACACAATCAATACTCTGTCTAATGAAAGCCCTTGGCAACAACCTAGGCTTTATAGAATCTAACAAAACCATCAAGAATATGTTTAATCCTATAAACCCGTTTGCAACCAATAATAATGGTAATTAATGGGCTGACGCCACTACAAGAAACTGACCCTACGATGACAATAAAAGTCATCGCCATAGATACCCATTGTCGTCGTTTTAAGCTATGGCGACGACATGTTGTCACCATAGCCTTAGTAGCCACAAGCTCGCCGCCATAGGTCTATTCGCCACAACAATTATCGCAACAACATTTGTCGCTACAAAGGTCTATTCCGACGACAAGTCGTTGCCACATATTAGTCGTCACATATTATAATATTTAATGTTTTAGTTAAATCTTTTTTAAAAATGTATGTGGCAATGACGTCATAGGTCTAGCAGAACTATTATTATAATATATAAAAAATAAAATATAATTCTTTAAAAATATTTAAGGCAACCCCATGTCGTCATCATAGACCCTTCTATTTTAATTTTTAATTTTTTCATATTTTCTTGTTGTCCTCCTAATAGGTTTTAATACAGATTTGTACAGTCTAATAAAAGCTAATATATATTGCGAAAACCTTAACGAATATCAATATGATTCGAGTTACATACCAAAAAAACAAAACTACTAATGTAAATATATCTTAAATTATTACAGACCGAACAAATTAATTATCAAATGCTACTTGTACTGCACTCGGTTTGGGTTATATTCAAGAAAGGGTGAAGATCGTCGTCCTATGGTTCCATTCGAGACTTCCGGATGTGCTTTGATTAGTGGTAGTAGATGTGCTATATTACTGCATAAATAAAAAGGAACTTCAAATTCCCCAGAGTAAGTTTACTTGTCAAATTCTTATCTTGGTTTTTGAACTGGAATGGTGATTGATTATCTGCATCTGCTAGCCAAATGATTGTTAGAATTTGATGTTTAACGGTGATCTTTGTATAAAAATGTATATGTTTAAAGGTTGGTTGGTCTACACCTCCATCTCCATCTCCATCTCAATCTCCATCTCAATCTCGTTAAACAAAAAATGGGTTGTAATCGCTGATTTTCATGCCAGCAAAATCAGGTTGTAGTCGCTGATTTTGAATCCGACTCAAATTATGCTCTACGCCTCTCTAAACGACTGATAGAAAAAGTTGTTGAGGAGGTATTACTTTCTTAAATATGGTGGGTGTTTGGGATTGCTTATTGAAAACTCTTTTTAACTTTTGAAAAGCATATAAGTTGAAAGGAGTTGAAATTGTGTTTGGATGGAGATGAAGATGTGAGGAGGAAAAAGAGTTTTTGAGAAGTTAAAATTTCTAACTTTTCAAAACTCCTTTGAGAAGTCAAAATGAGGTGTAAATAAGCAATCCAAAACATGGCCATGTTCTGTATGTTCACTAATGAATTTGTGCTTCTTAAGGATAATTAACCAGACATTTCAATTTATATTCTAAAATTAGCACTTTTAATTGAATGCATATCTTGTATTGATGAATTGCTTTAATCTTTTGCTCATTCAATCTGCTATTTCATTTGATAGAATTGTGTTAATGAGTGTTTTGTTTCTTTGTTCTTGTGAAAGATGTGTGTTTTTTTGATCTTCTTATTTCAGAACATGTTCTTTTGTTGTGATTGGTAGTTATTAAATCTATCTGAATAATATAACTCGAGATTATGTGATGATATGGTTTTTTGTGTTCATATTGTCCATTGACAAAAAAAGTTTGCAATGTTACTGTCATGAACTGCTCAGTTTTTGATATTTAGACTTTACTCTATTCATGAGTTAGAGTAAAACATGGTTTTGCTATTTTCATGTTTTTAGATATAACTTATTAAGTATATATTTTAAGGAGGGATGAACAAGAGATGTAACTGATAACGACCATATTATACTCTATATAATTGAAGACTTTTAGATACAGTAAGATTAGTTGGATTTATATTTTGAACACAAAAGTTTCCTATTTCACATGATGTAATTTTTTTTCTCATGTCATAATATAAAGAACTTAAAAAATAAAATATATTATCTTTTATATTATAGTAATCAACAAATAATATTATATATGTGTATAACATAGAAAAGTGAATATTACTGTTATTTTTATTTTGATCACAAGATTTTAATAATCTATCTTTCCATAAAATTTTCTTTCAACTTTTGTTTTGTTAATATTTCAAGTTTAGGTTTTTTTATTAACGTTTATGTTTAGCATTGCGTATGTGTTTGTATTCGAGTTTTATGACACTCGCTTTTACAATGGAGTGATCGTTATTTTTACGATACAATACAACTCTTATGATAGAGTACCCCTTCGAGTTTTACGACAGACTGACGCTCACTTTTATGATTGGGTATGCTTTACAATTTTACAGTGTAGTGATACTTGTTGCAATGTGTTTTTTATTTACGTTATTATATTTCACACCGCCGTTGATGGCCGGGTTTGAGCGACCTGATTTTTGTGCTTCCATTCTTTTGGGTTTCTAAAAGCGTAGGGGTTGTTGTAACATCAATCGGGTTTCTTAATGCTTAGGTTTTACCTCGAAATGACCGCCTTTACGACATGTTTTGGGTGTCTGTGTTTTGATATATGGGATCGTGGTGAAATACCAAGCGCAACGCGCTGAAAGAAATTCTAGTTATATATAAAATACCATTTCTTATTTTCCTTATCTTTTTCTTTGTTTTGATATTTTGTTTTTATTGCAATGTATATTTTCAATGGGTTAAAAGTTTTTATTGTAGTCTTGTTCACTTTTTTGCAGGACTTCAATATCCTCCTATCTGAATATATTTTAATTTGCATGTTTTCCCATGGATATAAATGTATTTACTAATTTCACCGCCCATTAGATTATCTTATGATGATAGATATTACATTATGACATAAGAAGGCAAGGAGCTAATTTCATATACTAACCAATCTTACATGTTTCTTTGGTGTAATGATTATTTATGTTTTTTAGTGGTTTTTTGAGTTTTCTTTCTTCATTTTTTTACCTCCTTTTGTTCTCCTTGTTTTAAGATAATTATATATAATTTTAATAGTGTATGCTTCATTTAATTTACCAGGAATGCATACTAATAGCAGTAAGCAAGTGATCGTGATCTGGGCAAACCGCCATATGTTAGTAATGCTTCCATTACTACCATCACTTTCTTCTTACTTTACGTAAAAAGTTGATTAATGATATATTTAGCATAATGAATGAATTTAAATTAGTTGAACCTTGTGACTAATTTGCATGGAACATATACTAATATCAAACTATTCTTTTTTCCTAATATTCTTTCGATCTTGATTAAAATGAAAAAGTAGTATTTGTTTGTATTTGTTTTAACTTAACATTTAGTCTATGTTTATATCATTAGTCAATGTATTTACTTTCTACGATATTGTTTTTGAATCATAATAATTGAAAGCCTAAACTTTTGTATCGGGTAAGGTAATTAAATTTAAAACTGACTAATTATATTGTTTCAGCCTTATAAGATTTACAATCAAGATTTATGGAGGAGAATGTATATGATGATGTCATCAATGTGTGTTGGTTGTTGAAGCATGTAATTGGTGCCTTTTCCATTGTACTTTTGCATCTATTTTGTAGATATTTGAGTTTGTATCTTGTATTATGTGTTTTGATTTTTGAATAATGCATCTTAGCTAACCGAAGAATTGTCAAAAGTGGATGCAAAGTTAAAGTCGACCGAATCTCTTCTTGAAAGCAAGGTATTCGTAGAATCACGCCTATTCTCCTTAGAGGTGGCAAAATTAAAGAAAAGTTCATAACATCAAGAACATCAACGATGAGAAGATAACATAAATAACAACTCAGTTTGTAGCAGAAGCTCTACTTTAAGAAAGATGATGACATGCTTCCAATAGAAATCATTTTTGCACCTTTAAAAGCTGAGGTTAAAGCTAGAGTCAAGAGGTTTGATATTTATTTTCATTTGAAACAATTCATGTTTGGGAAAGAAACCACATTACAAAACATTACGGAGGAAAATGATAGATTGAATATAAAAAAGATAAAGGTGAACAATGAAGCAGTTGAATCTACAAGGGTAGCAAATAACTTGCTTAATTATTGATTAAAATGTTGAGAAGTTTGCTTAATTTGGTGGGTTTGTTTTACTTTCTAAAGATCGTTTTTAATCATCATGAGTGTTACTTGAACTTTAGTGTATGAAGGTAGATGATTGTTTTCTTTGTTTTTTTCCAAAAAATTTTTTTTTGGGGGGCAGGGCATGGGGGTATAGATAGTAGAAATGTAGTGTAACTTTAACTTTAATTTTGACAAGTTAGTATGAATTTTATGGAGTATAAGAATTCGTAATATGTTTAAAAGTTCTACACGGGTAAAGGCAAGTCTTTGCAAGTAGATGAGTTTTAATTGCGTAAACCACAATAGCCCGTTGCAACGCACGGGTGCTCTTACTAGTCAAAATTAATAACAAAATTGATCATGATTGGATCATAATGGACCATTGATGTATGTAATCGACCTTAATCATTATAACCGTATATATTTAACATTGTTTGACATTCATTGATGGTATTTAAGCATAAACAAAATTAATTTACCGTTAATAAACATAGTTTCTCGTAAATTACCATTAACGTGTATAATTCCACACCAATTATCATAATTTGAACATGGCTAACCTTAAACGTATGTAATCGACTTTAATCATCATAGGTTTATTGGATTTTAATAATCCCAAGTTTCACTTATTGGTCGGGATTAATCCCAAATCAGTAAATGTTTACAAATACTCCTAACTTTAAGTTTATTTTCCTTTAACGATCCCTTACTAAATGAGAGTTAACCACGTTAGTTTTTTGATGACGTGGACTGTATGACCAAAACACTAACAGAAAGTTGAAATCTATCATCTTGTCCGTCAGTTTAAAACTTTCGCACCTAAAAACTCATCAATCTCCACCTCTGATGTGAACCACCAAACTCGTTGGAGGTAAAATTTCAGGTGATGATGGAGGTTAGACAATGGAAAACGGACCTAACTGAGACTAGGCGGTGCTGGAGTTGAAAATGGCTCAAAGTTGGCCTAATTTCATAAAAAAACTAACGAATGTTAACTTTCAGTTAGTAAAAGATCATTGGAGGAAAATAAGTTCAAAGTTTGGAATGCCACTTTCCTGAATTGGGATTAATCTCGGCCAATTAATGAAAGTTGAGATATATAAAATCCAATAAACCCATCATTATAACTAAACATATTTCAAATTTTTTGACACTCATTGATCATAATTAAGCATATAGGTACGTAAATTACCATCAAAATATGAAATTTAACACCAATGATGATAGTTTGATCATAACTGATCTTTGGCATATGTAATCAACCCTAACTATTATAACCAAACATATTTGATAATATTCGACACTCATTGATGATAATAAAGAATAAATAAGGTTAATTTACCGATAATAAGTATATTTCCCATACATTACCATCAAAGTGTGAAATTCAAGACCAATGATCATAATTTGATCATAGCTAACATTTTACGTATGTAACTGACTCTAAATATCTTAACCGAAATCTTTGACGTTGTTTGACAGTCATTGGTGATAATTAAACATAAACAAACTTAATATACCATTAATAAGCCTAAATTCTCATAAATTACCATTAAAGTGTGAAATTCAACAACAATAATCATAATTTGATCACAGTTAACCTTTGATACATGTAACCGACTCTAAATATCATACCCGAACATATTTAGCCCTAATTGACATTAATTGTATAATTATAATTTATAATAATAATATTTAATATAATAATATTAAATAAAGTAATATTATTATTATACTATATATTAAAAACCTATGTCGGTGGCTACAGTGCCACCGGCAAGGTTATTATAGGTATTTTACATTCTCTCCGTCCACGCATCACTTTCTCATCTTGCCACCGCGCTCCTTTCTCCGGTGATTCCACGTTTCTCTCACAGACCCTCAAACTCATTTGTAGAGCCTGCAATTCTTCTTCATCATTTCTCCATCTCTTTTCTCTCTGCCTCATTCCAATGTCATGCCAACTGATGAATGTATATAAGAACGGGATGAGGCGAAGGCATATGCGGGTTAACAGAGATCATGGTGGTGTATGTTATGGTTCCATCGGCGGCGTTTTACGGTTCTTTTCTTCGGATACACTGTAGTCGTAAGACCAGGTAAGGGTTAATTGTAATTTTAGGTGTCTATTTGCCAAGTTCAACTTCAAGACGTTTAGGGTTTCTTTGTGTGCTAGGTGTGTTGCAGATTCGTAGGTGTTGAATAGTTAAAATGAGCAAAAAGACGGATTGATTCACGGGTTTGAATTTCAATATCTAATATTTCTGGTATAGTTATTTGAATTTTCGATCTGTTACAATTAGTCTTTTAAAATGGTCTAAATCGATCAACGTTGTTGGAAATTGGCAGGTGCAGATCGATGGTTCAACTTCCATGAATATGAGGTTGTATTCCTTCTCCTTTGGCATGATTTATTCATATGTATGTTAGAGGACTAAATTCAATTTTATGTTTGTTTTGGTTAAAAATAAAAGTAAAAAAGCTGAGTTCCATCTTGCCGTGGGTGGTTGTTGACTATGATTTTGTGAATTAACAAAGATGAATAAAAAAGTAATATGTATGGATGTTTTCTCATTGTGAAGATTAAGGTTTTCTATTTCTAATATTTGCTCAAATAAAGAAATTACATTGAAGGACATAGATCTAATATCAGTGCAGGCTTGAATCTCTTATAATGGAGTTGCTGGTAATTCACATTTTATTTTTATTTCATACTAATGGGTAAATTAGTGTAGGGTAGATTTTTAATACTTACGTGATGGGTAGGTATAGAATGTTAACCATTTGATGGTTATTCACTAAGACAATTTTGTATAGTCTGTCTTTACCTTGAATGTTGTTTTTTTCACCAAAAAGTCAATTCATATCATACGATAAAGACTAAATTTGCATTTGTCATATGCTAGAAAAAAAGTTGTGTGTATATACATTCAGTTCTTGCAGATTAAAAACCTTTGCTAAAGTCATTCATCCTGCCTTTTACTAGATGGATATGCCGATTTGTTGTTGGAGGTAGAAGTGTAGAGCTGCACAAAGGTTATTTAAGCTACAGGTTGTTTTGGGTGTTCTTTGGAACAGGCTGCTTTTGGAAACCTTTGC
This sequence comes from Flaveria ramosissima, assembly GCA_025215565.1. Classification (NCBI taxonomy): domain Eukaryota; kingdom Viridiplantae; phylum Streptophyta; class Magnoliopsida; order Asterales; family Asteraceae; genus Flaveria; species Flaveria ramosissima. The sequence goes on from CM046030.1 coordinate 18,655,775, forward strand.
TAGAAGTCATTTTGGATTCATATTTGTGATCGGAGTTGGAGCTACACAAAGGTTGTTCAAGCTACAGGTTGTTTTGTTTTTGTTGTTATAGCCTTGAAAATCCGGTTGGGCAGATGATGTTCGATTGATTATGTTATTTGCAGTGGCTTGAATGTTTGGAATATTTCATGTAAATTGATCCCCAGAACATGTGTGAAACAACATTAAAAGAGAGTTCTACGAAGTGCTTGAACGTGTGGATATCATAGTCTCTTCTAATAGCTCCTTTGGATATCATATACCTTCTGGTGAAGTGCTTGATATAGATCTTGATTGGTATAAATTTAATTTTGAAAAATAAATGATGTGCGAGATCAGGCATAGAACATCAACACCTTTGCTCTATATGTGTATATACCAGTTATCATTTCAAAAAGTGACAAGTAGAACCGCGGCAACGCGCGGGGTTACAACTCTAGTTATTATTATTATTACTTATAATTTAATAATAGTACTTATAAAAATAATAACTATAACTTGTACATTATTTAATTAGTGGATGGGACCCGCCCTATGCAATGTGGGTTATAAAAGTTATATTGTTTAATTCTAATTATATATACGTTAGTACTAACCACCAAAAAAAGATTACGTGTGCAAAACACTGATAAAAATATAATAGAAATATAGTATATATAAATAGAAACATCAAAATAGAGAAGAAAAAAAGCGAATACGTAAATGACGATTTTATTATAATTACGAGGTTTATTGTAAATTGGTTAAAAGAAAATTTTGACATAATTTGAAGGTTTAAGTGTACAACTCGAAAAAGGTTTAGGTGATTAAATGTAAATTTGACATACCTCGAAAGCATAAGTATAAATTTTTTAAAAAAATTCAAGTGATTAAATATAAATTTTACATACTTGAAATCTTAAGTATAAAACTTTAAAAAAATGAGTAGGTATCAATTTGGACAAAAAGGAAAAATAAAGTGTTGTGGTTAGTTTCAAAAAATACTTAGAGGTTTAAATGTAAACTTGTAAAAAAAACAAAGTAAGTTTTTACTTTGTTCCGAGAAAAAGAAAATTATTATAGTAAAACTGAGAAAACTTACAGATTCACTACTTATTATCTTTTTTATTTGTATATATATATAGTGATGTACTGATGTGTCGGATGCTATCGAGCCTATTTTCTAACATGTGTTAAACACTGATATATTTGAGTATTATTATTATTATGCAAATTAGATTTTAATAATCCAAACTATTACTCATTGGCCGATAATAATCCAAACTAATGATTTGGCCTGCAATAATTCCAACTTTTATTTTTATTATCAACAATAGTACCATAGTGTAATTATCATAAATTCACACTCGACTTATACTTATTTTAGGCTCGATTTAGCTTGTATGTATATTTATTTCGATATTTATTAATGTGAACTAAATCGAGTTGAAATCGAGCGTAAATTTTTAATAATTATATTAATGGGGTTGTTGGTGGTAATAAAAATAAAATTTAGGATTGTTAGTGACCAAACTAATAGTATAGATTATTATCGCCAATAAGTAATAGTCTGAATTATTAAAATCCAATTTACCTTATTATATAACTATGTAAATGTTTAGTGATTATATACTTAAGTGTTTAAATAAAAAAATACTTAATCAAATAGTATTAAGTTATAAAAATATAAATGATAAACATATATTTTATTTATCTATACTATATATATATTCATTTGAGAAGGGCAACCATGTAATTTCACACAAATCTCTTAATTTTAAGAGATGTACAACTTCTGTTGCACACCTTACACCTTACATTGCACACCTTACATTGCAGACTTTCTCAGTTCTTTTTGTCTGTATCCATTGGTTACATTTGAAAGTCCATGTGGTGAGGTTTTTGTCTGAAACAACAACTCTGAAACAACATATCGGAGAACCGCCAAGACCAAAGAAGAAGGTCTGCGACCTTCTTTTCTTCTGCAGATCTGAACTCATCTTCATTTCCACTTCTCGATCGATTTTCAAATGGGCGGGCATTGGTGCTACTCAAATGGGCGGGCGTTTTCAAATGTGCACACATGTCGATCGATTTATACACTTCTAAGGTTGAGGCATCCAGTGACTGCTCTTCTCTTCCTATTTGATCTCAGTGGCTGCTTTTAGGCATCCATCGAAGGGTCTGTTTGATTTGGTGAGTTTGTTCACTTGTTTTTAGTGTGATCTTTGGTTGTTGAATGCATACCAAGTGTTTGTGAAAATGGGTCTGTTTGATTTGGTGTTTGTGTGAAGTTTTATTTTTGTTGCTTGAGACTCTTTTCCGTATCATCATCCGCAAGCTTCATTTCACCGTCAAAATTGCTGGTTTGTTGGGTTTGTCTTGTCAAATCATAACTGGTTTTTCTTGAGAAATTTAGATTCTCTGCTCTCACTTTCATCGGTCAAGAGAACACTATGATTAAGACTTGTGATGTTTCGTGTTATGGCGTCACTTTTAGCGGCAATCTTCACTATCTTGACTCACGCATATGATTGTTGTTAAATGCTTCAACTATTTGCTGCAGTTTGTAATTAATTAACAACTATTATATGGTTTCTAAGTACCAATTAGATCTGCTTATAGTTTCATATTGTTATGTTCTTACTGTAATTTATCTTGTAAGTGTGGTGAATTTGACTATTTGAAGGTGTTACAATGTGTTTTAACATGTAATGATTAGTGATTGATTGTACAGATGGATTTAAGTCGTATTTGCTATCAATGGATGAGAGACATATAATTTGATAGGTCCTGTAATAGCACAAAAGATGTTATGAATCCAAAATGTCGTGGATGATTTGATTTATTTTTGTTGTTAGTTATGAATCCATGTGTTTGTGAGTTTGTTCACTTGTTTTTAGTGTGATCTTTGGTTGTTGAATGCATACCAAGTGTTTGTGAAAATGGGTCTGTTTGATTTGGTGTTTGTGTGAAGTTTTATGTGTGATCTTTGGATTTGGTTGTTTGCTAATCTTGATTAGTTTAATGTTCTAAGTTTTTTGTGTTGACTATAGTCTCTGGTTGCTAATCTTGGTTTGTTTCTGGTGTTTGTGACAACAGGGCATCTTGAGGGGACTGTGAGCCAGTGGTGTTTAGTGTTTGAGTGGGTCTTCATTAACAAACAATTACACTTTGCAGGTCACCTCCTTTTAAATAATCTCACTTATGTTTATATTAAATTGTGCGTTTTAACTGTCTAATTCATGACTTGCAAACAGATTAAGTGAGCTAAAATAGATTAAGTAGACTATATATGGTTTAAAACATGTATTTCATGAAATGATGATACATTTAAAAAGAAGGAAGAATGCAGCTGCACTGATTATAAAATTCGATAATGATAATGGTTTGTGTTGTATGATTTTTGACTTTTGAGTTGTAACAATTTTGGTATGCAAAGCTCATATTCATTTCATTATTCTTAATCCTTTTTTTCTTCTTTTAGCTCAGTTCTTTCATCTCAAATATATAATTTCCCTTCTTAAAAAATTAGGTTCTTTAATCTCAAATAAATTAATTCCCTTCTAAAACAAATTAAGCTCTTTGCCGCATATCATATATAATGTTTCATCTAATGGCCCAAATATGACAAATTATTAGATCATACCATGAGGTAGTTAAAGAACAATTGGTTTAGTTGATTTTGGGCAGTTGTAGGTTTTGAACAGGATCAACATTTAGAATTCCCTGAAACAATCAAAATATGAATTCAAGAACCAAACATATAAACCACACCTAGGTTGCTCCTAACCTGCCAGTTAGATCGTGGACGGTATGGAACCTCTTTAGTGTGGCTCACACAAAGAAATAATGCAAGGGCTCCAAACCATTATATTATATGTGGATACCATTTATTAACAATAAATTCAATAGTGAATATGCTATGGCTAGAAATATAGTGTATTCACCACTATATATGTGGATACCATTTATTAACATTTATTCAATAGTGAATATGATATGGCAAGAAATATAGTGTATTCAACAATGAATACTTGCATCTTATACATGAAGACTGCATAGAAAGTTACAAATATTAATGTATTGTTCTAAACTTATACATGAAGATAAAATCAAGTTAGGTGAATCAACAATGGATTAAGATTTTAGTTATTTCAAAACTCTTAACTTTAATGTATTGTTCTAAACTTATACATGAAGACTGCATAGAAAGTTACAAATATTAATCTAAGCTGCATAGTCATGATTCAAGGAATAAGTGTACAAATAATGGGTGAGTAGGCGTTAGATGGAGTAAATATGAAGGAGATGGAGTGGTTAAGATAGAAGTGGGGATGATGAGTATGGATTGGTTAATAGAAAAAACATAAGGAAATAAAAGCTTATTTGATTAGATCTATTAGAGTATAGAAGAAACGCAAAATAATTTTCATTACAAGTGTCTGCAACACTCTGTTTTACATAAAATAATATTTTTACACAAGGTATCTTTTTACAGAATACAGTAACAATGCAGAACTATTTTATGCAGATTGCTTGTTTTGTGTTTATATTTCTACACTATATGAAAAGTAATTTATTCCATTACTTCTTTAAACATCTTCTAAAAATTCAAAATTTGAACTTGAAAGAGCCTTTTTATTTCCATATCAGTATATTTGGTTTGAAAGGTTAATAGTGGGTTGACAAACATACCTAAATTAGCAGATCCAAACTTGGGATTGCAAATAAACAAAGCCTTGTCAATAGAACAAAAAACTTTTGCTTTAAAAACAACTATCAAGAAGGAGATGTATGTGCTTTTGTATCACCACTTTTATCTACAATCAACAAACATAACGTGTGATAAACATCTAAAACATAATTGTATCAAAACTACAAATCTTAACAATTAAAATTCAATCTAGAGGGAAACATATGTGCTTTTGTTTACCAACTTACCTATACAACCAACCTTGGCAATTCAGAACATATCTAGAAGTCATAAGTCTGAGTAATCCTACAACTTTGTGTGGTATGGTTAAAGTAAAAATATAAAACGTTAGGAGAAAGAAAAGGCAAAACATGAGAAAATCAAATAAACATATACTGATTATGTAACAAATAAAAAGTGACCTTGTCCAAGATTGCCTTGGACCGTTTTGCTTTCTCTCCTTCTTTGAGTAAGAGCCCATTCCCAGTTCGTATAACCAATGATGCTATCTGCTCACATTAAAAAAGACTTGCATAAAAGTGGGAAAAGAAACTTGTTGCAAATCAGATGAATATTTGGATATTATGACACCACATAAAAACATTTAAAACATCATCAAGAACTTCATAATCAATAAAAACTAAAGCAAGCTGCTAAACAAAATCTAAAACATCAACAATTCATAACAAATATTGTGGTGGTAAGGATAGTATGAAACCACTACTCATATTGAAAAAAAGTCCAGGACTTGCTTAAAATAACAACTTTAACAAACCATTTTGAAAAAAAAGGTGGTAGTGTGAACCTTCTAGAAGGGTGATGAGCCACCATTAAAAAAGATTACCCATTTGAACCAGGTGTAGTTAGGGATTGTTATGTTTTTGGTTATACAAGTTTCTTGTTTCTGTTAGTGCCTTGCTTGGTTATACAAGTTTCCATCAGAAGCCGTTGCATCGCACGAGTATAATGAACAACTGATTTTTATTGTTTTAAACATGTCAAATAGCTAATTTTATTGAACGGGTCAACTGGGTAATTTTTAAGCTGATAAATTGGTGTGGTCAACTGGGTAATTTTTAAAACAATGCAGACTGTGAAGTTTATTGCTATCAATTAGTGCAGTTTTTATGCACTATATACCCGCCAAAACATTGCATATTTATGAAGTTGTTGCTGTCTATTTTTACATGTTTTTATACATAATATTAGCTGCCAAAACAATGTAGATTTATGCACTCTGATGCTTATAATTTTGTGAAGCCTGTATGCATAGATTGTTGCTTTTAGAACACTACAGCTTTTATATATTAGCTTAATCTTTTTTATTTGAATTTTGTTAGCCATCTAAGTTTTGCAACTTACCTTTAGAAGCTAATTGTATTCACAAAGTATACGTCATAATATGATGTGGTACTTGAATACTTGATGACATAAAATTTAGAATAGCTGCTTTGTTTATTCGCTCAAAGTTATATATAGAGAATGAATCTAATGTGTTCTTATATTTGTGGCAGGGTGCACTAAATTGGGAAAGATACGAACCGAAGCAGGAGGCAGTTTGTTATGTCACTGTGAAAAAAGTGAGTTTTGGTTGTTTTGACCCGTTTAAATTTTATGATTATCTAACGTGTGTTTGGATTGTTTTGACCTGTTTAGAGTGTGCTTTGATCACTTAGATCATTTAAAGTGTGCTTGGGTTGTCTTGACTCATTTAAAATGTGTTTCGATCATTTAAAGTGTGCTTGGGTTGTTTTAAACCGCTTAAAGTATGTTTTGATCACAAAGAACATTTTAAAATTTGTTTGGGTTGTTTTGACCCATTAAAGTGGGTTTTGATCGCAAAGATCATTTGAAGTATATTCTAGGTTACTTTGACCCAATTGAAGTGTGTATCTTTAAGATCATAATAAAGTAAGTTCGGTTAAAGTGTGTTTTGATCTTATACACTACTGACAATATTATGATCTGGTCATTGCAGGCTCTGTGAAATTGTTGAATTCGTTCGTTCTGAAAGCTACTTATACTAAAAAATATTCCAGTCTTGCTCAGTTTCAATCAACAGGTACAATCATATACACATTTGTCCCAAAATATGTAGTATTTGGCTTTATAGATAATTTAATGAAAATCTTTAACCATTGACACATCATCTAATACAATCAAATGTAGATTGTATTACCATCTAATCAATGACTCTTTTGCATTAGTATATGTATGTGGATTCATTTAAGCATTTTATGAAAAGAAATAACATGCAGTATGAAAGAGACTTAATGAATTATGTAACAAATGGATATAAAATGGTCAAATATGGATGAACATGCTTTTATCATCATCTTAGAATCCTACTCCCAAAACTTTAACAAAAACTATTTGTACCATGTTCTTTTAAGAATTTATAGAAAAGTAGGTGTAGGACTCCTTTTTTGTTAATTAAACATATTGCCTACATCCATTCAGTGTTGACATTTTAGGTGTAAGCTTTACAAATCATGATTTTTGATTGATAGATACCCCCAATATATAATCGATATATAATAATTGTAACCATCTAAAAGCTAATACTCAAAGTTACACTTTTATATCTACTAAATGTAGTATGAATGTCAATTGACTTTACAAAAAAAATCAATTCATGAATTAGTTTCTGATTACTGTACTTGGTTATAATCTATATACAAACTTAAAGATAACTAATTGATCAAGCTCAACTAAACATGTACATGCCCTAAGTTAATAATTTTAATCGTTTAGTTTCTAATTGTCATAATTAGACTTAATTATCACAGTTCTTAATCTCCATCAATATCACACATCTTCGAGAAATATTAATTAATTAATAATAATATTTAATATTTCAATAAGTTTTATTAATTATCATAAGGTTTACTTAAAACTACTTGGTCAAAATTTACATACAAACATAAAGATAAGTAATTGCTCAAGTTCAACCAAATCTATACATGTTCCAAGTATCATAATTCTTAATCTTAATTAACATAACACATCACTCATAATTAATACTTCAATAAGTGTTTATATTTATAAGTTCATGAAAAAGTAAAATAAACATATACAAAAATAATAAATGTGAAATATGTTTTGAAATTACAAATGGGTAAAAAAGTTACATTACTTTTTCAGCAAAAAATAACATATACCTTTCTTTGTGTTAAAATTAAATCATTCAATATTTTTACAGACTAACTAAAAAAGTGAAGGTCTAATTTAAGCATGGATGTTCATTCCGTTGTTGACTCTTTTTCATCACTCACAAATTATGGAAGTTGGTATACTATTCCTTTTGTTTGGGTTGAGTTCATCTCAGAAGTCGTTGTTGAGAACAAATTATTGGTTATATTTCTTGATCAAAACGTAAGTGATTTTCTTTTCTCATTTTCAAAATATAAAATTATTTTTTTATATTTTACATTATGAACACTCTTTTTGTTTTTAGAGACAAAAAATAGCCGCGTTTGTCCCGGAACATTTAATGGACTTTTATAATAATATGGATTTGGTGGCCAATGTATTTGTACTTAGTCGTTTCCAAATTGAGAATTTGAAATATCAAGAGTATCCGACATATGAAAAGTACATCTTGGTATGTGGTGAGGTCAAGATTGTCATCAGCGAATACACTAAACTTATTACATTTGAAAGTCCATTTGTGAGAGGTTTTTGTCTGTATCCATTGGTTCCTTCTATTCAAATTCTTAAGCATGATAGAAGACACCAAAAGTTAATAATTGGTACGTTCTAAGTTTCTCGATTTATCTATTTTTGATAGATATATTAGATATACCTAAATTTTCTCAATAAGAATAGTTACGATCATTGTAGATGTTGTTGGACGGATTGTCATGGGTAAACGAAAAAAAGGACGATACCATTTTGAATTGGTTCTTCAAGATGCGACGTAAGTCAATGATTGCATAAAATATTTCAATTTTTTTTATAATTTCGCCGTATATAAAGATATAAACAATTTGTTTGTGATTCTAAATTTAAATACATGTGTCAGCGGTCACACAATACAAATGCTTTTATATGACTCGAAGCAGACAAATATGTTTAGAACTTATCTAGCAATCGCAACAAATTCTATAGTGTATGCATCTCGAGTGAAATTGGTTCATTTACCAGAGGGTATGTATTACCTTATAAATATATATATTTTTAAAAAAATACTATTTCAAAACCTCTATGCCTTACGTAAACTTATACGTTCTTTTTTGTTTTCAGAAAATATTTTGATTTCTACAGACTTAACAACGATTGCCTACGAACCAAACATGCCCGAGGCACGTGATATTGAAAGGATTGGTCGTCCTTAGAGTCCATGTTCATTTTAACATGTTTACAATGAACTCTTTAATTAACTTCTATGGTTAGACGTCTATTTTTAATGTTTTGGCTTTTCTTGCGTTCTAATTGGAATTTGATGTAACGAAGTTACAAAGAACTTATATTCATATCTCATGCATTAACTATAAAAAACATAATCTCATATTCATATTATAAATTTTATAAAAGAACAAAAGAAAGACAAATGTAATCAAATCATAAACACAGACATTATACTTAAACATTGATTATTACAACCAGTTTGCTTGAAACCAACAACCCTAATAAAAACGATATAAAGTTTGAACTAATTACCACACAAAATATCAACCTCACAATCTGTGTAGACAATATTATTTAAAGCATTAATTAGTAGAACTATGTTTTGCTTTGCATAATTTTATTTATATTAGTGTATTGTGTAGTATGCTATATATGTAATGTAACCCCACTTTTCTTCACCTAAATACTAATTCATAGGAGAAATATATTATACAGATAATTAGTCAATATTTGTGAACGAAGGTGTCACCATGGTTGCCCTACTGCTTGAAATAATGATATTTGAGATATTAACGAGGCTGCCAGCAAAGGTTGTATGTCGTTTTAAGTCTGTTTGTAAGGAATGGTATGCCTTCCTATCAACAGAAGACTTTGCAAGGGTACATTGCTCCCGCTCATTAAATTCATCCAATCAGAGAATCCTCTTAATCGGAGACCAAATATGCTCTGTTCGTCCAATTGACTTTCAAACCGGTGATTATGGGCCAAGCACCATCGTCCCATTTCCATTTCATGATGTCTCGATTCGTTCACATTTGGATGGATTGTTGTGTGTTCGCTTGAATCATACATCTGAGTTGCTTCTTTGGAATCCAGTCACCGGTGCTTACAAGTATTTGTCAACACCTCATTGTCGTTGCTATGGATTCTTTGAAAAAAATGCTGACGCTATTGGTTTGTACATTGATGCTTATAATGATTACAAGGTCTTGCATGTAAAGCGTAGGTGTGGTGTACTTTGTGCATCTATTTATTCTAGGAAATCATCCTCTTGGAGAAATATACCTTTCGTAACAAGACCGGAGTACGTTATCCCCGCATTCTCTTGGTCAACTGCTACGTTATGTGCTAATACTTTATATTTCACTGTTTGCGAGTCCTGTGTTGGAGGAACAAATGTGGTCATTTGTTTTGATGCTAATTCAGAGCAGCTTAAAGAGATAAGCTTTCCACCGGTTCCTTCTGCAGGCATTTATATCGGAGATTTAGTTAATGTAAAAAATGAACTTCACATGTTTGTTAGTACTGGCATACGCGAAATGTTAGTTGAGTTATGGTTGCTACAAGGGGAGCACTGGATTAAGGTCGTGTCATGTTCTACGATCCCTCCTATCCCGCTGTCAATATGGTGTGAGATAACACATTTTATGACAAATGGTAATTGGTTTGTGATGACCAATTTGGGAAAGCTTTATGAAATTAAAATGGATGTAGAGCTCTTGGAATGTTTTTATCCTGTTACTTCGTTTCGTGGTTCCCAGGGTGTAGTTTTTGTGCAGACCTTAGTTTCACCAGCTCTTTTAGTTTAACTTTCCACTTTTAGTTTAACTTTTCTGTTAATGTTTTTCAGTTATGATGCTCGGAACACATGTAGTCTACTGTTATTGTAATGATATTTTCATAAATTGATTGTCTAAGATAAGTCTCTTTTATTTAATTTACAAGGTATTTATCAATTTACAATGACTAATGGGCAACCAAAAGATCATATTGATTTTTCTACCTCGCGTGCATCTACGTCAATTGAAAAACAAAAAGAGTACAACGCGCGATATTATGCTTCACGTAAAAAGAATGGGCAATCAAAAGATTGTAATGAACCCGCTACCTCAAGTGCATCTACGTCAGCTGAAAAAAGGAAAGAGTATAATAGACGATATTATGCTTCTTGCAAAGAAAATAACAATCTATCAAAGATTGGTGCAGGCCATGTCCCCCAAAGTGATCCAATAATTGAAAGGACGCCATTAAGAATCTTGAAAACTAATAGTAGTCAAATAACACAAATGCGAAAGCAGCATGTGTCATGTAGTTCGACTGAAAAAAGAAAGGCTCGAGATGAAGCATGCTATCATACACGCAAAGCCGATGGAAAACGTAATTCAAATGGTATTCAAATTAGATGTGCTCCAACGGATGATAGTACTCCGACAACAACACTCCCCTTTATAAATGACGAAATCATGCCTGAAATATCACGAGGTTTATAGTTTATTGAACAATGGTTTCATTATTAAAGTTGACATCTTTTCATTTTTCATCACTTAATACTTGGAATTCCTTAGGTATTCGAATTCAACCGCGAACACTATTACCTCAATTTTCTGACGTTATTGATCAACCATCCATCCGAGATGAGATTATTGAAGACGACCCGTATAATTTTGTTTACAATGGTAGACCTAGAGACCATCGTGTCTTCAATGAAGTCTTACCTGAAACATCACAAGGTTTCTATTTATTTAACAAAGTTTTTTCATTCAACTTGACATTCTTTTACAACTCCTGTTACTTATTACAACAAATTCCTTAGGTGTTCAAATAGAAGGAACCATTCGAAACATTTCGGACATAGAAGAGGATCCCTATAATTTTGTTTATGATGGTATACCTACTGATCATCGTGTCTTAAAGGAACGTAGTCCATGTCCTCATTGTGGAGCCAAACGATTCACATTTGAATTTGCAACCTTTTGTTGTATGAGTGGAAAAACAATATTAGCAAATTCAGAAATTCCAGAAGAATTGTACCAACTTTTCACGTCGCAAGATGAAGTTGGAAAAATGTTTAGGCAAAACATACGTGCTTATAACACCAATTTTTCTTTCGCCTCAATGGGTGTGACGTTGGATGATACAATGAACAATATGAGAGCCGGTGTCTATACGTTTCGTGCACATAAAGGAATATATCACAAAATCGACCAATTAGTTTCGAGGGATGGAAAACCTAGGTATTTACAGTTGTATTTTTATGATCCTGATACCGAGTTAGATCATAGACTCCAATGGCCCAATCTTGATCGAAGCATCACTGAGATGGTAACACGTGCTCTTTCTACAAACCCATATGTCAACACATTTCGAAGTCTTGCGGAACTAGGACCTCTAGACAACTATAGAGTCACTTTAAATGCTTCCGTGGATCTTGACCAAAGGGTGTACAACCGACCAACGACATCCGAGGTTTAAATAATATTATTTTTACTTCAACGTGTGGATCTTCTACCGTACACTACATATTGATTTACATATTTATAATGCAACATTTTATAGGTTGCTGGAATTTGGGTGGAAGGTAACGACAATATCACTTCGTACAAAAGAAGTATTGTTGTGTACGGTAGGTCAGAATATAGTCAAACTATCCAGCCTTACTTTGGTTGTTACGATCCATTATCGTATCCTCTATTTTTTCCTAATGGTGAGTCGGGTTGGCATCCTAACATACCACGTCAAGGAGTACCACTCAATGAAGTTCACAACAATAATGACAACATCGACGAAGAAATGGAAGGTACTAACAATTTATGTATCTTTTAAAGTGATGATAAAAAATAATACCCTAACGTGTATTATTTTTAATTATTTAGAGGCAAACACACGACGTGGTAGAACAACCGTAGCTATGCGAGAGTACTACTGTTACAAATTCCAAATTCGATCTGTTGAGAACGTGCTTTTGTTCGGTGGTAGATTGCTACAACAGTTTGCTGTAGATGTTTACATAAAGATTGAGACGCAACGTTTACAATTTTGTGAACGAAACCAGTCTAAGATCAGAGCAGATTTGTATCAAGGTATTGTGGATTGCGTTAATGCTGGTGAGGTTAATCCAAACAGAGTGGGACAACGGATTGTCTTGCCTTCATCTTTCATCGGAGGGCCTCGCGACATGCGTCGTCGGTTTCTAGATGCGATGACTTTAGTTCAAGATGATGGCAAGCCTGATTTGTTCCTTACAATGACATGTAATCCTCGGTGGCCTGAGATATGTGATAATTTGAAAGTGGGTCAAACCGCACAAGATCGTCCAGAGCTTGTTTCAAGAGTGTTTCGTGCTAAATTAGAGGATCTTAAGGAACAACTCTTCAAGAAACATATTCTAGGAGAAGTCAAAGCATACGTTTATGTCATCGAGTTTCAAAAGCGTGGTTTGCCACATGCACATTTTCTTCTTATCATGTACCCGCAACACAAAATCAATAATCCCGACCATTATGATAAGATTGTGTGTGCTGAAATTCCCGACATATCAAGATATCCCAAATTGCACGAGGTTGTTGTCAAGCACATGATTCATGGTCCTTGCGGACATTTACGAACAAACAATCCTTGCATGCAGGGTGATCCTCCAATTTGTCGTTTTCGCTATCCCAGGCAGTTTAATGAACAGACAACACAAGGAGACGATGCATATCCATTATATCGAAGGAGAAATAATGGAATAAAAGTGGATGTACGAGGAAAAACTCTTGATAATAGATGGGTGGTCCCATATAACCCAAGGCTTTTAATGATGTTCAATTGTCACATGAATGTAGAAGTTTGCTCAAGTATAAAATCTGTGAAATATTTATTCAAATACGTTTACAAAGGACATGATAAACAAGTTATTCAAATCGATCAAGATGAGCAAGAGGTTGTCATTAATGAGATAAAGAAATTTCAAGATGCGCGATATGTATCACCCCCAGAGGCTATGTGGCGCATTTTTTCCTTCTCTCTTTCTCAAATTCATCCTGCTGTGTTGGCCTTACAACTACATCTTCCTAATCATCAAATGGTTAGATTTAGAGATAATGATATAATGTCTGAAATTGTTGACAAAGAAAGAGATAAGAGAACCATGCTAACTGCATTTTTTGATACAAATAGAGTAGATGAAACAGCAAGACAATATTTGTATAAAGATTTTCCAAAACACTTCACGTGGAATGTAGGCTCGCGTCGTTGGAATCGTCGTTTGCAAAAACCACAAAGAGGTCGTATTGTTTATGCTAATCCAGCTGAAGGAGAAAGGTATTATTTACGCCTACTTTTATCAAATGTTAAAGGGCCTACTTCTTTTGAAGATCTTTGCACAGTTAATGGCGTAAAGCACACAACGTTTCGAAAAGCAGCTCTTGAGATAGGCTTAATTGAGAACGATGAAAGTTTATCGCAATCTCTCGCAGAAGCGTCTCTATTTCAGTTTCCCAAGGCTCTTAGAAGGTTATTCGCGACTCTAATAATTTTTTGCGAACCTGGAGATGTTCGAAAGTTATGGAATGACCACTTTGACTCATTATCTGAAGACCATAGGTTACATTGTCATAGTGGTGAACGAGTGCAAAATATAGTTCTTACTGAAATTAGGAATCTTCATGATTTCGATCTTCCAGACATAACAGAAGATGCTCACTTACAATCGGTACGTCATCGTGAGGTGCAAGAGGAGTATGCGATAGTTGTTGAAGCTGAACACTTATGTGCAAAACATTCACTTAATTCGGACCAAAAAGTCGTGTTTGATGAGATAATGACGCATGTGGATAATGATTTACCAGGTGTGTTCTTTATAGATGGTCCAGGTGGAACGGGAAAAACTTTTTTGTACAAAGCGTTGCTTGCTGAAGTTCGTTCACGTGGTCTTATTGCTCTCGCAACAGCTTCATCGGGTGCTGCAGCCAATAATATGCCAGGAGGGAGAACGGCTCACTCGAGATTCAAGATTCCCATAAATCTTAATAATAATTCGATGTGCAACATCAAAAAACAAAGTGGGGCCGCTGAACTACTTAGGTCATCTAAATTAATCATTTGGGATGAAGCATCAATGGCAAAACGACAGGCGATCGAGGCTGTTGATCGGACGTTGCAAGACATCGTAGGCGTTAGTCTCCCATTTGGTGGAAAGATAATGGTTATGGGAGGTGATTTCAGACAAGTGTTGCCGGTTATTAAACGTGGCACTCGAGCACAGATTGTAGACTCTAGCCTAAGAATGTCGCCTCTTTGGTCTTTGACTAAAAAGATGCGGTTGACCATAAATATGAGAGCGCTTAATGACCCGTGGTTTTCTGATTTTCTTTTAAGAGTCGGTGATGGAACCGAAGAATCAATTGAAGGAACATTTATTCGCATACCTGATGACATGACAATTCCATGCACCATTCGAGAAAACTCTATAAAAGAATTGATTAATGCCATCTTTCCATCTATTTCAAACAATTTGTATTCTTCGGATTATATAATCTCCCGAGCAATTCTATCAACTCGAAATGAGAGTGTTGATGAGATTAATGATCAAATGATCGATATATTTCAAGGGGAGGAAAAAATTTACTATAGTTTTGACGAAGCAGAAGACGATCATAACAACTTTTATCCGATCGAGTTCTTAAACTCACTAACTGTGAGTGGTTTGCCGCCTCATAAGCTTCGACTAAAAATTGGATGTCCCATAATATTGTTGCGGAATATCGATCCATCACATGGTCTATGTAATGGCACAAGATTGATATGTAAAGGTTTCCAACACAATGTTATTGATGCGGAAATAGCTGTTGGCCAACATATTGGGAAAAGAGTATTTTTGCCAAGAATCCCTCTATGTCTTTCTGAAGACGACATGTTCCCTTTCAAACTAAAAAGAAAACAGTTTCCCATTCGACTTAGCTTTTCAATGACAATTAATAAAGCTCAAGGTCAAACAATTCCGCACGTTGGCGTTTATCTACCGGAATCTGTGTTTTCACATGGACAACTTTATGTGGCATTGTCAAGAGGGATATCACGCGAAAATACAAAGGTGTTAGTGCATCCTTCAAAGAATTTTAGACGACACGGAGTATACACCTCAAATGTTGTCTATCGGGAAGTGTTACGTGATGAATGAGTTGCATGTGTATATAAATGAAAGTAAGTTAATAGATTTGTGTGCCTTAAGTTTTTTATATTCTGAATGTATGCTAATTACATATTACTCTATATTAATTGCTAACCAAATTAAAATATAAGTTAAGACATGATTTCTTTTATCAAATATATATACTTTATAACATACTGACTTGTTCATTTTCTATTACATAAAGTAGAAATCTATTATGGATGAACCAAAGAAGGAACTTCAAGACATACATGGTATCAATTTAACATATCTATACTATAGTTTAATAGTTTAATCTATATACTTTTCTGGTCTTAATAAAACACTACTAACATTTATTTTTCAGTGCCTGTTTCAGTCAAACAGGAGAAAATGCAGGAAAGTCCGCATCAAGAATTAGTTGTGGTAAAAAAGGAAGTGACACAAGAAACTTCCAGTTTGGACATCGATGAAGAATGGTGGTCTAAGCATATTGATGAGGTCATTGAGATGTGTAAGGCTTATGACAAAAAATGATCTCAACAAATCCAAGTAGTTGACATGCGGATATTTAATTTTAACGTACTATGTTTATGACTTGTATTTTCTTATTCGTGTGCTCAGATATTTAGTTTTAACGTACTATGTTTATGAAAAACATTTTCTTATTCGTGTGTTATTATTTAATTGAGTTTTGTGATGCTCATGACATAAATAGATTATACAATTGAAGCCACGCATGCATCCAGAAAACAAATATCGCATTGTGAAATATGTCGATGTCGTCAATATTGCATTGTGAAATATGTCGATGTCATCGCCGCCGCATCGCGCGGGTTCCTTACTAGTATTAATTTAAAGTATTAGTTTACGAGTAAATTTAGGATTCATCCCTCGCGTGATACAACGCGCTATCAAAATGTTAGCGTAAACCCATGCAGTATAGAGTATATTGATGATACTTAAATTTATCTTACGCCGAAACAATGATATAAATATTAGAAATTTGACTTGAAATGATTTTATTTAATAAAGTTAAATCATAATTAATTAATTATGTTAGAGTTCAAAGATAATAGCAAAATATACGTATGACTTGCTGATAGATTAAGAGAAATATACAAACACTTAATGGTTTGTAAGAGAATGAACGTTACCGTCTGCTACGTCGGTGATATTAACATGATATAGTACGTAAAAAGAAGCGTATCAAGCTACGACATATCAATTTGAATACGATATGTACATAAGAAACACATTAGAATAGAATATTCATAAATCAATAAGCCATGTCATCATAAAATTGAGCGTTAAGAAACACGAAAAGATATATTGAATAGGAAAGAAGTAAAAAATGTATCATATTTGACCCGACTCGAAACGTAGACCGACTTGATTATGAATTTAGTTTATACTACTCGTAGATATAAATAACAACATCATAATGACATTCTCAAAGAACTAAAGCATAAAGAAATCCAAAAAGGAAAGTTTAATATTAATAATTATGAAAATATAATTAATAAAAAAATCCCATGGAAAATTTAGAAAAAAAAAGTGCAAGGAAAAAACTTACGGAGAAGAATCGAAATGGAGAAGTTGGTTATAGTGTAAGAATGTCAGCCACTTACCCCAATAATGCTATGTATTACAAGTTAGATAACTAAAATAATAGTCATTTAAATATTATTATAATAACACCGACCTATGAGAGTTGGGAGTCGCTACTAAAAATTTCAAGCTAATAAATTAAGGGTTGCTTCTTCGATCAATTGTATAAAAAACAGAAGAAAATGGTGGTGTGGACTATAAGTGTGCGTAATAATAATTAATTATGAAACAAAATATAAATTTATAGAATATAGAATGAAGAAGAAGTTGTGAAGTAAAAGCTAGAACTTGACAAATCATATGTTTACAACGTAGTGTAACGAATTACGTGATAATTAAATATATATGATTTTGTTGAAGTAGATTAAGATCTACTCCTGAAAGTATAAAATGTTGAATAATCCCTTGATCATTTACAAAGATAATACCTTTCTAGAATTGCTTATCGTGTTGTACAAAAATATAAGGTATTTTTGTTCTAATAACCCACACATACTATGAAAATGCCAAAACCAAAACTTCATCTACAAGTTTAGCTTTAACCTACTATTAACATCCACCCCCGTCAACAAATAATCTGTAAACCGTCAGAATAAGTTGAAATTATGAAATAACATTGTATTCATTTTAATTTTTTTAGTAAGATTATTGACATGAGTTTTCTATATTAATAATTATTTAATATAGATAAAGTTACATAATCTTGTGCCAACGTAAAGCAGAACAATTGAGTTACATAGACAAGTCGTTCAAAGAATAAAATGCTACATAAATAACAAATACTTGTATTAGTATTTAAATGAGTTAATTTTTTCTTTTTAACTACCAATAAGGTAACTCTTAAGGCTTGACTAGACAACCCAACCCGTTTAACCATGAATTATCACCCAAAGGGTGTTAATAATCCAAGTTAAATTCTTTTTACATCTGTAACATGAATACTCTCTATTTCACCAAAATCCACTTGAATACTCATAATAGGGTTTGAACCCTCACCCTTGGTTGAAGAGAAATTCACCGACGCCATTGGACCAAAGATCTCTTGAATTTACTTGATTAATTGTTCGTATATGCTTAAGTTTAGATTTCAATGATAGTTTATATTTTATGAAAATAACAACTATTGTGTTTATAAGTATAGTTTTAAAGGGTATTGAGGGCTAAGATTTTCAAGTTTCTCTTAATGATAAGTTCAGAACAGGTGTAGTACTAGCTAAGCTTGTTAATATTTTAGAAAAGTTAGGAATTGTTACAAAAACTGATACGTAAAAAGAATAACGATTGTAACTTGAAGATGATTATAATAGATTGAGATGGTGTATTAAGTTCATAGAAGAAAATATATATATGTAGAATGAATATTCAAAATTAGTAGAAAATAGAGACTTTGCCACCCACCCCTCTTGACCCTTTTGGAAAATCTTAGACATGTCTCCCGCTTTTCTAGTTTGGGTAGATTGGCTGCTCTCCTTCCCTCATATATAAAATACAAATGTATGAGAATTATTTATTGATTCATGAAAAATTTAATTGTTTCCACACTAATACTGAAATAATAGAAAGTAAAATATAAATGGAAGATTGACAAAAAAAAACGCTCTTGTCATGTAACACCCCACGTGAACACGAACAGGATTAATTTTAAAAGTTGGCTGACTTTTTGTATATATTATTCCAAGCTTGCTCTTAAGCGTTCTTCACTATCTACTTGTAATGAGTATACTTAGAGAAATAGTCTGTCATTGCTAACATGAACATTTTCCTTCCTGAAGCTTTTGGTAACTTGCCCATTATATCCATTCCCCACTTCATAAAGGGCCATGAGGAGCTGATAGGATACAATGGCTTTGCTGGCTGATGGAGAATGTTGGCGTGCCTTTGACATGCGTCATACTTTCAAGAATAATCCATCGTATCCTTCTTCATGGTTGACCAGAAATATTTAGTCCTTAGAACTTTTGAGAAGAGTGTTCTCCATCCAGTGTGATTACCACAAGTCTGCAGCACGAATGTCTTGTAAGACATCTTCAGCCTCTGGCTTCTCCAAACACCTCAAGTATGGACATGCGAGATATTTCTTATACAAGACATATCAATGATAACATAACGGGATACCTTCATCCTGAATCCTTTAGGATTCTCGTCTTGTGGAATTTCACCATCTTGTAGATACTTCTTGATTGGTGTGGTCCAGGAGCCTTTTGGTTCTTGAGGATCCCAAATCCTTGTGTCCATGACTTCATTTGTTTCACATCTTGAATCCTCTATAGCTGGGCTGAGGATATACAACATAGGGATTTTGGTTCCTTCTGGCATCCTTAGTGCTGACATGCATCAGCTTCTGCATTTTCTTCCCTCGGGACCTGCAAAATCTTAAAATCCTCAAATTTCTTTGATAGTTTTTTAACTATCTCGAGGTACTGTGAGAGTCGTTCGCCTTTTAGAGCGTAGGAACCATAAAAATGATTTCCGAGCCATAAAGAGTCTACATATACTTGTAAATATCTAACCTTGATGTCAATGGCTAACTGCAAACCTGCAATGAGAGCTTCATATTCAGCCTCATTGTTGGTAGCTTGAAATTCGCACTGATTGCTTGGGGTATATTGTCTCCCTGTGGCGATTTCAGCAAGATGCCCAACCTATCCCCCGACATTGGATGATCCATCTGTGAATAGGATCCAGGATCCTTGATCCTCATCGAGTTGTACTTCTAGCTCCGTATCTTTGAGGATGTCTTCGCTAAAATCAGCCACAAAATCTGCTAGTTCTTGGGACTTGATGGATGTTTTGGGAATATCATAGGCGCTTAACTTCACAGCCCATTTTGCCATCCTACCTGACATATTTGGTTTTCTCAAAACAGACTTAATTGGATAATCAGTTTTAACATATATTCTATGTGTTTCAAAATAATGTCGTAATTTTGTGGAAGCCATAATTAAAGCGAGGATAAGTATTTCTTCACCAGCACAACACTTACCGCATTGCTAGACACCGCTAGGTATAGGGATAAGGGTTTACCATCCTCTAGCTTCATCAGGAGATGAGCTAAGGATAGGTATTTCTTTAGATTCTCCAGCGCTTTTTCATGCTTCTAAGTCCACTTGAATCTTTTGTTCTTTCTCAGGATGTCATAGAAGTCTTTGCACTTGTCTGAGGATCTGGAGATAAATCTATTTAAGGCGGCTATCCTCCCTGTGAAACTTTGTACATCCTTCGTGTTGATTGGGGATTTGAGATTCACGATTGCTTTAATTTGCTCCGGGCATGCCTCTATTCCTCACTTTGTTACCATGTAGCCCAAGAATTAGCATACCTTGACTCCAAAGTGACATTTCGATGGATTCAGCTTCATGTTGTAAATGCTTCTGCCAGATCATTTAGGTGATCTTCAGTCTTCTTAGATTTGACCACCATGTCATCGATGTAGACTTCCATCGTGTCCCCAACTTTTCTTTGAACGTCATATTCACCAGCCTTTGGTACGTAGCACCTGCATTTTTAAGACCAAATGGCATAGCGATATAACAATACATACCTGACTGGATCATGAATGCAGTATCCTCTTGGTCTGAAGGCTCTATCTTTATCTGTTGGAATCTTGAGGATGCATCCGTGAATCTGAGAATATCATGCCCTGCTGTTGCATATACCATCGAGTCAATATGCGGCAAGGGGAAAGGATCTTTGGGACACGCCTTGTTGAGGTTCGTGTAGTCTACGCACACTCTCCATTTCTCGTTTTTCTTTTGGACAACCACCACATTAGCAAGCCATCTGGGGAATTCGACCTCTCGGACCATCCCTGCCTTTAAGAGTTTGTCTACTTTCTCTTGGATTACCGCATTCCTTTTTGGCGCGAACTTTCTTCTTTTTTGGTGTATCGGCCTGAAACTTGGGTCAATGTTTAGTTTATGTGTAATAACATTTTTAGAGATACATGTCATGTCATCGTACATCCATGCAAAGGTTGACATTTTAGTTTTCAGGAAAGATGTTAACATCTACTATATTTCTTCTGGGATAGAGGATGCTATGTAGATCTTTTTTCAGGATCCCGAGGGTCTAAGGTTACTTCTTTGACTTCTTGTTCTACAGCCTCAAGAATATCATATCCTTTTTTCATTAATTTCTATGCTAGCCTGGGCTTAGATGAAGCCTTCATCAAGGAAGTGTAGCAGTCTTTAGCTCCTTGTTGGTCGCTTCTTATTTTGATTACTCCCCACGGCGAATGTAGCTTGACGCATTGATGATACGTTAATGGGTCCGCCTTCATGTCGTGAATCCAAGGTCTTCTGAGTTTAATTACAACATGATAAGGAATCTATGACGTAGAATTTATAAATGATGTTGATTCCTTTAATGTAAATAGGAAGCTTGATATCCCCAATGGTATTCTTTGTCTCGCCACTGAATCCAACTAACACTGAGGATCGGGGTACAATCTCCTTCTCGTCAATGTTAATTTTTTAGGGCTTCCAGCTGGATTATGTTGGTAGAGTTGCCTCCAGCAACGAGAATCCTATGCACAAAACAGTTAGCGATGTATAAAGTGATTACCAGCCCATCATTTTGAGGATCCTGGATGCTTGCGAGAACCTCATCCTCAAATATGATCATTGTATCCTTCGTCAGACTTGTGCTTGTAGCTGGAGGCTCTCTATTCTCTGATTTGGCTTCTATGGCATGTCTTTTGGCTACTGAATAGGATGTACCACAAATATCAGAACCTCTAGAAATCATGTTGATTATCATAGCATCGGGAGGAGGAGATGGTGCTCTTTTCGGGACTTCAGGATTCTTGGCCTTATCCTTTTCTACCCAGCAACTCCTTGAGGTGGCCTTTACTTAAAAGATACCTGATTTCTTTCCTCAGGGTAATACAATTGTCGTTAATGTGGCCGAAGTCCTCGTGGTAGACGCACCATTTGAACTTATCCTTCAACCCGGCTGAGGATTTCCCATCCTTTTTGGGCCATTTTGCCTTTTCGCCTAGATCCTGCAAGACAAACATTAGCGCAGAAGTATCGACAGAAAAACAATAATCGGATATCTTAGGATATTCTTCATCATCTCATCTTCTTCAACCGCATTCACGTGCGCATTATTCTGCTTTGAATAGGGTTTGTGACGATATTGTTTGCGGGGAGAATCTGCTTTCCTGCCGGGGGAATCATATTTAGGCACCTCAATCCTTTGGTGGATCTTTTTATCTTCCTCCAGCCTAATAAACGTCATGCCACGACTTCAGACTTCATCAAGGTTTTTGCAAGGATTCATGACGAGATCGTCGTAGAATGGAAAATACTCGCCATTACCCTTCGTCAGACCCCTCTTGAACGCTTCTACAGCTGTAGGCATGTCGAGATTTGGTATATCCAGAGCTTCTCGGCCAAACCTATTTATGTAATCCTTCAAGGATTCATTAGAATACCGAGTCACTCTGTATAGATCACCGGTCAATTTTTCGAAAGATCTACTGCACCAAAACTGGTTATTGAATAAATTAATCAGATGAGCAAAAGAAGTAATAGAGTAGTCAGGGAGGTTAAATAACCACTTTAAGGCTAGTCCCGTCAGGGTCGAACCAAAGCCTTTGCAGAGACATGCTTCTTCAAGGTTTGCGGGGATCAGATTAAGTTCCATCCTTTCCCTATACTGAGCTACGTGCTCTTCCGGATTTGTAGTTCCGTCATACAATTTCATGCTAGGCGTTTGAAATTTCTTTAGGATTTCAACATCACATATGGGCCATGCAAATCCAGATTTCTTGTAATCCTCGATCGGTACTTTGGCTATTGGTAAGGCTGACAATTGTCGACCTGTTTATGACACGACTAAACCTGTTAATAAAAAAAGTATTTTTAAAATTTTTTATTTTTAAAAATAACTAAAATCAAGAGGCTATACTTTATTATTTTATATTCTTGGTTGACAAATACATATAAAAGAATTATAGACATAATATATGGGTAGTTAAACAAGTTTTTTGAATGTTTGATACTTGACCTAAATGCGTCATCTATAACCTGTTAAACATGATAAGACCTGTTTTGCCAGCCCTAGCTATTATCCTTATAACCCCGGGCACATTGCATATCATATCCTTCAGCTTTTTGTATTTCCTTTGCTATTTCTACATTCATACCTGTTCCCTTCGAAACAGGAGGGTTAGCAGTAAAGGTTGTAGTATTTAAACTGTTACCGAATTAAGGATGTTGCATCCTTGAGGATCCAGGATCTTGCTGACTAGGATATCCACAGCTTGTGACCGGATCGGTTGTCGCATCGGTCTGCATTGGAATGAAATCACCCTGATGTACTTCGGAGGAATTCAACCGGTATTGTTCTACGGATCCTAAACTGGAGGATAGCGGGAGCATGGAGGATCCTTGAGAATTCTGCATTGACAATCCATGGAGATATCCTCCCATGCTTCCCTAAGAATGCGACCCAAAAGCCCGGTTGGCTGAGAGGATAAGGGCCCCAATGAAGGACGAGCAATAGGTCCTTGCATGATCGCGGACCTCGCAAGATATGCTGATGCAGATCCTTGATACTAAGCACTTGAAGGCTCCACAGGGCTAAAGTTGAGATTCTTTGGGATGAAGGGAGTGACATCCTCCGCCTACTTCCTTGATTTCTTGATCTCTTCGATTTCTTTGAACAAGTTGACATTGGTCCTCGTTCTCTTTGATTTCTTTGAACAAGTTGACATTGGTCCTCATCTGCCGGTCCATCTACTCCTTAACCTGTCTAATCAAATTATAAAGATCATTATAAGATATTACCGTATCCGTGGATGCAGCCTTGGTGAAGACAGGCAATGTTGCTCTCTTGGATGAATCATCCTTCTTCTTTTGATTTCCCGCAGGAGGAGGAGGAAGGTTAGTCATCATTGAAAAGCTAGTTGAGGGAGTGCAAACAAACGAAGACTTAGGCTTAGTCGATGTTTTTGGAAAAGCACAAACGAGTAGTAAACAATGTTTAACAAAAGGTTTGATAGATCAAAACACTGTTTGCCCCACGGTGGGCGCCAAATTGTTTTGGTTAAAAATCTGCCTAAGGATTTTTGTATCCAAATTCGTTTAGTGAGGTAGAGTGCTTGATCAGTGTAAAATGTATATAAGCTAATGTGATGATAAACATGATGACTTGTACGAGGAAAAGCCCTTGATCACTGAAGATCGCCGACACAAAAACCTCGGGTGGTGAAAACTATCACCACTGATTTATTAATATAGTAAGAATTGAAATACAAGCGGTGGGAGCTATAGGAGATCGAGCTAATGTGTTACAACAATAAATTGAGAATGTGTGTGTAGAGAGCATAAAAGCAAAATGCCTATTTGATCTCCAGAGCTCCATATAAATAGAAAATACAGATAAACTATCCTAAGAATCCGGGATTCTCTAGACTAAGTCATCTTGGCCGTTTGAACCTTCTACCACGTTCTCCTTAACGTCCATAAGCTTAATAATAGGAAAACTTGGTCAACGAACACTTGAGTGGAACCTTGGACTTCAATTAACCGTTGGTCGATAAATATCTGTTATCTGCTAAGGATGTCAAATCCTTGGAAGGGTGCGCTCTCCATACAATGCTTGGTCAGGATGCTGCATTTCTTAGTGGCTGCGAAATTGACCCATAACAATATGGATTGATCTTCATTCATATGAGAGATTGTTGAAAAAATCAGTGAAATTTAGTATTTTACTAAATTGGAACAAATAAATATATGTATTTGTTACTAATATAATAAATATTTATTAGGTTTGTGTTATTCTATGAAAGAATTTCACAATAAACTAAATTGTGTCCAGAACAAAGCTAAACTATATGATAAATCGATGCTTAAAGTTGTGTTGATTTAATCTAGGAAAGATATGAAAGTGGATCCAAATCTGGGAAGTCAAGATAGGAAGAGAAACTTTGAATGGATATATAAGTGGTGGACTCCTATGTATATTGTTTCGGTTAAGGAACGAACACCCGGTGAGATTGAGGGTGCAAAGCACCCAACGTACATGCTCGTGTCCGAGCCCACAAGCATTAAGGGTGTTTAACGAATCAAATTGCTTGAATTTTGATTTTTTTAACTGGATTCGAATTATAATTAGACTTGATTTGTATTCTAATTTGAATTCAAAACCACGTTCAAATTCGATTCAATCTAATTTGATTGTCGAATTTGAATTCACGAAAAAACATGTAATTTTTTTCTAAAACAAATAACTTTACATATATAAAATAACTAATATAAAATAACTAAAATAAAATAACTAAAGAAGAAAATATGATTTGGAAATTAGAACGTAAACTTAAAGTATCAAACATATATAATTAAATTAATATATGTATACATAATTATTTATATAAAATTCATATGTATACTTTAATTTGAATTTTGAATTGAATCAAATTGGAAATAATAAATACGAAATCTAATTCGAGTTCGATAAAAAAACTTTGAATCAAATTTTAAAGTTCAAATCGAATTTCGAATTATGATTTCCGAATCAAATCGAATCGTATTTCGAGTTTTCGAACTAGATTCAAATATTGAACACCCATAGTGAGTGCGATCACATTTATAAGTAAGTTCACTTTGCACTTCACATGCTTACATCATCAATGGTGTAAGGTTTAATAGGCCGCGGTAACAAGTTGTTGCGGACGGTGTAAGGCTGGTAGTAACGGCTTACTACCGATTAACTTACTAGGTCGCCGTCGAGGTCACTACCTAGCTCCAGGTCATTACCGACCTTAGTTCCCTACAAGATTCAGATTTGGTACCAAAGTTCAGGCTCGTACCGACTTCAGTTCACCGATGTTCAAAGTTGTTGGTGATTGTAGTAACTTCAATACTAGTTTTCACACCAGTTACAACTTTTACTCAACGGTTTAAAGACAATTTATTGGATCTAGAAAGGTTGGTGCAACCAAAACCAAATCACTTAGAATATTTTGGTACAACAAATAAAGGACTTTCCGAAGCCAAGTGTGGAACTTCCGAAGGAAAAAGGAGCTCTTCCGAAGACCAAGTGTAAAACTAACTTCCGAAGGAAAACTCCAACTTCCGAAGACAAAGAACTTACTTCCGAAGATCAAGACTTAGAATGACAGATCAGAAGTCAACTTCCGAAGTATAGAAGTCCTCAAGCCTCGGAAGTATAGAAGCCTCTTCCGAAGTATAAGTGGCTTCGGAAGAACTTGTTCTTCCGAAGCCAACTTACCTTCGGAAGACACTGCTATTATCCAGTAGACATAAGTATGGTCTCTCTGACACTCCGCTGCAGACCTTTGAGATACTGCATGGCGTTTTCTCAAAAGCCATGTAGTTGACCATACTTTATTTCACTGTTTACCTTTATAAGTTAGTACAGTTGCCATCTTTAGTTGGTGACAAAAGGTAAGTCATGGACATGTCATGACTACCATATCTTAGATAATACTTTATTTAAGATACCTTAACTTTAGCATTGTAGTATATGCTTTAATCTTAGGTTTCCAGCTGGTATCAAAGTATATCCGGCTGTAGGATCTAGTATATATAGTTTCTCATTGTAACTCATGTTTCATGCTTGTAAGAGTCTTGTAATATCTTGAGTTGAGAAGTAATACATACAAGTGCCTTGAAAATGTGTTCTTTGCTACTTATTATATTATTATCAACTCTTGTAAAAGACTTTACTTCATCTGATTTGAGTGTTCTATAAGTGAGTTTGAGAGAAATCCAAGTGTTTAAGTGACAAACCCGATCCTGCAATTGGTATCAGAGCTTTTTAGGCTCTTGATTGTGAGATCTTACCATCCTAATCAACCTGTTTTTCACTCCTCCTTACACCACACTCAAAATGGCCCTCAATAAATCTGAAGTAGAGATGGGGACGATGACCAAAGCTCCCATCATCACTCCTGAAAACTTCAGGTCATGGAGCAGAAGAATGGAAGGATTCATCAGGTATCAAGACAACAAGATGTGCAATCCATTGTCAATGGCCCGTATAAGCCAAAGGTAGCTGGTGGAAACGGTGCCATGATTGAGAAAGCTGTTGAAGATTATTCTGATGAGGACCGAAAGAAGCTAGACATTGACAGCAATGCTATGACTGTTCTCATGACTGCAATTCCCAACTCCATCATGGTGGGGTTTGAGCATTGCAAGTCTGCCAAAGAACTGTTTGATGTGCTTGCTCAAATGTATTCAAGCTCAAATTCCTCCAAGAAGGACTCACTGAAGCAGCAGTTTGAGAACTTCACCTATGTTGCTGGAGAGACTCTTAGCCAGCAATACTTCAGGTACATGGATCTCATTTCTTCCCTTCAATCTGTGGGAATTGCTCATGAACTTAGAGACCTTACAAGAAAGTTCATGAGTGCATTACTGATAGGATCGGATCAATTAGGTTAGGTTATGCAGCGGAATATCACAAATTGAGATCGAATTCAAGCAAGAAAGGTAATGAATATGCAAGACAATCAATCACAATTATAGAGAGAATATTTCTGTTAAGGGAATGATTTCATTCACGCGTAATGCTTCGGTTAGAAATACAGCTAGGTCAACATCCCTTATATAAAGGAATGTGACGTCTGCTGATGTCACTTGACAGTGACATCTAACAGAATTACAAAAACAACTGAAATAAGCAAACTACTGAGATGTTCTCAACAACTGATTACATCTCAGTGAATGCTAAGTACAATTACATAAAACTACTGACTAATAACTACTGAAATAATAAACTACTGAAATATAAAGTTACAAGTACTGAAAAGTAAAACCATCACAACTACTGAAGTTAACAACTTCAGCTGTTGTGACAACTGCTGATCACTCTGGTCTTCAGTCTTTGTCTTCAGCACTTCATCTTCAGACTTTGTCTTCAGTTCTTTGCTTTCAGACTTTGTCTTCAGACCTTTGTAATCAGCTGATGTCTTCAGCTGATGTAATTATCTTCAGCAGTTGTAATGTCTGTGAGACTTAGAGGTTTTTCTGATCAGGCTCGTTGGTTCTTTTGATCCAACAAACTACCCCTGAACCAATGCAGCCAAAACCTCTAACTTTATTGAAGATCCCACTTATTCTTTGGCAAAGTACTCTCTTGATCAGCTTTAGAGGTAAGCAGATAAGCACAGGCCAGGAAAAGGTTTCTAATCATTTGATTGGCTAAGTATGGAAGGGAACTCTGTCTTGGGGAAATTGGACACAGAGTCTTGTCCCAACCATGAAACCTATTTCCCATTTATGAGTCTGAAAGACTCCCTTGCATAGGCCTCAAGGAGAACAACTTGTTCCTCCTTAGTAAGTTCTTCTGCTTCTCTCCTCAAAGAAGAACTCAGGCCCATAGTACTCAGATAGATACCTCACTGTCTTTCCATTCTTTAGCTCAACAGTTGGTATCTCTCTATATGCGAATTCATCTGGATGAGAGCCTTCAAGTAACAACTGGAGTTCACTCTTATGAAGATCTTCAAGTCTTTGTACAGCAACCCCTTCTTGATCATTTTGTTCTCAAGAATAGACATAGGGGTTGATTTGGAAGTGTGAGCTCTCTTGAATTCTTCAATGATTTCCCAGGGTGAGACTACCATGGCCAGCATGATTGCAGCATTCAAAGTCTTTCTTACTTGGCCATGATATCTACTTGGTAAATTTTTCTTGTGAATTCTAGAACTTACCCTGGGATCTGGCCAAATCCGCACTCTCTCCTTTTGATGTTGAAAAGTATGCCTGAGAGTGTACAGCCTTTGAGCTTGAATCTTCATAGCTTGAATGGATGAGGACTGAGGGAAGTCCTTGTCAACCATCTTAAGAAACTGCTCATCATGCTGCTTCTGCTCTTCTTCTTCTTCAATTTTGACCTTAACTGTCAGCCTTTGAGTTTCAGGAGTTTTGCTTGTGATTGACTCCTAGGCTTCAGTTTCTTCATTTCAAGAACAGCAGATATTGGCAGATTGTCTTCTTCATCCTCTTCTTCTTCTTCTTCCATCCTCAGCAACCTTCTTTTTCTTTTTGGTGCTTCACTGGTGGACTCTGGATAGGTTTCTTGGGGTGAAGGAATTGGTTTAGATGGTTGTGAGGTTGTTTGTTTTGGAGGTTGAGGTTTGGTTGTTTTGAAGGTTTAGATGTAGGCAGTTTTGATTGTGAGGTTGGCTTGGAGGATTGTTTAGGTAAGGGAGATTTGAAGGGCTGCTCTATCATTTTGTTGGTGAGGGTGGCTTTTGACAACTTAGCCATATCAGTTCTCTTCCCAGCACCAGCTTCATCCAGAGCTTCAATGATTAGGCCTTTGTTGAAGCTTTCAGATGAGCATATCTTGGTAGTTATCTCCAAGATGCTATCTCTGGACCATGATTTAATCTCTATGATAGGTCTTCCTAGATGTTTAGAAAGAAATCTAATCATAGCCTCTAGTCTCTCCCTTTCTTCTTCATTACAACTTGCCCATCGATCTTCAATTTCTTGAATCTCAAGTCTCCTGATCTCTGAGTCAAGTTTAGCAGTGTCAAATCCTTGCCTGAAGAGCTGATCAATGATCCTGTCCATAGATCTGCTGTGTTGGTCATCAGCTTCTTTGATCATCTCATCTAACCTCTTCTCATCTTCAGTTTGATCACCAATATGTTTCTTTCTTTTGTAGGTGATGATCTCTTTGCCTTTGTTCTCTTCCTTATCTTCTTCCTCTTCAGCTCTTTTCCTTTTATCATCCTTTGCTGACTTAAACTCCCCCTTTTTGGTTGCATTGGGTTCAGGGGTTTGAATGTCAGAAAGGTGCTTGGACACACAGCATCAGTCACAAGTGAGGAAATATCTGAGGAGAGCCTCTCATCAATGGTTTTATGAACAATAGATGTGATGATGGGTGTGATAAGAGGTAAGGAAGATTGGAATGCAGCAACCATTTGCTCAGAGGGGTTCTCTCCCTGAGAAATGGTGTCTGAACCTGAGGCTGGTGGTTTGGTTGGTTTGAGTGGCTCAGTGTTTAGGGAAGCTTCAACAGAAGCTGCCATCTGTGGGTTTATTGGGGCAGATGGTCTTGATTCCTGAGGCATGATGGGAAGCAGATCTTTCAATCTACAAACCTCAGCCTCAAGAATAGTGTTTTGGGCTAAGACTTCAAAGAAAAAGCCCAGGTCATCATCAGTATAAACTGAATCACCTGACCTCCTGAGTGAATCAGGATGAACATGTGCTGAGTGTAAATCAGTAATCACATGTGCCCCTTTGTCTTGGAACTGGGGACTTCCTGTCTCAGGCGCAAGTCCTTCATTGACAGTTGCCTCTGGTGAGGTCTTAGAGATGATACCAGCTTCATCCTGTTCATGTGCTGAAACAGGGAAGAGGTAGCCTCACCAGATGTTCTAGTCTCCACATTTACACTGGGAGACTGAACTTGATAATCCCTATGTTGTTGGATATCAACTACATTTTGATCCTCTCCCTCAGCTGTTGAGGTTTTCCCAGTAGTAACAGGTTTCTGGGGAGGGGTAGAGGAATGTAGCTGAGTCAGCACTTGTGCAATGACTGCAGTTGGGCTTGTAGGGGCGGTATCAGTGGGAGATGGTGGTGAAAAGGTTTGCACCTGGGGAGATTGGTGCTCTTCAATGGTAATCTTCTCAAGTGAGATAGATTCCAGCAATGTGGTTTCCCCAATATTGGTTGCATCAGGATCCTGTTGAGAGGATACCTGAGCGGTTTCAGCTGGTGGAGTCATTGAAACTACAAGGGGATTAAGGCTTGTAGTCTCATCCTGTGTTTGTGCTGCAGGGGCATCATCAGGGGACTCAACTCCCTGAGTAGCCTTTTTGGTTTTCTTTGGTTTGGGTTTGGAGGGGACTTTAGATTTGGAGGTGGAGACTGTGGGTTCCCTCTGCTTGGGTTTGAGCAGTGTGGCAGCAGCCTCTTTGAGTTGTGGGTTTGAGTTGTGCCTGGAGTATACCTCTGGTAAAACCAACAAAGCAGGGACTCCAAGGCCAACAAGGCCATCAGATTTTAATTGATTTAAGATGATTGCCATAAGAAACCTTGGATATAATATCCATCTATTTGCCACAGGTTTCAATGCCAAATCTTTAAGTTCCAAAAAGATAATATCAGAAAAATTTAGATTTAGGTGCTCAAGGATAGAATATAATACCTGTTGCCATCTGGATGACATTTGATCCCAAGAGGATGTTTTGGGAGCCAGGCAGACATTAATCATGTGAAATATGAGTCGCTCAGCATCATGGAAGTGCTTCTTCAGTATGGTAGTAGCACTTAGGTCACCTTCATAACCATGATTGGCAAAAGAAAGATCAATGGTGCCTTTTGGGTACTTGGTGGGATAGGTGGCATCATTTAGGTCTAGGGTTTGACGAATGATCTTAGGAGTGATGATCACCCGTTTCTGGTTAACAAATGACTGGAGAGTGATGGTGGCATCATTCTCATCAGTATGAACGGTAACGTTCGTCCAGAACTGGAACAGGGTATCAGGGTAAATGGTTGGATTGAGGAGAAAGGCTGTGCGGTATTGGGAATCGATCATCAAGTCGATAGCAGCATCAACTTGTTCCAGAATGGTGATTTGGTAAGATGAGCAACACAGTTGTGTCGAGGTTTGATTTGCATGGTCGCCATTAATGGAAGATGAACGTTTGGAAAGTGGTTATGAAAAGGTTGAAGTTAGGGTTAGGTATATATAGGTTATGAAACGGCTGAGGTAAAACAACTGAAAGTGTTGGTGTTGGTCATCAGATGTTAGAAAACAAATGAAGACATAGTTTTAACTTTCAGATGTTGTAAACAACTGAAGACTTGGTGTTGGTCATCAGTAGTTAGAAAACTACTGAAGACTTGGTTTTGGCTTCAGTTGTTTGGAAATGAAACAGTAGTTGTCGTCAATTCACAAAGTTCAGCTGTTTCAATGACCTTGACACTTACTCATCAGATCATCTGATTTTCAGATGTTTCATTGGTCATCAGTACTTATTTATTACAAAAGACATCAGTAGTTTGAACTACATCACAGTATTTTGAACTAATAAGATACTTCAGTACATTTAGTAATTAGGTCTTCAGTAGTTGTAAAACTACTGAAGATAAAATGACTTATCACGATATTTTGACAAAAGAGTACTAATGCTCATCAGTATTTATGAAATAAGAGCATCAGTAGTTGTCAAATTATCTAGCTGCAGCATACCAAGCCTGAGTACAAGATTATGAAATGTTGCACTATCCAAAGGCTTAGTAAATATATCTGCAAGCTCATCAGCACTAGGCACAAACTTTGGATCAATCAGACCTTTTCATAGCATCCCTAATGAAATGATGTCTGATCTCAATATGTTTGGTCCTGGAATGCTGGACAGGATTCTTAACAATACAAAGAGCTGAAGAACTATCCATTAATAATGGAGTCTTAGTCTCTGTAATGTCATAATCCAATAACTGATTTTGAAGCCAAAGTACCTGAGATGTACAGCTTGCCGCTGCAATGTACTCTGCTTCAGCTGTTGATGTAGCAACTGATGTTTGTTCTTACTCTGCCAAGAGACCAAACAGTTGCCTAGAAATGGCATCCACCAGAAGTTGATTTTCTGGTTAACTTAATCCTGCATAGTCACTATCAGAAAAAACAACCAATTTACAAGAGTGCCCAGTGGAATACCATAGTCCTAGGATTTAGTTCCCTGCAAATATCTAAAGATCCTCTTGACTGCAATCATATGGGAATCCTTAGGAGCCGCATGAAATCTAGCACAGACACAAGTTGCAAACATAATATTGGTCTAGAAGCTGTTAGGTACATCAAGGAACCAATCATACATCTGTAAAGAGTTTCATCAACTGCTTTACTTTTTTGATCAGCATCCAGTTGTATGTGCTGCACATGGGAGTAAAACAGGATTTACAGTTTGTAAATCAAACTTGGTTAACAAATCTTTTGTGTATTTGACTGATGAATGAAGTTCCATCAGTCAGTTGTTTGATTTGTAAACCCCAGAAAGAACTGTAATTCTCCCATAGCACTCATTTCAAATTTGTGCATCAATTTTGTGAATGCATCACACAACTGGGGATCAGATGATGCAAAAATGATATCATCAACATAAATTTGAACAAGGAGCTTATGCATGCCAGTTTTCTTTATGAACAAAGTTTTATCTATGGACCCTCTAGTGAAATTATTTTGAAGAAGAAAATTAGATAATGTTTCATACCAGGCTCTGGGTGCTTGTTTCAACCCATAAAGAGCCTTATCAAGCTATACACCCAATTAGGGTGTTTATGATCTTCAAAAACTGGTGGTTGACATACATAAACTTCTTCTTTTATTTTACCATACAAAAATGCACTTTTGACATCCATTTGAAAGACATTAAGGTTATGAAAAGCAGCATAAGCTAAAAACAAACGAATTGCCTCCAGTCTGGCTACAGGGGCAAAGGTTTCATCATAATCAATACCTTCTTCTTGTGAAAATCCCTGTACAACCAGCCTGGCCTTGTTCTTGACAATTTGACCTTTCTCATCAGTCTGGCCTTCTGATTTAAAATGCTCTTCAGGTGTTGTGTTTTGCCCCTTAAGTACTTTGAGTACCTTGTGGAACAACACCTGAATTTCTCATTCTTTTCTTGATCAAGTGTTTCGAAGTAGTAGGATCATCAATTATTTGATTAACTGAGATACTCACACTATTCATCCTCAGATTTTAAATTTTCAATAGAGGATGAAACACCTGATGATGTGATTTGGAAATGACTCTCAACCTCGGATTGTACTTCTGACTTAGGAGTAAAATCTGGGGAGGTATGGTATGATTATACCCAATCCCAAACTTCATATTTGAAGCAGTTTGCTTACTGAGAAGCATTTCAAATCCCTTGCAGGATGTTACCCATCGTTCACAATCAACTTGGGTAGCTGCAAGTGTTTCCTGAGATTCTTGTGATTTTCTAGAATGACCTCTACCTTAGCTTTTCATCAGTAATTTGACATTTAAGCTTATAAATCTCTTCATCCTTTTCTTTTAACACAGACTCAAACTCAGATTTTCTTATAGAAATTGCCTTTTCTAGGTCAAGATTTTGATTAATTAAAGCTACATTTGCTTCCCTAATAGAAACAAAAGCAGCTATGCATGATTCAGAACAAATCTTGGCCTTAGCCTCAGAAGATACCTGTGGTACCTGTGATGAAGAACCCTGTGATGATGAAGGATTGTCATCAGTAGATTCCAGGGCCATTTAAAGCAAGGTTCCAAAAGGATTGTCACCACCATGTTGACCAGCACCAGCAAATTGCTCAGAATAACCAGATACATCATCTGGTAGACTGCTCCAGTCAACAACCTCAGGGGTGAAAAAGCTTGATGAGATTGAGATTGAGATTGCTGATTGATTGAGAAGGCTGAGAATCAGTAGAGCATGTGGTTGTGAGCCATTGGTACTGAAACTTGACCAGACTAAGGCATGTAAAAACATGGATAAGGATATGGCATGGGGCTTTGGGGGACAAAAGTATGCAGGAGATGATTGATGCTGAGAATGATGATCAGAACTGGTAGGATGTTGCCCTTTGGATTGTGAATTATTACTTGGGAAAGTCACAAAGGGTGCAGATGAGTTAGATCCAGATGATCTACACTCTCTAGCAAAATGTCCAAGTCTGTGACACTTGTGACATCTCAACTTACTCTGTTAAAACCAACCTTGGTTTTGCCAGAGAGACCAGGAAATTTCCTACCTGTTCTTTATAAAACTTTTGAGATCTGATATTAATCAATGCCATTTGGCTCAAAATATCCATCTCTTCAAGATCATCATCAGCTATCCTTTCAAATCATCCATCACAAAACACAAATTATCAGCATTAAAACTTGAGTTTCCCTCAACTCCAACAAAAGCATGATTTCCACTGTTTGAAGAGAAATCAATATGCTCATCATATGAACTTTCAGATGAAGCATATTCAGACTCATGACCAACCAGAGCAGTATTACCTGGTACAAAGTCATCAGTGAGCTTTCCAGATGAAGATAGTTTCCTTTCTGTTCTATCTCTCTCTCAAATGTTAAGAGCTTCCCATGAAGTTGGGTGAGAGATAGAGTATCCAGATTTGCACTGGAGCGTAGAACAATGGTGTACGTGTCCCATCTCTCAGGCAGTGATCTGAGGAATCTATTATTCATCTGGCTGTTTGTGTATTCATGTTGAACCATTTTAAGCTCAGAGATTAAACATGAAAACCGCTCAAACTGTTGAGTCAGTGTCTCACCCTTCCTATGAGAGAATGTCTCATATTGCTGGGCAAGGATTTCTCTGGTTGTTTGCTAAGACCTCATCAGTTCCTCCAAATTGTTCCTTTAGAGCAACCCAAAGATCATAAGCAGTTTCATGATGCATGAGCCCAGAATAGATTTCATTAGGTAGTGCCATGGCTAGAATTCCATGGGCTTTGCATCATCAATCTCAAACAGTTTTAAATCCTCATCAGAATATTGTTCCTTCGTTTTAGGAACCATCTCCTTGGTTTCAGGATTACTCACCATAGGCTTGTATGGTCCATGAACCACAGACTTCCAACAACCTGAACTGTTAACAGACAGGTGATGGAGCATTCGGCGTTGCCATATGTTATACTCACTCCTAACGAGCATAGGAGGCTTAGTTGAGGAGCCAGTATTGTGAGGATCATTCATTGAAGTAGTCATTTTCACTAATTCAATTGAAGTCAAGGAGATTAAAATTGGTCTAGTTTGAAAACTCAACAACACACTTAGAAAACACAATTAGAATCACAATTAATGAACCGGAAGCACAGAAAATTAATCTCTATAATCAATTCTTGCAAAACAACTAATTCGATCAACCTTTGCTATCAAAAGAACAGTTTCAATGATCAATTGTTAGATCGATCAATGATTAACCTGCTCTGATACCAATTGATAGGATCGGATCAATTAGGTTAGAGTTATGCAGCGGAATATCACAAATTGAGATCGAATTCAAGCATGAAAGGTAATGAATATGCA
The DNA here is from genome assembly GCA_025215565.1 of Flaveria ramosissima. Taxonomy (NCBI): domain Eukaryota; kingdom Viridiplantae; phylum Streptophyta; class Magnoliopsida; order Asterales; family Asteraceae; genus Flaveria; species Flaveria ramosissima. The sequence continues at coordinate 18,692,371 of CM046030.1, forward strand.
AGACAATCAATCACAATTATAGAGAGAATATTTCTGTTAAGGGAATGATTTCATTCACGCGTAATGCTTCGGTTAGAAATACAGCTAGGTCAACATCCCTTATATAAAGGAATGTGACGTCTGCTGGTGTCACTTGACAGTGACATCTAACAGAATTACAAAAACAACTGAAATAAGCAAACTACTGAGATGTTCTCAACAACTGATTACATCTCAGTGAATGCTAAGTACAATTACATAAAACTACTAACTAATAACTACTGAAACAATAAATACTGAAACAATAAACTACTGAAATATAAAGTTACAAGTACTGAAAAGTAAAACCATCACAACTACTGAAGTTAACAACTTCAGCTGTTGTGACAACTGCTGATCACTCTGGTCTTCAGTCTTTGTCTTCAGCACTTCATCTTCAGACTTTGTCTTCAGTTCTTTGCTTTCAGACTTTGTCTTCAGACCTTTGTAATCAGCTGATGTCTTCAGCTGATGTAATTATCTTCAGCAGTTGTAATGTCTGTGGGACTTAGAGGTTTTTCTGATCAGGCTCATTGGTTCTTTTGATCCAACAATTACCCAATGAATGGACATTCTACTGTGTCTCTATCAAGAGAACAGAGAACCTGAATACACTCACCATGACCGAACTCTATGGCATCCTTGATGGATACCGTTGGAAATGGAGAGTAAGAGGGGTCATCAGACAAGCAGACTTGAGTCTTCCTGCGAGCAACGCTTTAATGGTTGCTGAAGGCTCAGGAACCTCCCAGCCTCAACAATACCTGACTTACACCCAACAGCCATCTTGTTCTTCTGGGCCATACATCATATTCCTGAGACTCCAAGGTCTCAACAAGCTCAGCAAAGCTCCTTTCAGGACAGCTGTGCTTTTGTCTCAGGAAGTGGCGTCCTTTCAGTCCGGATGACGTGGAATACGTGGACATAGTCCAACAAATGGCTCTACTAACCTACAGAGCAAAGAAGTTCTTTAAGAGAACTGGAAGGCAATTTCCCCAAAACCCAATCAACAGCAAATTGGGTTTGACAAAACCAAGGCCAAATGTTACAATGTAACCAACTTGGTCATTTTGCAAGGGAATGCAAGCCTCCCAAGTCTAACCCGGGAACCCCACAGGCCTCCACACATCCCTCTACACCATAGCCCACCGGAAAGTCAACAGAAACAGCTGCAATGGCTCAAGAAGTTGACTGGAGCTTCATGGTACAGGATGTGACTCCTGCTCAAGCACTCATGGCCGGAACAGATGAAAATAAGGTATATGAACATCTCTGTACTCCTGCCTGTATTGCTAAGGTAAATTGTATCAGGACTACAATATGGAAATTAAATCCGATATTGAGTCTCTAAATGTTTTAAAATATGATTTTAAAAGGGCTGAATCTGACTACCAAAGAAAAATTGAGGAGTTAGAGAAAACTGTGTCCTTATTAAAACACGAACACACAAACTATAAGACTCAAATAAAGGATTTAATATCCAAATTGACTGAGGCTCAAGCCCAGCTTGTCACAGCAGAGGCTCAAGCCAGGAAGTATGCTATTTCCGAGCAAAACTTCCAAGCCATTCTTGCATCATCCTCTCACTCAAAGCTTTGTTACCAAAACAAAGATGGGTTGGGAACCAATGAAATTGCTCCACCACACTCCTATGAGTCTATAAGACAACCAAGGTGTGGTACTGAGGAGCAAGAGGTTCCATCTGCTGACCCACCTTCATATGAGTCAAAGAATGATGCAACCATGGAGACCATCACAGGGAAGAACAAGGTAATTATACCCTCTTCCACCAATGATGATCAAACCCTGACCACCAAAGCCAGAAGAAGCAGAGCTAAGGCAGCCATAAAAACTGCCAAGAAAGTGGCTGAGTCTAAGCTAAAGATAGACCTAAAGCAAAAAGGTGTATTTATCTCAGCTGGATTCCAGGTGGTTGGAAACTCTAATTCAGGAAAGGAGTGTAATACCAGCACTCCTGTCCTACCAAAGGATCAGAAGTTAAAGGGAAAGTTGCTGATGAAGAGAGAGAACAAGAAACAGCAACCCTCAAGTTCCCAAAAGATTAACATTGCATGCATAATGTGTGGTCTGCAAAACCACATGGCCAAAGATTGTTACTACAATCCTGCTAGCACACATTATGCAAATAATGTTAAAAAGGAAGGAGTCAGGGAAGGTTTCTCATTTGGACCATATCAAATGTTTCAAGTGATGAAAAAGGGAAGGCTTGTTTCCGAAGCAAGGCTGCTTTCGGAAGAAGATTCTTCTTCCGAAAGGAAAAAGGCTTCGGAACCTAAAGCTATCAAGACTCAAAAGAATAAAAGAGTCCCCTTGAAACTATCCCAGAAGAAGACTGCTTCGGAAGAAAAGGTGGTGAAGGCTTCTTCTGAAAAGAAAGAAGCTTTGGAAGAATGCCAAGCTACAAAATCTTCAACAAGCTCATCCTCCATGATCAACCAAGGGATGGAATGGAAGATCAAGGAAGATGTTGTAGCCTAAACCTCTTCTTCAAAGACATCCATTGAACCCCCATGCATAAATATTGTTTCAATTATGTCATTATCATTGGAAGAACCCAAGACCAACAAGGCTTGGGTTTCCAATCAAAACTAATCATCTCATCTTATGTGCAGGGACATCCATATGACAAGAATAACAATGTTTGGATTGTGGATAGTGGATGCTCCAGGCACATGACAGGGAACATATCTCTTCTTCAACAATTTCAATATTATGATAGAGGTCCTGTCCAGTTTGGAGGTGAGGCCGGAGGATATATTTCTGGCAGAGGAAGTATATCCAATGGAAAGTTAAAGGTTGACAAAGTTAACTTTGTCAAACAGCTTGAACACAACCTGTTAAGTGTTTCTTATTTCTGTGATCAAAAACATCAAATGCTCTTCACAGAACATGAGTGCATAATCCTCAAACCCGGGATGACAATTCCTCAGAAATTGGTGCTTCTTAGATCTCCCAGGAAAGGAGATATGTACAAGCTGGATATGAACAATGCTTCCCCAATGAGAAAAGTATCATGCTTTCTTTCCAAAGCTGATGGTGATGAGTCAACACTATGGCATAAACAAATGTGTCATGTAAATTTAAGACAATTAATAAATTGGCTAAAAATAACTTGGTACATGGTTTGCCTAAAAAGAAATTTTCTGCAAAGATAAACTGTGTTGCATGCCTGAAAGGGAAGCAACACAGGACATCTCATAAATCCAAAGTTGTTAACTCCATCACCACCCCATTACACTTATTGCACATGGATCTATTTGGTCCCACAAGTATAATGAGCATTGGAAGAAAATCATATTGCCTTGTGATTGTTGATGATTTTACTAGATTTACATGGGTATTCTTTTTAAGAACCAAAGATGAAACTGCTGAAACTTTGAAACCTTTTATTCTTAAAATAGAAAATCAAATTGATCACAAGGTTAAAATAATTAGAAGTGATCAAGGGACTGAGTTTAAGAACCAAGTTCTTGACTCATTCTGTAACTCAAAAGGGATTGCCAGACAATATAGTACTCCTAGAACTCCTTAACAAAATGGTATTGCTTAGAGGAGGAATAGGACACTTATTGAGGCTGCTCGGACTATGTTAGCTGATTCAAAGTTGCCTCTAACATGCTGGGCAGAGGCAGTCAGCACTGCATGCTATGTGCAGAACAGGGTCCTTGTAGTAAAGCCACATGGAAAAGACCCTTTATGAGTTATGGAACAAGAGGCCACCGTTCATTAGCTTTCTAAGGTCCTTTGGCAGCATGTGTACCATACTTAACACAAAAGACAATTTGACAAAATTTGCTGAAAAGTCGGATGATGCTATCTTTGTTGGATATTCCTCTAACTCTAAAGCTTATAGAGTTATAACATTAAAAATCAAAAATTTGAGGAATCTTCCAACATTGTAGTCAATGAGCACACTCCTTGTGTTAGGGGGAATGGCCCTGATCATATCTTTGACTTAGAATTGTTTCCAAACTATTCTAAACCATCTTGTGAGAATGTTTCAGCTGGAACAGGTGCTCAAAGTGATTCCGATGAAGATCAACTGTTTGAGCTTCCCAGACTTATTCCAAGTTCTCCAAGAGCTGCAGCAAATCAAGTTCCCACTATTGAAAGATCTGACAGTATAACCATCTCAAGAGATAGTGGAGCTTCAACAAGCAGTTCACCTGTTGACTTTCAAATCTCTTCAGGTGACCCAGCACAACACCAAGCTGATGAAAGCAACATCTTGAAGAAACAGGCAGCTGTGATGATGCTTCACAGCAAACAAATGATGATGTTTCTCTTTCATTTAATCAGTCCTCATTGAATGAGCTTGAGACAACAGCTGGACCAAGTATTCAAGCTCCTGAGCAAAATATGTCCAATTTGGATTTATCTTTGCAACTGGAGGTGATTCCTAGACTTAGGATTCATAACACTCATCCCACTGAGAACATCATAGGGGAAGTCTCTAAAGGCGTGAGAACAAGAGGACAAACTCACAATGGGAATGTCTGTTTGTACTCATGCTTTTTATCCCAAATGGAACCCAAGAAGGTGGAAGATGCCTTGAAAGATAGTAGCTGGGTTGAATCAATGCAAGAGGAGTTGCTTCAATTAAAAAGACAAAAGGTTTGGAACCTATGTTCGCTACCATCTGGTCAAGTACCTATAGGCACTAAATGGGTTTTCAGAAACAAGAGAGATGATAGAGGCTTGATTATCAAGAACAAGGCAAGACTGGTGGTTCAAGGATACACTCAAGAGGAGAGAATCGATTATACTGATGTCTTTGCACCTATTGCAAGACTTGAGGCAGTTAGGATCTTCCTTGCTTATGCTGCATCCAAGAATTTCACTGTTTACCAGCTTGATGTCAAGTGTGCCTTTCTATATGGGGATATAGATAGGGAAGTCTATGTATGCCAACCTCTGGGATTTGAAGATCCACAGCATCCCAACTATGTGTGCAAATTGGATAAAGCTCTATATGGGCTGCACCAAGCACCTAGGCTGTGGTATGAGACATTGTCTCAGTTTCTCCTGAAGAATGGTTACACTAGAGGTACCATTGACAAGACTCTTTTCATAAGGAAGTCTAGGAAATATATCTTGCTCGTTCAAGTCTATGTTGATGACATCATATTTGGTTCCTCAAATGACCAAATGTGTAAGGACTTTGAGAGCATTATGAAGAAGAAGTTTGAGATGAGTTCTTTGGGTAAAATGGATTTTTTCCTTGAAATTCAGGTGAAGCAAATGAAAGAAGGGTTCTTTATCAGTCAATCTAAGTATGTCAAAGATATCTTATAAAGATTTGATATGAAAGATTGTAAAGCAGCAAAAACACCTATACCCAGAAACCATAATCTCTGCCCTGACTTTGAGGGGAAGGATATTGATCAACATCAGTATAGAGCGATTATTGGTTCTCTGATGTATCTCACAGCAAGTAGACCTGATATCATGTTTGCAACTTGCATTTATGCAAGATATCAGGCTGCTCCAAAGGTGTCTCACCTAGTTGCTGCCAAGAGAATTCTTAGATACCTTAAAGGAGCACCTAAACTAGGTATCTGGTATCCAAGAAATAGTGATTTCAATCTCTATGGTTACTTTGACAGTGATTATGGTGGCTGCAATATCAATGAGAAATCAATATCTGGTGGATGTCAATTTCTTGGTGGAAGGATCATCTCATGGCAATGCAAGAAGCAATCCTGTGTTCTCTAATCAACTGCTGAAGCTGAATAATTGCTGCTGCTAGTTGTGTGCTCAGCTGCTGTGGATTCAAAACCAAATGATAGACTACAGATTCAACTTCATGAGCACACCTATCCACATTGACAACAACAGTGCTATATCCATTACTAAAAATCCAGTAAAGCCCTCCAAGACTAAGCACATCGATATCAGGTATCATTTCATTACAGATATTCATGAGAAAAATCTTATCAAGCTAATCAAAGTTGATTCAAATGAACAATATGCTGACTTGTTCACTAAAGCCTTTGATGATCAAAGATTTAAATATCTCATTACAGCTATTGGGATGATAAACCTTGATTAGTCGATCTCATTTGAAAACCTTTTACCGTGTAAAGTCTTATGTCAAAACAATCTAAGCCCTGTTACAAAAGATCTTTCTTTAAAATTTTATCTAAGTATGAATTCTTCCGAAGAGGAATTAACCCTCGGAAGATATTTCACATATCTTCCGAAGAAAATTTCTCCCAAGATAATTTTCTTCTCGGAAGAGTTGTTAAGCCTCGGAAGAAGCGATTGATTTCATATTAGATCTACTTCTGAAGCTTGTAACACTCTCCATTTGGAAAGCAACATATACTCTCGGAAGTAATCACTTTACCTTCGGAAGTAAATTTGCCTTCGGAAGAACATTACCTTCGGAAATGCTTTATACTCGGAAGAAAGATTTTACTGTGTAACGGAAATCTTTTGGGCCCCACTCTATAAAAAGTAAAGATTTTGTTAATGATGTCGGATTATTTAAATGGACTAACCTTACCGCCCATGTCACATCATCCACTGAAACCTCACATCGTCTTATCCAAACCCCCTTTAAACCGCCATTCCACCCATTTAAATACCTTCGGCTAATCACTTACATCCTTTTTACCAAAATTACTGCCCTAAAAGCGTTCTTCATCTTCAATTTACCCTATTCCGAACTATCTTCCTGTAACTTTCTTCAATGGCACTTAACCCTCAGCACAACCAAGTCGCACTCCTTGACTCTTCAAGGGATGTTGACTTCTCAGACATCATCTTCTTTCTAACCCAATCTTCTTACTACACCGCTGACTGTTAAACCCACGATTTACTCAAACCATATGTCTGAATTTTGGGCAAACGGTCAGATTGAAACCCTAAATGGGGTTTGTGTCATTAGATCGAGCATCTGTGGCCAGGAGTTGGTCATTTCTGAAAATCATCAGGGAGAATCTAGAGCTTCATGATGAGGGCGCTCCAACAGAATTCCCCAAAGCAGATTGGACAATACTTATATCCAAATAGGATATGGTGGAGATGTTAGCAGGTCAACTGTCTACAAATTCAACTTCTCTTACAACTGGAGGTTCCTGCTGCATGTGGTTCTTCACTTCTTGTCCAACAAATCTGGGGGATGGGATCAAATCCCATATGAACTTGGGTGCCTAGTTCATGGTTTGGTGAAAAGCCTCCGCTTCAACTACTCAAGATTTGTGCTGACCAATCTCATGGAAACCTTTAACGGGACACATTCTTCATGTATCCCAGGTTTCTATAGCACATAATCAATTGTGAGCTGGACTAGAGCAAGTTTGTCTGCGCAGCTGCTCTGACTGCTCCTCAAATGAGGCCGACCATCTTCAAAACCTTGAAGAGAGTGTCCACCAACTTCACCGGAAGAGATACTGCACTTCTTCCAGGTATGATTGAGCCAATGGCTCCTGGTGATATCCTTGTTAACCCCACAGATGATGAACCCATACCAGCAACTACCCTCACTTTGCCAAATCAACCTTCCACCCATACCTTCACTTATCAAAGACGCCCCAAACGAACCCTTGTTCAATCTTCTCTGATTGAACAAGCTCCTCATGTTCTACCCAAAAGGCTAGAGTGGAAAAAAGGGGCTCCCACTCAGCCTGAGGTCCAACCATCCTTCACAATTGATCTCAATATGGGTCTCGAGTCTCCACAGTCTCAGACCCATGAGCCCGAAACCCAAACTGAAAACCCTTAGGGAGAGTCTCTATACTCCCCTGAGCAGCCAAAAAGGGACGGCCCCATCACAAGCTCAATGCCTTTAGACATTGATCAAAGTTCCGGGTCACTAGGTTTCACTTCCATATCCTTTACTGACCTATTAATCGGAGCTAATGAAGAGATTATGTCTCTTCAGGGCAATGAAGTTGATCCACAACACCCTCTCAAGAATCAACAGAGCCTAGAGAGATCTCTTATCTCTAGCCCCCATCAGCAAACCTTTACTGAGGTGAGTCCCACTGATGTGGAGGAGACTCATGTAGATTCAGCTGCCACTACTGAAGGAGCCTCAAGGGATCCTCAGGACAGTGGTAACATCACTGAGACTGAATCTACGGCAACCATGCCCTTTGATGACTCTGAAAGAGACCTCATTGAGCAAGGGAAACCAGTGCGCCAAGAAACCACATCTGGTGGTGAGGCTGAACATACAAGGTATGTTACCTCATCTCCCCGTGATTCTTCAAAGAAGATGAGGGAAGACTGCAACTCACCATTGAAGACCTACTTCTAAAGTCTCAAATCTTGAATCCAAGGTTAGGACTTTAGAGGATAGGTCTGCCACTCAGCAACTTGAGATTGAAAATCTCAAGGCCAAACTAGCTGAGAAACAGATTGAGAGGTCTGTTAGGCACGTACCAACTCAGGTCTCTTTGACTTCTTCCTCTAGCTCATCAAGCTCTCAGGATGATGCTATCAAAAAGGGGGAGAGTGTTCAGAGACAAAGCCAAAGACAAGAGGAACCCCAAAGTCAAGCTCTCACTTCCTTGAGCTCAAAATATCCCATGCAACAAGCTTCAATTCCTGAGCCTCCTCCAGTTGTAATTCAAATGGATCAAAGGATGCTCCAAGATCTCAATAGGTTCTTCAACAAGTTCCTATTGGAATCTCTTATTGAACAGCCAAGTCCTGATCTGTATGTGATCTACTCGAAGCTCAAGAGCTTCAGAGGTTAAATGCACCTTCTACCACTATTGAGGAAGTGGTCAACCTAAGGTCCAAGTGGAACCTGAGATTAACTTTGAAGGGGAAACAAGGACTGATGGCCCAGCAACTGAGACAGTTGGGACAGATAGTGTATTCTCACAGACTTCAAACACAATTCAAAGCCTCGGAAGAACAATTTCAAACTTCCGAAGCTGAGATTGCTGCTGCGGAAGGACTATTCTCCTTATCGATGATCTAATAGTCACAGATGCAATCCTAGAACTTGCATTTGGTAAATAGGGAGGATTTTCTCACCCAACCACTAGCTCAAACATCAGCATTAACTCCAGCTTTATCTCTACTACTCAACCTGAATCTTCCATCCAAGAACCCCCAAAGTCTAGCACTTCCGAAGACATCAAAGGAAAGAGGAAGATGACTAAGGAAGAGCTTCAGGAGGAAGAAAGGTTAGATAACACTCAAAAGAAAAGGTAGGCTTTCAACTGGAAAACTGCTAGCTGCCAGTACCAAAGCAGCTGCAGCCAACCAGGAGGCAGTCAACAATAGAAGAAGAATAGAGATCATTGATAGACTTGTCAGTCTAGGAGCTGCGAATGACGATGTACTCCTGCTACCATTAGAGGAGTTAGTTGAGCTGGAAAAGACAACCTTGCTGCAAAAACAGCAAAGAGAAGAGATAGCAAGGTTGGCCTTAGAAGAAAGAAAGGGAGAGGAAAGAAAGAGAAGCTGATCAGCAGCTCAGGAGGGAAAGGATAACTTTCCTAACCTCCAGAGGTTTCTCTCAAGAAGAATTATCTCCACAAAACAATGATACGATCTTATGGTTCTTCAACAAAAAGCAAGATCAAATGGAGAAAGAGAGAAAGAAAGCTGCCAGGGAAAAGCTGATGCAGAAGAAGAAGAAGGAAGAGGAAGCAAGACTAACTGCTGCCAAGAAGATAGGTGAAAAGGCCTGGATGAAGAGCTATCTCAGGGCTCATGGCTTCTCTGGCAGGCGGTGGGTCCTATGTCTGAAAAGACCTCCAGCGACATGTCAGTGACATAAAGGCTGACATTCGCTCGGGGAAGAGGAAGGAGATGTACAGAAGGGGACAGGGGATGATCTTCAAATCAACTACTCAACCCTAACTCCAAACCCAACCACAACCTGAACCAATACTCTTTCCATTCCCCATCAAAATCGAAACAACCACTGAACCATACACCCTTAACCTACACCCTCACCTTACAACCTCTTCACCTCAACCACCTAAACTACCCATCCTCCAACCCAAAACTCTAGCCAGAACCCAAACACCAACCTACCCAAAACCCATCAAACCATCCCTCAGCCTTCTAGCATCTCTCCTTAGAAGAATTCAAGGCAATCAAGACAAAGCTCATCAATTGCACACCTTGAGCGATATCTCCTGTGAGGAGGATTCACTCAATTGACTTATGTTGATGGATCCTCATGTTCCTCACTAGAGATCAATTCTTGATCTGCCCAGAGGAACACTGGACCAAGCTGCAAAATCCTTGGCCTCAATTCAGACACTTTGAATGAGGAAGAAAAGAATAAGGAGAAGGCTGGTGACTCTGCTGGATACTAAGAAAGGTGACCGGTGCCAAGACAACCTCTTGCACCTAGGAAGAAGATCATCCAGTGGAGGTTCGAAGACTCTTCTCACAACTTTGTTGGAAAGAGAAGAATGGAGAGCTCACAGGCTAAGTGCCTCATCTCTGCTACACTTGAGCAGATTTGACATTGCTGAGTTAGCAGAGAAGCCATTCTCCAACCCTTCAAACTCTGATGTAGCTGCCCATATCAGAAATCATCTAGGCAGTCTTCATATGGCCGAGCTAACTGCTAGAAGCAAGGTTGAAGAAGAGTTGAAACTGAGAGAGGAGGAGAAAAGGAAGGGATTAACAACTGAAGGCAAAGACTTTCTACAAATGGTTGAAGGTCCTGAACTTGAATCCATAGTTAGAGGGGAGTATGACTATAACTCCCGTCAACTAACTCTTTTCAGGGGGACGCAACAGAGGGTACATGTCATTCAGAGTGATAGACTGGATCTCCTATCCACCAATGACTTGTACAAGCTTCTCAGCACCACTTCAGGGAAGAACAAAGAGACAAACAAATATCTTTTGTCCCTGGTGTTGAAAGCTTTGAGAAGTAGAAACAAGTGAGGTTTTGATAGCATCAGCCTAGAGGGAGTTTGTTGGATCTAGAAAGGCTGGTGCAACCAAAAACAAATCACTTAGAATATTTTGGTACAACAAATAAAGGAGTTCCGAAGCTAAGTGTGGAACTTCCGAAGGAAAAAGAAGCTCTTCCGAAGATAAAGTGTAAAACTAACTTCCGAAGGAAAACTCCAACTTCTGAAGACAAAGAACTTATTTTCGAAGATCAAGACTTAGAATGACAGATCATAAGTCAACTTCCGAAGTATAGAAGTCCTCAAGCCTCGGAAGTATAGAAGCCTCTTCCGAAGTATAAGTGGCTTTGGAAGAACTTGTTCTTCCGAAGCCAACTTACCTTCGGAAGACATTGCTATTATCCAGTGGACATAAGTATGGTCTCTCTGACACTCCGCTGCAGACCTCTGAGATACTGCATGGCGTTTTCTCAAAAGCCATGTAGTTGACCATACTTTATTACACTGTTTACCTTATAAGTTAGTAAAGATGCCATCTTTAGTTGGTGACAAAAGGTAAGTCATGGACATGTCATGGCTACCATATCTTAGATAATACTTTATCTAAGATACCTTAACTTTAGCATTGTAGTATATGCTTTAGTCTTAGGTTTCCAGCTGGTATCAAAGTATATCCGGCTGTAGGATCTAGTATATATAGTTTTTCATTGTAACTCATGTTGTATGCTTGTAAGAGTCTTGTAATATCTTGAGTTGAGAAGTAATATATACAAGTGCCTTGAAAATTATTTCTGTGTGTTCCTTGCTACTTTTTATATTATTATCAACTCTTGTAAAAGACTTTACTTCATCTGATTTGAGTGTTCTATAAGTGAGTTTGAGAGAAATCCAAGTGTTTAAGTGACAAACCCGACCCTGCACTCTTGTAGTTCTCCTCTGTTGTGACTCTTGCGTGTATTTCATACGCAAAGCAGAACCGTATCACATTCTGGAATTGGAGAGCTTGTACAATATCCTGTGCGTCATAGAACAGTGGCCACATGTATAAAGTGTAGACATCTTCAGCTGACAAGTTGGTAAGCCACATTGGGTCAAATACCCTGATAGTTTCCATTTTGCCCTCTCTGTTTAGAACTATGACCGCTTCACCCGTCCTCCAGTCATAATACCACCATTTGAAATGTGGAGTGAACTCCTGAGGCATTTCCCGTAAGGGTATCTTCAACATCGTGCGCGGGGGACTCCACTTCAACACTACTTTAGGCTTTCCAGATATGAGATCCACCTCAGACTTGCGAATAAACCTGTTCGGTGTTGAGGTCTGAAGTTTACCCATGTGGTGTGGTATTCCTTCTTTAATGCAGCTTCAAACCAACCTGACATCTTTCTGGGATCAGCATACAGCAGATTTAAGCATGCCAGTCGGTTGAGCTCAAAGCCTGGTAGAGTCTTCAGATCATGAGGATACCTGAAGTACTCTATTCCCTTCTCCCTTAAACGTCTTCAGATCATGAGGATTTTGAAACTGATTTGATTGATTTTGTACTTTGGTTGATTTTGTACTTTGGTTGGTGGGTATGGTTACAGGGGTTATGTTTTGTTTACTTAATTTTGTGTTTCTATTATTGCTTTTATTTTTTAGGTTTTGATTTTTTTTGGATTTGGGGTTCCAGGTGAGTTTATTTGCTTGATGATTTGCCTAATAAGTTGATCCACTTTTAAATGTTTTTCTCATGTTTGTATTATTGTTTGTTCAATAATATATAACTTTGAGTCAAAAACACCAACCTAATTTTATATAAATTTTCCTATTTAAACGTATTTTTTAGTCTATGAATAAGCAGTCTAGTATTTGTGTGACTTCTACACATAATACATTAAAACAAATTATTAAAGATATGACCATAATGTACAAAATTTGATAGCATTGTTTGTTCTTAAAGATATGACCTATATGTATAAAATTTGACAGTGTTGTTTATACTTTCTTATATGCTATTGAAATACATTATTTATTATTTGTGTTTTTTCTAATTAAATCTATATAAAAATATATAAACATAAGTGCCTCAAGATAATGTATTTAGTATTTGTAAAAACTCTTAATTTAAAAGTTATAAGACACAAACAATATATATTAAAAAAATTCATAATATTAAAATAATAATATTTTTAAATAGCTGTGAATTATTCCTTAACTACTTGTAATTATTTTGACTCCATTAGAGCATTTATAATTCATTCTTTATTTATATCCTTATAACTTAACTAAAATCATCATCTCTTATTACTGTTTACTAATAAATTTTTATACAAATTTATTGTATAATTTATGAGTCATTTGCATAAAATGAGTTTGGGTTAGGATGGATTCTGGTCAACACGCGTCTGATTAAAAATATTCTTTCTTATTGGTTTGGGCTAGGACGTATTCGTGTCAAGACTGGTTGTATAAACATAATCTTTTTAGTTTGGGTAAGGATGGATTTGCAGGATCGGGTTTGTCACTTAAACACTTGGATTTCTCTCAAACTCACTTATATAACACTCAAATCAGATGAAGTAGAGTCTTTTATTAGAGTTGATAATAATATAATAAGTAGCAAAGAACACACAAAAATAATTTTCAAGGCACTTATATATATTACTTCTCAACTCAAAGTATTACAAGACTCTTACAAGCATGGAACATGAGTTACAATGAGAAACTATATATACTAGATCCTACAGCCGGATATATTTTGATACCAGCTGGAAACCTAAGACTAAAGCATATACTACAATGCTAAAGTTAAGGTATCTTAGATAAAGTATTATCTAAGATATGGTAGTCATGACATGTCCATAACTTACCTTTTGTCACTAACTAAAGATGACAATTGTACTAACTTATAAAGGTAAACAGTGGAATAAAGTATGGTCAACTACATGGCTTTTGAGAAAACGCCATACAGTATCTTAGAGGTCTGCAGCGAAGTGTCAGGGAGACCATACTTATGTCCATAGGATCATAGTAGTGTCTACCGAAGGTAAGTTGGCTTCGGAAGAACAAGTTCTTCCAAAGCTACTTATACTTCGGAAGAGGCTTCTGTACTTCCGAGGCTTGAGGACTTCTTTCATACTTCGGAAGTTGACTTCTGATCTTTCACTTTAAGTTTTGATCTTCGGAAGTAAATACTTTGTCTTCGGAAGTTGGAGTTTTCCTTCGGAAGTTAGTTTTACACTTTGTCTTCGGAAGAGCTCATTTTTCCTTCGGGAGTTTCACACTTAGCTTCGGAAGTCCTTTATTAGTTGTACCAAAATAGTTTAAGTGATTTGGTTTTGGTTGCACCATCCTTTCTAGATCCAACAAACTCCCCCTAGGCTGATGCTACCAAAACCTTACTTGTTTCTGCTTCTTAAAGCTTTCAACACCAGGGACAGAAGATATTTGTCTGTTTCCTTGTTCTTCCCTGAAGTGGTGCTGAGAAGCTTGTACAAGTCATTAGTAGATAGGAGATCCAGTCTATCATTCTGAATGACATGTACCCTCTGTTGCGGCCCCCTGAAAAGAGTTAGTTGACGGGAGTTATAGTCATACGCCCATCTAACTATGGATTCAAGTTCAAGACCTTCAACCATGTGTAGAAAGGCTTTGCCTTTGGTTGTTGATCCCTTCCTTTTCTCCTCCTCTCTCAGTTTCAACTCTTCTTCAACCTTGGTTCTAGCAGTTAGCTCGGCCATATGAAGACTGCCTAGATGATTTCTGATATGAGAAGCTACATCAGAGTTTGAAGGGTTGGAGAATGGCTTCTCTGCTAACTCAGCAATATCAAATCTGCTTAAGTGTAGCAGAGATGAGGCACTTAGCCTGTTGAGCTCTCCATTCTCTCTTTCAACAACAAAGTTGTGAGAAGAGTCTTCGAACCTCCACTGGATGATCTTCTTCCTAGGTGCAAGAGGTTGTCTTGGCACCCGGTCACCTTTCTTGGTATCCAGCAGAGTCACCAGCCTTCTCCTTAACATATTTTCTTCCTCGTTCAAAGTGTCTGAATTGAGACCAAGGAGATTTGCATCTTGGTGTAATGTTCCTCTGGGCAGATCAAGAAATTGATCTCTAGTGAGGGAACATGAGGATCCATCAACATAATTCAAATTGACTGAATCCTCCTCACAGGAGATGTCGCTCAGGGTTGTGCAATTGATGAGCTTTGTCTTGATTGCCTTGAACTCCTCTAAGGGGAGATGTTTAGAAGGTTGAGGGGATGGTTTGAGGGGTTGTTGGGTAGGTTGAGGTGTTTGGGTTCTGGCTAGTGTTTTGGGTTGGAGGATGGGTAGTTTAGGTGGTTGAGGTGAAGAGGTTGGTAGGGTTGATGGTGTAGGTTCAAGGGTGTATGGTTCAGTGGTTGGTTCAGTTTCATAGGGAATGGAAAGGGAATTGGTTCAGGTTGTGGTTGGGTTTGAAGTTGGGGTTGAGTAGTTGATTTGAAGATCATCCTCTGTCCCCTTCTGTACATCTCCTTTCTCTTCCCCGAGCGAATGTCAGCCTTTATGTCACTGACATGTCGCTAGAGGGTCTTTTCAGACATATGACACACCTGCCTACCAGAGAAGCTATGAGCCCAGAGATAGCTCTTCATCCAGGCCTTCTCACCTATCTTCTTGGCAGCAGCCAGTCCTGCTTCCTCTTCCTTCTTCTTCTTCAACATCAGCTTTTCCCTGGCAGCTTTCTTTCTCTCAGTCTCCATTTGATCTTGCTCTTTGTTGAAGAGCCATAAGATCAATTCATTGTTGTGTGGAGATAATTCTTCTAGAGAGAAACCTCTGGAGGTTAGGAAAGTTATCCTTTCCCTCCTGAGCTGCTGATCAGCTTCTCTTTCTTTCCTCTCCCTTTCTTCCTCTAAGGCCAACCTTGCTGCCTCTTCTCTTTGCTATTTTTGCCGCAAAGTTGCCTTTTCCAGCTCAACTAACTCCTCTAGTGGTAGTAGGAGTACATCTTAACTTGCAGCTCCTAGACTGACAAGTCTATCAATGATCTCTACTCTTCTTCTATTGTTGACTGCCTCCTGGTTGGCTGCAGCTGCTTTGCTACTGGCAGCTAGCAGTTTTCCAGTTGGAAGTCTACCTTGTCTTTTGAGTTTTTCTAACCTTTCTTCCTCCTGAAGCTCTTCCTTAGTCATCTTCCTCTTTCCTTTGATGTCTTCGGATGTGTTAGACTTTGGGTGTTCTCGGATGGAAGGTTCAGGTTTAGTAGTAGAGATGGAAGCTGGAGTTAATGCTGATGTTTGAGCTAGGGGTTGGGTGAGAAAATCCTCCCTATTAACCTCATATGCAAGTTCTAGGATTGCATCTGTGACTATTAGATCATCGGATAAGGAGAATAGTCCTTCCACAGCTGCAATCTCAGCTTCGGAAGATTGAAATTGTTCTTTCGAGGCTTTGACTTGTGCTTCGGAAGTCTGTGAGAATGCACTATCTTTCCTAACTGTCTCAGTTGCCGGGCCATCAGTCCTTGTTTCCCCTTCGAAGTTAATCTCAGGTTCCATTTGGACCTTAGGTTGACCAACTTCCTCAATAGTGGTAGAAGGTGCATTTAACCTCTGAAGCTCTTGAGCTTCGAAGTAGATCACAGACAGATCAGGACTTGGCTGTTCAATAAGAGATTCCAACTGGAACTTGTTGAAGAACCTGTTGAGATCTTGGAGCATCCTTTGATCTATTTGAATTACAACTAGAAGAGGCTGAGGAAAAACTAAAGCTTGTTGCATAGGATATTTTGAGCTTAGGGAAGTGAGAGCTTGACTTTGTGGCTCCTCTTGTCTTTGGCTTTGTCCCTGAACACTCTCCTCCTTTTTGGTAGCATCATCCTGAGAGCTTGATGAGCTAGAGGAAGAGGTCAAAAGACCTGAATTGGTACGTGCCTAACAGACCTCTCAATCTGTTTCTCAGCTAGTTTGGCCTTGAGATTTTCAATCTCAAGTTGCTGAGTGGCAGACCTATCCTCCTCTAAAGTCCTAACCTTAGATACAAGATTTGAGACTTTAAAAAGTAGGTCTTCAATGGTGAGTTGCAGTCTTCCCTCATCTTCTTTTGAAGAATCACGGGGAGATGAGGTAACATACCTTGTATGTTCATCCTCACCACCAGAAATGGTTTCTTGGTGCCCTGGTTCCCCTTGCTCAATGATGTCTCTTTCTGATTTATCAAAGGGCATGGTTGCCGTAGATTCAGTCTCAGTAATGTTACCACTGTCCTGAGGATCCCTTGAGGCTCCTTCAGTAGTGGCAGTTGAATCTACATGAGTCCCCTCCACATCAGTGGGACTTACCTCAGTAAAGGCTCGCTGGGGGGCTAGAGATAAGAGATTTCTCTAGGCTCTGTTGATCCTTGAGAGGGTGTTGTGGATCAAATTCATTGCCGTGAAGAGACGTAATCTCTTCATCACCTCCGATTAATAGGTCAGTAAAGGATATGGAAGTAAAACCTAGTGAATTGGGACTTTGATCAATGTCTAAAGGCATTGAGCCTGTGATGGGGCTGTCCCTTTTTAGTTGCTCAGGGGAGTATAAAGACTCTCCTTGAGGGTTTTCAGCTTGGATTTCGGGCTCATGGGTCTGAGACTGAGGGACTCAAGACCCATATTGAGGTCTATTGTGAAGGATGGTTGGACCTCAGGCTGAGTGGGAGCCCATTGTTCCACTCTAGCCTTTTTGGGTAGAACAGGAGGAGCTTGTTCAATCAGAGAATATTGAACAAGGGTTTGTTTGGGGCGTCTTTGATAACTGATGGTAATTCTGGGAGAAGGTAGATTTTGCAAAGTGAGGGTAGTTGCTGGTGTGGGTTCATCACCTGTGGGGTTAACAGGGATGTCACCAGGAGCATTGGCTCAATCATACCTGGAAGAAGTGCAGTATTGTTGATGCATGTATGTCCCTAGATCATGATTTGTAATGTAATAAATCTTGTCTGTCTGATTATGATGTAAGTTGTATTGATTAATGAAATGACATGGATTGTTTGTTATTTGTAATGTTTAATATTTCATTAATGAGTCGTGATTGAATTGATTGGGTTTATGATTGTTTGAATGGTTATCCATAATGTTATATTAATTAAAACATTCAAACTTAACTTAATGAAGTTCTCATGCGAATGGCCCATGCGAATGGATCACACGCATGAATAACTTCATACGATTGACTCAATCGCACGACTGAACCAGGAGACTGAATCAGTCGTATGATTGATACATAAGATTGGCTCAGTCGCACGACTGAACACTCAGTCGTGCGGATGAATCAACCGCATGGTTCAATCGCACGACTGAACCATACTTATGGCCCAGTCGCACGATTGAACAATACTAACCTATAATAGACCCAATTCGTGGAAAAACAAAAGCATTCATACCATTACGATTCCAGACGTACCCTAGCCGTCCAGAGACCTCCCAAATCGTTCTCCAAGTTCACAGAACACATTAGATCGATTCCTAACCGACTTCTAACGTTAGATTCAATTCTTGATTGATTCTTCGTGTGTTCTCACTGATTGGATCGCCAATCAAATAGGATTCCGCACTATTTGAGTTGGTTTAACACGCTAATAACTAGGTATTTCGTTAATACCAGGTTCTAAACCAGTCCTAACAAGTGGTATCAGAGCTTTGGCTCTTGATTACGTGTTGATTCAATCAAGATTGCATAAAAGTTTGTGTTTTTGCACTAAAAACGCAATCTTTGGTGTCAAAAGTGATCTTGGACGTTCCCTGCTCATCGAAGTTTGGTTTCTACGGACTTAGGCGATTAGGACTTGTGAAATTTTGAATTTTTACGGCTGAAACCCGTCAAACCTAGAAAATTTCGCAAAACAGCAGCTTCAGTCGCACGAGTGACCCATTCGCACGACTGGACTCCATTCGCATTGCTCATTCGCACGATTGGACCTAGTCGCACCTTCATTCGGCCGACTGAACCGTTCGTTCGCATAGCTCATACGCACCAGATTCATTCGCACGACTGAACCAATCGCCCAATTCAGCCGCACGATTGAACCAGTCGCAAAGTTCATACGCACGACTAGACCATTCGCATCCTTCAGTCGCATCAGTGAAAGTTTGTTTGATAGACTTAAAGTTATTCGCCATGGAAGATCAGATGTCAGCCTTTACTGCTGGGAAGGACTCGAGGATACAGAACCTGCTGTTGCTTGAGAGTGAGGTGGTAATCACAATAAACCACCAAAGCTCTTGACTTTAGATGAGTTTCCCCACTGGAAACAACATTTTGAGATCTACCTCAATGGAGTAGATCCTAATCTGTGGGAATCCATTGAGATTGGGTATAGTACGCCGGTGGGAGCTGATGGAGTTAAGCTAACGTTAGGTGGGATGACGGATGCACAGAAAGTCAAGTACAATGCAGAGAAAAGGGTTTATGCATTGAACTCAGTCTATCCCCAAAGACATATTCCACCAGTATTCAGAGAATAAGCAGTCCAAGAAACTGTGGGATGAGCTAGAGAAGAGGTATGATGGGAATGCTTCGTTGAAGGCAATCAAGGCAAAGGAGTTAAAG
This sequence comes from Flaveria ramosissima, assembly GCA_025215565.1. Lineage (NCBI taxonomy): Eukaryota > Viridiplantae > Streptophyta > Magnoliopsida > Asterales > Asteraceae > Flaveria > Flaveria ramosissima. Next base: position 18,711,809 of record CM046030.1, read on the forward strand.
AAGGAATTCGATAACTTCTCATCGATTGGTAACGAGAGTTTAGACGATGTCATAGATAGATTCTACCACTTGATGAGCGAACTGCATACACATGGAGTGGAAACAACCATGGAAGAGAAAGTGAGTAACTTTGCAGATGGATTGCCTGATAAGTGGGCTTCATTCGTGTCAAAACCTGAGACAGAATGGAATGCTTGTAAAGCTGGATATTAATGACTTCATTCTTAAGTTGCGAGAAGAAGCACTAAGGATGAAGTATAGAGCTCAGAAGTCTTCGTACACATAAAATCCAGCTTTGTACAATGCCACGCCTCAAGCTAAGACATCTGGAGCACCTCTCCAGACTGCTTTTGTGTCCAGCTCGTCAGGTCCTTCACATGCTTCTCCTTCTGGATCAGACACGTCAGGGTCGTCTTGTACCCACTATATGGATCAGAAGCAAGTGCTACCAAACTGAAGACCGAGAACCTCGGTAATGGGACTGTAGAAGTAGCTCGAGAGCATATGGATCTTCTAGCTGCAGTAGTTCATTCATATGATGGACTTGTTGCCGGGAAGATTGGAAACTGCCATCTAGCAGATGAGGACTTCGAGCAGGTGGACGAAATGGAGCTTGAGAGGATGGATATCATGTGGGCCTTAGCTAGTGCTGTCCGAAGGGCGAAGAAGTTTGTTAAAAAGACTGGACAGAACTTGGTAGCTACTAAGGATACCACATTTGGTTTTGACAAGAGCAAAGTGACCTGCTTCAACTGTGGAGAGAAGGGGCACTTCAAAAGAGAATGTTGCAAGCCAAAGAAGACGGGTAATGGGAACCCGTTCTCGTCCTTTTACTCGCCAAGACAAGCCAACTTCCAGTTCTACTTCATCAAACAAGGATCCAAAAGCCTTGACTGCTCATGATGATGAAGGACAGGATTGGAGTTTTAGGTTTGTCTCACCAGGAGAATCAAACATTGCCAGTGTAGAAGATATTGATGATGATTCTGCGAGTGAAGGTGATCTAGCAGTTGAGATAGCGATGTCACATAGTGAAGAAGCAACTGCAGCCGAGGTCAGTTACAAGCCAAAGGAGGAGACTTCCAGTCAGAGACAGAAAGACAGAATCACCAGAACCAGAGACATCTGATGCTGCGTTGATGGCTAGCTCTTCTGAACCAACTCAGGTAAGTACTACTGACCAAATGTTTAATAATCATGCTTGTTTGATTGTGATACTTTTAGGAATAGCATAGATGAAAAATTTGCTAGGTTATTAGATCATAATGATAACTTAGTAAAAGATTTGCAACTGTGCACTGAGGCTAATAGAGTATTAAAACAAAATGAGCATAGTTATAAAGAAAAGATAGACCTATTGACTAAACAGCTTAGGGAAACCGAAGTAGTTGCCTTTAACCAAGCAAATGACATTAGGTACTATCTAAACTCCCTAGAAGACACTAAGAAGCAAAAGGCAGTTCTAGAAGTAGAAGTAAATTCATTAAAACAGAAACTGCATAGTTGGACTAGTTCTTCACACATAGTTCAACACTTAGTGAGAGAAAGGAATAACGGGGAGGGATTAGGTTCAAAGTGGTTCCACCACCACCTGAGACCTTGATGAACACTAAGACTAGACCAGTAAATAATAACCCCATCAAGGATCACGTGGTGTCTACTCCTCTTGTTAGTGATCCAGATACCTCATGTTCATCTACTGAATCTGGACACAAACAAAAGGAGGCCACTTCAAAGGCAAAGGGTAAATTGCCTTGTGTTAATCTGGAAAATGAATTTGAAAAGTTAACTTAAAGTCAGGGTCAAACAGAGTCAAATCAGAACCTAAAAAGACTTCAAATGTTAATTTTTCACATGCTTCAAGTCAAAAACCAGTTAACCAAAAAGAGAAAGATGTTAAACAGGTTAAAACAGTTAATTTTGTTAAACCAGAGAAAACATCAAACGCACAAGAGTCAAAACCTAAAGTGATTGATGTTACTAGAGTGTCACGCACTTCTCCACAAAGAAAGTCTACTCATAAAGTTGATAGCCGGTCATGCTACAACTGTGGAGAATGTGGACACATTGCTTCCTATTGTCCTTTCTATCAGACACCTAGGAAGAAGATTGACTTCAGGACTCTAAGCCTAGGTCTTCTAAGAGGAGTTCTCTGACTCCACCTAGAAGAGCTAGTGAACCTAAAGTCCAACCTGTAAGCCAGACGACTGTTTATCATAAACAGGCCTTGCACAAATCTGGCTTATGGAAAGAGAAGTCATCCTGCGTGTCTGATACTGATGACAAGAAGGAACCTGAGCTACCCTCACCCTCTAAGGGTCAATGGGTGGAGTTTATGATGTGTGATGCCTCTGGGAAACCCAAGCCAGTAAAGGCTTGGGTTCCTAACCTAAACTAATTCATTTACTTTGTATGTGCAGGGTGTTCGATACAGTGCTGAGACTAACACGTGGATTGTAGACAGCGGAGCATCCAGGCACATGACAGGAAATAGAGCCCTTTTATCAAACGTCAAGCAAATAAAAGGAGGGCATGTTTCCTTTGCTGGAAACAAGGGAGGCTATATCACAGCTCAGGGAGAAGTGGGAAATCAGAAAGTTAAGTTTGATAAGGTGAACTACGTTCAACAACTTCAGAATAACTTACTTTCTGTTTCCCAAATCTGTGATAAAGGATTTAAGGTCATCTTCGACAACAAGAAGTGTTACGTGCTGAAGAAAGACTACGTGATCCCAGAGGACCAAGTTCTGATGACTGCTTCAAGATATAAAGACCTTTATGTCTTGGATCTGTCAACAGCTGCTACAACGGATCATGAGGTTCAGTGCTTTCTATCTAAAGCTACTGAGAAGGATTCCATCTCCTGGCATAGGAGAATGGGACACATTAGTCAAAGGAAGATGAATCATTTGATTCAGAAGGATTTGGTGAGAGGAGTTAATGTCAAGAACTTCCAACTTCCTGACTTTTGTGTAGCTTGCAAGAAAGGCAAACAGACGAAGAAGTCTCATAAGGAAAAGAAAGTTCATTCAATAGAACTTCCTCTTGAACTTCTTCACATGGATCTGTTTGGTCCAGTCAGTACAAAGAGCATTGCAGGCGACTTGTACTGTTTTGTGGTCACTGATGACTACTCAAGGTTCACTTGGGTAATGTTTCTGAAATCCAAATCAGAAACATTTGAGTCATTCAAGGAGTTAGTAACCACACTGGAATCTCTCTACAAGCTAAAGGTTAGACAAGTACGCTCAGACAACGGGACAGAATTCAAGAATCAATGGATGGAGGCATACTGCAAGGAAAAGGGAATTGTGCATCAATTCACTTCTGCCTACACGCCTCAGATGAATGGTGTTGCTGAGAGGAAGAACAGAAGCTTGATAGAGACAGCACGGACTATGCTGGCGGACTCGAAACTGCCTATCCAATTCTGGAATGAGGCAGTGGCAATGCATGTTATACACTGAATCGAGTCCTAATAGTCAAGCGCCACGGAAAGACATGTTACGAGCTACTACAAAGACGCAAACCGAATTTGGAGTATCTTGAACCTTTTGGCGCGCCGTGCACACTTCTGAAGAAGACACAAGAAGGCAAATTCAGCGAGAAGGCGGATGAAGGAATCTTTCTAGGATACAACATACCGAACAAGCGAGTTTACAACAACTCAACGGGTCTTGTAGAAGTGTGGTGTAATGTCGACGTTCAGAGATATACCACACCACCTACAGGCAAAGGACCCGCATACTTCTTCGATTATGATGGATTCTTCAAGTCCTTCAACATCCCTCTCTCTCCCTCGGATGATGAGTTAGCTACTAGGATGATGTATGATATCCTGAATACACCATCTAGCACACAGGGAGAATCATCTACTCAGTCAGGGGGAGTAGTCGATGACAGTGACTCCTCCTCTGAAGATGAAGCTGAAGCAGATGACCAGAACAGTCAGGAGGAACAGGTTCCAGTTCCTGAAAGTCCACAAGCATCTACAAGTGATGCACCTTCGACTTCGGAACCTCAAACTCCAACTACCTCAGATGCAGAACCAATGTTCATAATCTTGGTTCTGAGGTAGCTGTTCCTACTACTCCAGGATCACGACTAAACGTCTATCATCCCCTTGACAATGTCATTGGGGATGTCAGATCAGGAGTACAAACCCGAAATCAGCTATACTCAGCTGATTACGCCTCAGTTATGGAGAAGGGTTACATTCATGATGGTGCTTATCGATGTTTTGTCTCGCAGGTTGAGCCAAAATATGTCAGTGAGGCACTAAATGATGAGGCGTGGGTGAGTGCCATGCAAGAAGAACTTCTGCAGTTCAAGAAGTTAGGTGTATGGACTCTGGTTGATAGACCTAAAGGTGCTAAAGTCATTGGCACCAAATGGGTACTAAAATGCAAGAGGATGACCAAGGGTCATTATCAGGAACAAAGCTCGATTGGTGGTTCAGGTTTTCGCCAAGTCGAGGGGATTGACTACAATGAGGTGTTTGCACCCGTGGCGAGGATGGAAGCCATTCGTATCTTCCTTGCCTATGCATCGTACATGAAGATTAAAGTCTACCAATTAGATGTGAAGAGTGCATTCCTTCATGGGGAAATCAGGAAACAGTCTATGTAAGTCAACCCGAGGGATTTGAAGATCCTTATCATCGGGATAGAGTTTACAAGCTCGACAAGGCTTTATACGGGCTTCATCAAGCTCCTCGAGCTTGGTATGAGAAACTCTCGACTCATCTTGTGAAACACGGCTTTCGCAGGGGAGTCATTGACTGCACACTGTTTATTAAAGAAAAGGATGGCGACCTACTGCTTGTACAGATCTATGTTGATGACATAATCTTCGGTTCAAAGAACGAAGAGTTATGCAAAGAGTTTGAAGCAGTGATGAAGAAAGAGTTTGAGATGAGTGCTATGGGGGAGATGAAGTTCTTTCTCGGGTTACAGGTGGATCAGACACCAAATGGGATCTTTCTACATCAGACCAAGTATGTAGGAGACATTCTCAGTCGCTTTGACATGGAGAATGCTTCTGCTGCTGGGACTCCACTTGCTACGAATCACGATATAGCACCTGATGAGAATGGAGATCTTGTAGATGCCACGATGTACCGAGGAATGATTGGATCCCTTATGTATCTCACTGCCTCAAGACCTGATATTATGTATGCTACATGTTTATGTTCTAGATATCAGGCTAAACCTAAGGTCAACCATCTGATCGGGGTCAAGAGGATTTTTCGTTATCTGAAGGGTACACCCACACTTGGATTGTGGTATCCTCATGATGATGACTTTGAGCTTACCGCGTATAGTGACTCGGATTACGGGGGCTGCAAGATGAACTACAAGTCTACATCAGCAGGGTGTCAATTCTTTGGGAGAAGATTAGTTACCTGGCAGTGTAAGAAGCAGACATCGGTTGCATTGTCAACCTGTGAAGCCGAATATGTTGCTGCTGCAAGTTGCTGTTCACAAATCATCTGGATTCAACAGCAAATGCGGGATTACGGTTTAAAATTCTCGTCTACTCCTATTTTTGTTGATAACTCTGCTGCAATTGCAGTAACTAAAAATCCGGTTCAACATCCTAAGACCAAACACATCGGTATTAAATACCATTTCATAAGAGATTGTTTTGAAAAGAACTTAATTGATGTGGTTAAAATTAATACTGATTTTCAACGCGCTGACCTCTATACTAAAGCCTTTGATAAACCACGTTTTCAATATTTGCTAGAGGTCAACGGCGTTAAAAAAAAGTGAGGTAATTCCTGATGATGATAATGTGTAGTCCGATGTAGTTTAGTTAAAGTTTTTATTTTATTTTATTTTATTTGTTTATTTTCGTCTGTTAAATTTAAACTCATGTTATTTTGCTGTTTATTAAAATCCTAAAATAATTAAACCAGTAATGATTTTAGTATTTTAGGGGGAGAATATGTCAGCAAGTTAACATTAAAAAAAAAAAAAAATAAAAAAAAAAACGAGGGAGAAGGAGTGAATAGCTGATATAAGGTAGATCGTATCTGTGATACCGATTCAACACCTTTGGAAAATGATAGTACACAGGAACAAATCAAGAGGGACTTTAAAAATTTAAGTTTTGAAAAGATGCAAAAATTTAAAGTATAAGTCTGTGTAGTCTAGGCAATACAAAAGGGAAGATGATAGAAAACTGGTAACTCCTAAGGTAACACAAAGAAAGTAGACCTAGAGGTTGCTAGACCACAAATGATATGTTGGTAGATTCAACACAATAGATGATTAGACCTGACTGGTGATCTCAAGATCAAACTAAGTTGTTCAACTGACTGTGGGCTTCCATCTTATCACTGGTTAACACAATCAACAATATTCCAATAAGGGGTAATGAGCATTAAACGCCACAAATGTGTGCGGATGACCATAATTAGAGCAAAGCAAAGAAAAAAATGAAAGACAAATGCTATAAAGCTAATGACTTATGTTGTTGGTGCATTTTGTGCAAAATAAAATAAGCTGCTCTAACAAGGAGATAGGTTGTGTGCCTCTCTGCTGTGCGATGGCACTGACCTGAGGATAAGCATAACCTAGATATTCTAGAATTCATTGTTGTTTGCCGCCTCTCTGCTGTGCGATGGCACTGACCTGAGGACTGGCTTCTCTTTGAAAGCTCTAAGAATAGTCTCTTCTTGTAATAATACCCGTAGACCGCTCAAAGCTCCTGAGGAATGTTGATTACCATATAAGTGTGGGATCCACAAATGTTAGTTGAAATAATTAAACCTAAATCAATCACCAGTCTGTGTCAAAAGTCTGTGTATGGATTTAAGTGGACAAACATATTGACAATCATTGTGGCTGCAATTCTCAAAAGTTCAAATCAATGTGACAATCTAAGAGTTCCAGTATGATTTCCTTAAGTTGCTAACGACTCTGGATGAACACCGAGAATTGAGCATCAAAAGATTTTGATAACAAGTCCCAAATGATTTGACTTGCCTGTATGATTCCAAAATTGAATTGGTCCAGGTGTGGTCAATCCAAGTTGAAGCTGTCTATTCCGGAACCAAATCCCGTAGATGTCTATCTTAGGATTTATCTCTCACAAAAAGCCAAAAACAAGTTGTTTTTAGTATTTAGTTTAAATTTTCTAAGTTAGTTAGTAGTTTTAATTTTAATTTTATTAGTTTGTCGGACTACATCAGGAAAATCAGTAAGGAATCAACTCACTAAAAGGGTCATGTCTGAGATGACCACATGTGCTTTGAAAGTTTATAAAAGGGTCACGTCTGAGGTGACTAAATTGGTTAAAAGGATCACGTCTGAGGTGATCAAAATGTTTTCAAGTTAAAATGATCATGTCTGAGATGATCAAAAGCTCATAACGTTAATTTCAAAAGTTAAAAGGGTTTTAAATGTAAATTGGGTAAAAATGGCAGAAAATTAACTAAGTGTGACCCATTCGCACGAATGGACCATACGTATGGACTAACCATACGAATGGAAGCCATTCGCACGAATGGACCATGAGTATGGACCATCAAACCGAATGGCCCATACGATTGGCCCAGTCGGAGGCTTAAGGGCGAACGAGTGAGTCAGTCGCACGACTGAATCCAGTCGGACGACTGAAGAAGGGCGACTGACCCAATCGCACGACTGAGTCCCACTCGCACGACTGAAAGGTGCGTATGAACTCAGTCGCACGATTGGATCTAGGGTTAGTATAAATAGAGGGGGAGTCGGTCGCAGAGACTCATCACCCTCAAAGAAACCCTAAATCGCACGACTTAACTACACTCTGCCAAAATTTCATTTGATTCCTAAAACACCCGTTTCTTGAGTACTGATCATTTCTATCGACTTTACAGGTAATTTGCGGTGAAGAGAAAACAAAATAACGGTCCAATTGATTCTAGATCTGCAAAATTCAGACCCGAAAGCAAACCAGACTTAAACGGCCTAATAACCTAATCTAACTACTCAAACAGATGAAATTAAGTGTGTTAGGGGTTATAAGAAAGTATTGCGAGTCAAATGAACCAGATAACGATGTCTAAAACTCAAAATTGGTGAAAAAGTAAATTTGAATTGAACAGACAGTATATCATGCGATTGGACAGGCTGATGAACTTCAGTCGCACGACTGAAGGGTGCGATTTACCTAACCGCACGACTGAACCATGCGTATGAAGCTCAGTCGCACGACTGGTGTAACCGCATAAGAGTACATGCGCATGAGTCCAGTCGCACACTCAGTCGTACGCATGAGATCATTCGCACGTCTGAACCTCAATCGCACTGTTCAGTCGCACGACTGATCTCAGTCGCACAACCTCAATCGCATGACAGAAACATTCTTTCAAGTTTAAGTGTTTCATGATGTTCTTAGCCAAAGGTACTAATGTTTATATTGATATGTGTTACAGATGGCGAGTCGATGGACCATGAGCACAAAGCATAACATATGTGCTCATCTGGATTTGACATCCAGGAACGCGGCTGACTTCTCAGGCATCATCACTTTTCTGCTGAGATCTAGGATTGCTCATGCTATCTCTACACCGTGTACTCCTTATAGATCAGTGCAGCAGGCCTTCTGGGAAGGCGCGACCGTTGATAGATCCTCTGAGCCTCATTGCATCAGGAGTACGATCTTTGGTGAGGCTATTACCATCTCAGAGGAGGATCTGAGGATTGTTCTACAGTTAGGGGATGATGCTGATTGTCCTACTCGTCTACACCCCCTCACGGTCAGAGGATGTTTTCTGAGAGCCAAGTACTCTGGGACATCAATGCTGGGGTACTCAACAAGAGTAACCTCTGTCCCCAGTTCAAGTATCTTGCGCATGTTCTACTGAAGTGCATAGCGTCGAGGAAGGGAGGATTTGATGAGTTGTCGGATCAGATCCAGAACGCATATGCTGCGTTGGTGCTGAACCACCCGTTCAGCTTCTCCAAAATGATCTTCACCTACCTGGTGGAGAACATTGAGGGGAAAGGGAAGGAAGGCTTCTGCATGTATCCGAGGTTTATGCAGATGATTATAGATCAGAAGCTTCCCTCCCTGCCGAAGGAGAAGGAGGATGCTGTAGTGCTCGAGGTCATGGATGACACTACGTTGGGCAGGATGAAGGTGTACAGGGGGAAGCAGGTGAAACCCCCTGTCAGGAGGTTGTTTGGGCATCTGGCCCGTGCTGACTACGTGGTGCCAGCCAAGAGAAAGTGGCGCCACGATGATAGTGATTCCGATGTAGAGCAGATTGCTCTACCAGCTCATGATTCAGATGATGATGATAGCGGAGACGCCGGGGATGATATGCCTGCTCCACCTAGAGGCACTGAGTCTGATGTTATTCCCCCGGGGTCTGCCCCTGCCGGAGATGTTGCTGAGACGGCCGGTTTTCATCAGGAGTTTGTTGTTGGTGCTGAGGAG